>QLTV01003131.1:209520-257588 GCA_003457575.1 Thermophis baileyi | reverse complement strand
ACATGACTGGCATAAAAATGCTGGAGGCGTTTCTGGCTATTTTAATTTTTTTATGAGTTTTTCTTTCAATTTCAATCTCACGTTAAGCAACCATCCAATAGTAGGAAGCAGCTTCTAGCAGATCATCCTCTCATGATTCACCATGAGACTGCAAAAATCCCAACCTTGAGAATCCTCAGCTCCAGGATCCATTGATGCTTCCATGATCTTAGTGTGTTTTAGCCTATATGTGATGGTTATGCCACGTTGGTTCCAAATGCGTTGAAGTTCGATTTATTTTATATCAATTTTGTTCCTTTAGGTTTTCATTCTCACAGGCCGAGCAGCAGTAAGTGCTTGACAAAAAGATCCTGGTAGACTTGAAATATGGGGCTTATTTCCTGACAGAACAATTAATCAGTGGAACGACTTGCCTCCAGAAGTTGTAAAATGCTCCAACACTGGAAGTTTTTAAGAAGAGATTGGACAACCGTTTTTCTGAAATTATATGGGGTTTCCTGCCTGAGCAGGGGGATGGACTAGAAGGCCTCCAAGGTCCCTTGCAACTCTGCGATTCTATTATTATTACAAAATTAAATTTATTTGCTGAACTGTCGCACCATTGGGCTTACAACAATAATAAACAAATAAAAAGGAAGTTTAAACAAAGCAAAGTATCTTTATTGTTGCAACTGGCGTGAATTTATGACAGTGGCAGTGTCCCGGAGTTATGTGATCACCCTTTATGACTTTTCTAGCTGGTTTCCGACAAGCGAGATAAATGGGGAAAACCACATTCGCTTAACGACCATTTGATTTACTTAACAACTGCAGTGATTCGCTTGAGTACTGTGGCAAAAATGTAGTGAAATGCGGCACAACTCACTTCAAAACTGCCTCGCTTAGCAACAGAAATTTTGGGCTCAGCTATGGTCGTAAGTCAAGGAATACCTGTATTCTTTATTTGTGTTCTCTGTATATCCCTCTAAAGAAATAGAGATATTTTGATTATAGAAACAAGAAAGGTAGACGGTACATAAAATTTGAATTTCAAATAAATTTTAGATTAGTTCTGTGAAGTTACTAAGCGCAAGTAAACCTTCCTGGCAGCAGCTGAATAATCTTCCACAAATGGAAACAATAATAAATTAATGGCTTACATGTCCAGTAAGTGTTTGGGGTTTTTAAATCTTCCCTTCTAATCATCTCTTCCTTATTCCTTTTAAAACCATTAGGCTTTTATGTTGGGTTTTGCAAAGTAAATGCCTAATTGTTGCCATTAAAAATGTCCTTTGGGCAATTACAAAACCAGCCTATTACAGTGATAATGGTTTTAGTAATTATTCCTAGCCTACAAATATCCAAGGGTAGATATTCTTTAAAGCAGAGACTTAATTAAAGCTATTCCAACTCATTTCCAAATTCTAGGCAGCTGGTGTGGTGTACTATTAATACATTATAATTATAAATTAATTATGCAATTAAAGGATGTCATATAATACCTGGTAGTTACAGAATAGCAAAAAAAAGATTATATATTCTGTCTCTCAAACAGCTTTGAAGATAATCAGAGGTTAGGTGCCAAATGTAACTTCTGAAATAAACATCCGAGTTGAAGTTAACATTTTATAAAATCATTAAACAAAAGGCATTGAACCTACTTAATAAACAAAAATAATGTATTGATGGTTTGGGGTAGTTGCATCTCCAGTTTCAGCATATGGCAAGATGCATGAATGTATCATTCACATCACTTTTAGTTTATAATACCAGAAATATCTAAAAAAAATTACAGTCAGTTTGGCATACTTAATTGGTATCAAGTTTACCAGCGACTTTTCACTTCAAATATTAGGTTTCTATTGTAGAATACACACACACACACACACACACACACACACACACACACCTTTATTAATCTTTAAAAAGAATAGAAAAAGATAAACAGAAAAAAATGAAAAAAGAAAAAGCTCAGGAAAGAAAAAGAATGAAAGTGCAAAAATGAAAGAAGGGAAAGAAGAAAGAAAAATAGAAAAAGAATAATTTCTGACTTTCTTTGGTACCGGTACAGGTGGTCCTCGACTTACAACAGTTCATTTAGTGACCATTTGAAGTTACAACGGCCCTGAAAAAAGTGACTTATGATTGTTATTCACACTTACGACCGTTCCCGCATCCTGAAGATAATCAGAGGTTAGGTGCCAAATGTAACTTCTGAAATAAACATCCGAGTTGAAGTTAACATTTTATAAAACACATGGTCAAATGATCAAAATTTGGACACAGCAGTTGGGATGTATTTATGATGGATTGCAGTGTCCAGGGGTCATGGGATCCCCTTTTGTGACCTTCTGACAAGCAAGGGAAGCCAGATCCACTTATCAACCTGTTACAGGTAGTCCTTGACTTACGACCACAATTGAGCCCAAAATATCTGTTGTTAAGTGAAACATTTGTTAAGTGAGTTTTGCCCCATTGTACTAACCTTTCTCGCCACAGTTGTTAAGTGAATCATTGCAGTGGATAAGTTAGTAACTTATCAAAGTAGTTAAGTGAATCTGGCTTCCCCATGGACTTTGCTTGTCAAAATGTCACAAAAGGGGATCACATGACCTTGGGACACAGCAACGGTCATAAGTATGAACCCGTTGCCAAGCATGCAAATTTTGATCACACGATCAAAGGTTGTAAGTTTGAAAAATGGTTCATAAGTCACTTTTTTCAGTTGCCGTTGTAACTGTTGTGGCCCGTCAGACTCAGACGATGAGGAGGTTGGGGAAGAACTTGGGCCAGTTCTGGAGCCTGGGGAAGGCTCTGAAGGATGCTCAGCATCGGACACAGCCAGGGACGTCCGGCATTTCCTAGCCACCGGAGAGGCAGCTGCCTTTGGAGTCAGAGATGAGTGAGGAGGAAGAACAGCTGGGGCCTGTTCCAGACGCACTTATGCGCAGAGCAGATAGGAGAGGAGAACAACGGAGGACAAGGGGTCAACTCGGGAAGCAAAGCACACGTGGATGCTGAATGGCCCCTCCCTGGCTGGGGAATAAATAGGAGGAAAGGGGAGTGGTGGTAGTAGTAGACAACCTTTCACATTTCTGGAGATTTTGTTCATTGTGTTTCATGCGACAAAGACTGCCTTGCTAGAACTGAGGTTTGTTTATTTGAACTGACTTAATTTGCAATTATCATAAGCTGATAAGGCCTATTGCTTCAGTTAACTCCTTGCAGGACTCTTGCCTGGACTTTGTGGGTGAATGCAGTTAATTCACAAAGGTGTAAATAAAGAGGGGTTTTTCTTTGCGAGGAATCTGTTTCTTGCTTTTGCGAAGGCCGGGTCAGAACAGTAACTTTGAACGGTCACTAAATGAACTGTTGTAAGCTCAGGGCTACCTATACTAAGTTAACAGCTACAGTGATTCACTCAACAACGATGGCAAGCAAGGTTGTAAAATGGGGCAAAACTCACTTAACAACTGTCTCGCTTAGCAACATAAATGCTGGGCTCCATTATGGTCGTAAGTCAAGGACACCCTGTATTGTGATGCCGTTTAGTCTTTTTTTCTGGTTGAACTCCAAAGATGATGTCACAATGGCAAGAGGAATCCGTTGCCGCAGAAATAACATAGAACTTAGAACTTAGTTTTTTAGATCCACATTCCAACCAACATCTGAAAGAGCTCCAACCTCTTCTACGATGTATCAGTAGATCGTTTATGACAGGTAGTCCTCGACTTACAACAGTTCGTTTAGTGACCGTTCAAAGTTACAACATATGAAGAACGATTGCAGGAATTGGGTATGTCTGCTCTAACGAAGAGAAGGACTAGGGGGTGACATGATAGCAGTCTTCCAGTACGTAAGGATCACATAGAACAGTGGTTCTCAACCTTCCTAATGTCGTGACCCCCCCCGCGACTGATGTCATCATGGAGACTTCGCCCACCCACCCGGACGCCGCCATTTGGGTTCTTTTACCCTCTGCGCATGCGCAAAGCGTTCTGCGCATGCGCAGAGGGTAAAAGAACCCAAATGGCGGGTGGGGGAAGTCTCCCGCTTCCGTCGCTACCGGCTGTCCGGCGACCCTCAGGCACGGCCGAACCAGGAGCATTTCACCCCTGCTGATGGTGGCACCAAGATGGCGGGCTAACGCGCGGGGCGACCCCTGTGAAAGGGTCGTTTGACCCCCAAAGGGGTCGCAACCCACAGGTTGAGAACCGCTGACATAGAAGAAAGGGTTGAGGGCCAGGGGCATGACAAGATGTAGTCCTCTACTTACAACCATTTGTTTAGTGACCATTCAAACTTACAACGGCACTGAAAAATGACCATTTTTCACATTTACGACCGTTGCCGCATCCCCACGGTCAGGTGATCAAAATTCAGACGCTTGGCAACTGATTCATATTTACGACGGTTTCAGTGTCCCGGGGTCACGCGATCCCCTTTTGAGAACTTTTGACGAGCAAACTCGATGGGGAAGCCAGATTCGCTTCACAACCGGCTTACTAACTTATCGACGGCGGTGATTCACTTAACAACGGGGGCAAGAGAGGTCGTAAAAAGGGGGCCAACCAACGTCTCCCTTATCAAAATTGGGTTAATTGTAGTCGTAAGTCGTAAGGGACTATTGTATTTGCTGGTTCCCGGTTAGAGGAAGCCCCTTTTCCGTCGCTCCCTTCCCCGCAACAGTGTAACCCGTGCAGACGTGCAACCTCCCAAGAGGGGCATGTGCCCCGCAGAGCTTATGCGGGGATTCCGGGGGTGGGGTGTTTCTGGGCAGGAGGCTGGGCAAAGCCACCGTCCCCTTTCCGAGAGAGGGCAGCCGAGGGCTGGAAGGAGGGAGAGCCGGGCAGTAACGAGGCCAGGCCGGGCGCGACTCCGGGCGTCCCGCGAAGCTGCTCCGAGCCGGTCTCGCCCGCTGCATGGGGAAGCGGCCCTGCCAGGCTCCGTCCTCGCTGCTCGGGGCGGCTGCGGCGGGCGAGGGGACCGCGGGGCAGAGGCGGCTCGGCGGCGGGGCTCGGCTGGCCATGGCGAAGCGCCGGAGGCCGGTTATGGAGGAGGAGGAGGAGGAGGAAGAAACGGCAGCCCTGCGGGAGCCCAGCCGGGAGAGGTGAGCGGTCTCCGGGGGGCCACGTCGGGAGGGGATCGCTCGGGGAGGGGAGATCCACCGGATCCCATCAAGGGAAGCCATGCCAAGCGATCTCTGCAGCCCCGCCGGGAGAAGGGAGAGATCTCCGAGCATCTGGAGGGGATCGCTTGGGGAGGGGAGATCCGGAGAGATTCCACTGGATCCCATCAAGGGAAGCCTTGCAAAATGATCTCTGCAGCCCAGCCGGGGGAGGTGGGAGATCTCCGAGCATCTGGAGGGGATCGCTTGGGGAGGGGAGATCCGGAGAGATTCCACTGGATCCCATCAAGGGAAGCCTTGCAAAATGATCTCTGCAGCCCAGCCGGGGGAGGTGGGAGATCGCCGGGCACCAGGAATGGATCGCTTGGGGGGGGGGGGGGGGAGATCCGGAGATCTAGGGAAGCCTTGCAAGGCGATCTCTGCAGAGCTGCAGCTTTCGATTTCCTCTGCCTCGGATGGCGCCCCAGGCTGGGCTTTCCCCCCCCCGGGAGGAAGACTCCCTCCGGCCGCCGAGCCCCCTTCCCAGCCATCGCCCTCGATCGCCGCTTTCTGCCCCCCCCCCGAAACCCCCGAATCCCATCGGGCTTTTCCTGCACCCCGCAGCTCCCCCCATCCGTCGTTCTGCGGGGCTGGTCGGTCCCCGGGGACTCGCTGGGCGCCCCAGCTTCCGAGGAGCCCCTTCGGCCGTGGGAGGCCGTGGCCATGGGGTTGGGAGGGACTGGCGTAACGGGCTCGGACGCCGGTTTCGAACTCGGCTCCGGAATGCCAGAGGTTTCCCCAGATGTGCGCCAGATGCAATCCTGCTTTTCCCCCCCCCCTTTGCCTTTGGAGGGAGCGGACTCGGGAACGGGCCTCACGTGGGCTTGGGTGCTGGAGAGGGAGCGAGTGAATTGGAAATGAAAATACTGTGGCACTGATGATGTTACTTAGTTTGGTTAATGAAACGTCTGCAAGAAAACAAGCAAATTCAGAGAGCACCAAGGTCCCCACAGTCCTCCTCCTCCATTCTACAAACCCCACTCCCTACCAGCACTGATGATGTTATCTAGTTTGGTAATGAAACCTCTGCAAGAAAACCACCAAGCTCAGAGAGCACCAAGGACCCCACAGTCCTTCTCCTCCTCTTCCTCCTCCTCCTCCTCCATCATTCCACAAGTCCTACTCCCTTCTAGCACTGATGATGTCACCTAGTTTGGGTAATGAAACGTCTGGAAGAAAACAAGCAAGCTCAGAGAGCACCAAGGACCCCACAGTCCTCCTCCTCCTCCTCCATTCCACAAATCCACACTCCCTTCCAGCACTGATGATATTACCTAGTTTGGTAATGAAACCTCTGCAAGAAAACCACCAAGCTCAGAGAGCACCCATGACCCCTCACTACCTGTACTGGAACAAGGATGCATTACCTCTTTGTCAGTCGAAAGATCACATTTTTCTTGCAATCAGAGATGTTATAAAGAAGATCAGAAAGGCTAACGGAGCAAATCAGGGTGTTTTTCCTCTCCTGAAAGTTAGACAATTAAAAAAAAAAGTTTGCAAACTGATGGCTTTTATGCTTCGTTAGGAAATAGGGTGCCTTTCTATTGTGGTGGGGGGGGAATATTAATTAAATATTAATTATTGTGGATTCCTTATCAATGGCAGGTTGGTAGTTTGTGTATTTAGCTCAGACGGAATTAAATTTCGGAGAAAAGAAGGTAGGAGCAGAAATTTGGCGGTGTGGATTATTAAGGCTGCAAAATTGAGAGTTGTTGTGTTCAGTTGCTTTGTCCCAGAGGGATTGCTTAATTTGTGCCTTAAACAAAGCTAGAAATTAAATCTGAGTTCAGTTCTTTGGACCTCAGTGATTCTGGACAATAACAGTACGGTTTGCAATAAATCACTTTCTAAAAAAAAAATTAGCAGTCCAGATTGGTAAATAATTGTTTTGGAATGACAGCCATTTGGAATGTCAGATACTGAAAGGAAAATGGTGCTTAATTGAGATATTAGCATGCATAGTGTTCAGCCTTTCTGTTTTTTTATTCTTTTTCCCAAGGACTTGTCTCATTTTTAGCTGGTGAATAGAATCGAATCCAGGAATGAAAAGGCAGGCAGTTCAATTCAGTTGCTATGGTTCGAGCATTCTGCATCATTCACATGGAAATGTGCTGTGTTGGCTTTTCAGAAAAGTGTTACATAATCCTTGCCTGCCAAATTTGTATTCTGTGCAGGAACTGCTGCCTTATTCTACATTTGCATATAAAGCCAATGTAACTTAGATATTGTTAAGAGCCAGGCAGTTTCCGCAGTTTTTCCTAAAGCAAACTAGCCATCAGAAAAAAATCATTAAAATAAGACCCACCTCAACAGAAAAAAATACACGTGAGAATGACAATTGCTCCTGATATTTAATATGTCTAGTAGGATATGTGTACAGTAATCCTCGACTTACGACCACAATTGAGCCCAAAACGTCTGTGGCTAAGTGAGACAGTTGTTAAAGGAGTTTTGCCTTGTTGTATGAACTTCCTAATAGTGCTTCAGTAAATTAGTAATATGGTCGTTAAGTGAATCTGGCTTCCCCGTTGACTTGGCTTGTCAGTAAGTCGCAAAAGGCGATCGCGTGACCCCGGAGACACTGCAACCGTCATAAATATGAAGCACTTGTCAATCATTCGAGTTTTGATCACGTGACCATGGGGATACTGCAACGGTCATAAGTGTGAAAAATGGCCAAAAGTCACTGTTTTGAGGGCCGTTGTAACTTTGAACGGTCACTAAATATTATGTTGTAAGTTGAGGACTTCCTATAGTTCAAAACATCTGAAGAAATCCAGAATTGGGAAGGACTAAGGTTGACCCTTGCAGTCAGTGTCTTAATTTGAATTTTCTTTTCCCATCCAGTTGCTTGTACCAAATTGTTAGGATGTTTTTAAAATACCACCAACTTCAAAGCAAGGCAAGAAAAACTGTCTTCAAACTACCCGTCGTCCAGCCTGTGAAATTCCCTTGTTATCTTAAAACTCAAGGCGTCCCGATTAGCGCTTTAAAAACCAGGAACAGAAATGTTTGCGGAATGTGGCTTTTCGGTTAAACTTTTTATCGGAAACCCTTTCACACTTGGCCCAGTGTGAAAGCAGGATTTGCAAAGGAGAATGTGAACCTGACTTTTAGGTTAACAACTAAGGTGTGTTCTAAGAATGTTCTTTTTTATCTTTGGTTTTTTTTTTTTCCTGCAATCATTTCCTGCATTGGGAGGAGGAATGGAAGATTCTGGATTAGATTTTTTTTTTTTTTTTTTTTTTTTTTTTTTTGTTTTTTTTTTTTTTTTTTTTTTTTTTTTTTTTTTTTTTTTTTTTAAATTTGTTTTTTTTTTTTTCCAAAAAAATTTTTTTTTTTCTCTTTGGTTTTTTTTTTTTCATGCAATCATTTCCTGCTTTGGGAGGAGGAATGGAAGATTCTGGATTAGATTTTTTTTTTTTTTTTTTTTGGCGCTTCAGGCAGAGATTGTTTCTTTCTTTCTTTCTTTCTTGTTTTTAAGAGCAAAATAGGGTTTTAGGCTTCCACAAGAACATTTTTACATTGTTCTTAGGCTCCCTAAAGCACAAAATGTGCCCTACGTTTTCAATGATAACATGAGGTGACTGGCAATCTCTCAAGTATAGAAATGTTGTCTATCCTTTCCTTTCCCTCTCATATTTTTTTTTTTAAATACACGTTGACTTAAGACAGTGATGGTGAACCTTTTTTCTCTCGGGTGCCGAAAGCGCGTGTGCGCATGCTATGGTGCGTGTGTGCGTGCCTACACCCATAATTTAATGGCCTCCACGTGCCCTGCCCCCCTGCGCATGCATGTGTGACCCCCCCCCCGCGCTCCCCGGCCCCCCCCCCCGCGCGCCTGACCCTCTCCCCCGTTTCCCGACGTCCGATGGGCCCAGTAGGCCCGTTTTTCATGCTGAATTTCAGTGCCCAGTCACCACATGTATTTCTGGATGTATTCTCCAGGGCTGTGAAATTACTCAGGCTGTTAAGGTTCACCCTGAATGCATTTGGTCTTGCGACATGACCTCAGAGAGGCTGCCAATACTTTGGAGATTCCTGCCTGCAGGGTTTTAAAGTGTGAAAAAAACGACACAGGAGTGCACACACAATTGGGGAAGAAGCCAAGAGAAGGAAAATGAGTGAACTGCAATGGAAATGCCCCAATCTTCCCTTTGGTTCAGCCAGCCAGGTGGAACTACTTGCTCCATCTGCTGCAAATTACTATGTAATAAAAGGAAACGGATACTGTACTAAGTAACCAAAGATCTTAATTAACTAATAGTAGTAACAACATTCCTCAACTTCCAGTTCAGTGAGATTAACTATTTAAGTAGATGTTCTGGGTGAAGACTCATGTTAATAACGAGTCTGCTATCTTCTTGTCAGACATGAGGGTTTTTTAGAAAACTCTCGTGAACTATAACTCGCTTCTTCAGGCACCTTTTGGGTAGGTCAAATTTTCTAATATTTTCTGCCAAGGAAGACGGGTCCAAATTTCTATGAACGAACGCTTTCAGTTAATTAAAAAAAAAAAGATTTAGATTAGAGCAGGCCGGATACATAAAGAGGACACCGATTTGAACATACAAGTAACTTTTTGCAAACTCTTAACTTTAGTAACTTTTAAAGTTACGATTACAATTCTAAAGGTAAGTAACTTCTAACTACGAAATGTGGAAAGACAGTGTGTGCTTATTTATCAGTTACTCACAGATTGCACTCTTGATTGCTTTCAAAAGTGTTATTTTTCTCACGTCAGAAAATTTAGGCCTGGGTTCCTGTGGTCAGCTTTGGGGGACATTTTGGGTTTCTAGTCTAGTCCAATACTCTGTTCTAACATGTCTCTGCGTGCTTAAAATGTACCTATCTCGTGGGTATTTATATCGATACAAGTAGTCCTCAACTTAACAACCACAATTGAGCCCCAAATGTATGTTGCTAAGTGAGACATTTGCTAAGTGAGTTTTGCCCCATTTTACGACCTTTCTTGCCACCGTTGTTAAGTGAATCGCTGCGGTGGTTGAGTTAATAACATGGTTGTTAAGTGAATCTGGCTTCCCCATTGATTTTGCTTGTCAGGAGGTCTCAAAAGGGGATCACGTGACTCTGGGACCCCGCAACCGTCATAAAAATGAGTCAGTTGCCAAGCGTCCAAATTTTGATCACATAACCATGGGGATGCTGCAATGGTGGTAAGTGTGAAAAATGGTGCTAAGTCCCTTTTTTCAGTGCCGTCGTAACATCGAACAGTCACTAAATGAACTGTTGTAAGTCGAGGGTTACCTGTATACATGTCTATGTTTCTATACCATGCTTTGTTCTAATGAAGACATGTTCCAACTTTGCAAGCCTCTGGAGACCACAGCTCTCTTTCATCTTTTAGTAACTGGATTAGCAAACCAGGGCAGCATTTGTTGTGATGTCGACAGAAGAACAAGAGTTCATTTTAATCAAAGGTTTCTCACAGCCATACAGAGTCCAGCAGCTGGAAAACATTTATTAATTCCAAGATCTGCAAAATTTGCTGAGTTGTACTTTTTTTAAAAAAAAACCTCTGGAATCCAATCCCATCTCTGAGTTCAAAAGGGTAAATGCAGCGGGGATGGGTGCGAGATTCTTGGCAAGCCACAGAAATATTGCTTGTTATTTTTTTATTATTATTATTTAGAAAATTTAAATGGCTGCCCACTCACACTCAGTGTCTCTGGGCAGCTTACAAAAAATAAAAAATAAAATAAGAAAACAATATACAACAATAAAAACAATAACTCCAGCATCTCCCTGGCGACAGCAATCATTCATGGTTATTGTGCTTAAATTTATAGAAAATTCAGTCTCCAAATAAATTATTATCCTTTTGATACATATAGGTAGTCCTTGGCTTACGACCCACAATGGAAGCCCAAAATTTCTGTTGTGAAGTGAGACATTTGTTAAGTGAATTTTGTACCATTTTACGACCTTTCTTGCTACAGTTGTTAAGTGACTCACTGCAGTTGTTAAGCTAGTAACATGGTTGTTTAGTGAACTTGGCTTTCCCATTGACTTTGCTTATCAGGAGGTCGCAAAAGGGGATCACGTGTCCCCGGGACACTGCAACCGTCATAAATATGAGTCGGTTGCCAAGTGTCTGAATTTTAACCATGAGGGTGCCACAACGGTCATAAGCGTGAAAAATATTCGTAACTAATTTTTCCAGTGCCATTGTAACTTCAAACGGTCACTAAATGAACTGTTGTAAGTCAAGGATTACCTGTAGTACTTTTAACATACAAAACAGCTCTACATTATAGTTTTATCATGACTTAGAGAATATTTTGTCACTGTTTAAGGAACTCTGGGTGGAAGGGAATTGATGTTACAGGACAATTTCTTCCGAAAGTTAATTTCTCTTTCCTTTCCTCTGTGGTTTTTCCCCATCTCCCCATAACCCTCCACTAAGTATTGCAAATAAAAATCAATTGGATCGCCAGGTAGGTTTGTACGTGTCTCTACGGAGTTCCTGTATTTCGATCAGCTGCTTATAAAATTGTGAACTTCACAAACAGCTTGTGATTCAGCCAGAGCTTTAGCTTCTCTTCAAGCCGTCACTGTTTAAAAGCCAAAACACGCTTCTCGCTTCTCGTCATGAATTCGTTAAAAGAATTCTAATGTCTGCATGCTAAGACTTGCTCTTAAACATTCTTGGCGTGGAAACGTGGAGGAAGGATTTGCAGATAGAGGGGAGAAGGTTTTTCGGGTATGCCTGGGTTTTCCTTCCCCCTTCCTTTAATATTCCAATTAAGAAAGAGAATTAACTTTTTTCTTTTTTTTCCTCCCTAGTTCGTCACCAAATGAAATGGACGAAGAACAGCCTTGCAATTCCAACTTGAAAGAAGAAGTAAGAAAACGTCAGAATTCGAATCAAGGTTCTCGGGGGAGCAATTCCTCCAGGACTTCTAGAAAAAGCTTCCGGTTGGATTATCGACTGGAGGAAGATGTAACGAAGTCAAAGAAAGGTAAAGATGGCAGATTTATGAATCCCTGGCCAACCTGGAAACCAGTAACCTTCTTAAATGTCTTGAAGTGGATTTTTACAGAAAAGGACAACAGCAAAGTCCCAAGTTCAAAACAGGTAAATGCATTCACGGTTGATTGTGCTTCCATTTTCGGAAAACGCCGCCTGCAAATAAATGGATGATGACTTATACTTTAATTATCGAACATAATAGCACCCTAAAATAATTTAATGTGTGAAGCAGACATAGCTATTTAAGTGCGAATGTGACAAACAATCTTAATCCAGCATCACATGTCGATGTACTTAGCAAATATCCTTTTTTCCTAAATAATTTATAATGCCGTCCCAATACATGTTTGGTTTATATTTCTCCTCTTTGATATTCTGGTACCTTATCTTGTGGCTTTAGAATCCAGAAGGCTGACATTGGTAAAGAGAAAAAAATGGCAGTTTGTTGAGTTTTGTTCTTGATTTCGATAGAAAGCGTACATTTCTTCAGATTGAGATTATGGTATAGATAATAGATTCTTTGTCAGTCTTTAAATCTAATGTGGTTAATAAAAGGTAGTCTTTTTAAGTATTAGCACCACTGACTTGAAGCTGCTTCACCAGTATATATTGTTCACTGTCACCCGGACAGTACTTTCTAGCATTGTAGAACACAACAGATGATCTTCAGTGGTGGGTTTCAATTTTTTTTACTACCGGTTCTGTGGGCGTGGCTTGGTGGGCATGGTGTAGCTTGGTGGGCGTGGCAGGGGAAGGATACTGCAAAATCTCCATTCCCTCCCCACTCCAGGGGAAGGATACTGCAAAATCTCCATTCCCTCCCCACTCCAGGGGAAGGATACTGCAAAATCTCCATTCCCTCCCCACTCCAGGGGAAGGATACTGCAAAATCTCCATTCCCTCCACACTCCAGGGGAAAGTTACTGCAAAATCCCCATTCCCTCCCCACTTCAGGGGAAGGTTACTGCAAAATCCCCATTCCCTCCCGATCAGCTGGGACTCGGGCGCAGAGAATAGATGGGGCCGGGGCCAGTCAGAGGTGGTATTTACCGGTTCTCCGAACTACTCAAAATTTCCACTACCAGTTCTCCGAACTACTCAAAATTTCCGCTACCGGTTCTCCAGAACTGGTCAGAACCTGCTGAAACCCACCTCTGATGATCTTGCATTTTCTGTAATTTTGTATTTTTCAAAGAAAATATAAATATCAATAGTCCTTGATTTATGACTGCAATTGAGAGTGGCATGCTCCATCACTGGAGGGTTTCAAAAATGGACTGGACAACCGTGTGGCTGGGATGGTATAAGGTCTCCTGCCTTGAGCAGGGGGTTGGACTAGAAGACCTCCAAGGTCCCTTCCAGATCTAGGATTCTATGACTTAGGGCTGTAAGTCCTGACGGTCGTAACTTGAGACATCACATGACATGACTTGATTCTATGACTTTTTTTGCAGCATTCGTTTAGTGAATGCTGTCAACCCTGAAGCTGACTTGACCGAAACCATTTTGAGGCTTCAGTCTTGCCACACTGGAGCTGAGGGATAGGGAGAGAGGAATAGAGATAGCTGGGGTTTTGTGGCCAAAACAAAATACTTTCCTGGGAACCAAGGACATTCTAATACCTGGTGGGAGAGAGGAGGAGCGACGTTACTAGGCAACCGGACTGCACCTTGATTGGACCATGTGACTGATTGTTTGGGGAAGGGGAAAAACTTTAATTAGGTGAAAACCACGGGAACCTTCAGAGTCGGTTTTCACCAGAACTGTGCCAATATGATATATCCAATAAAACTATTCTTTGAGGAATCTACCCGCCTCGGAGTTTTGTTTGCTATGGGTGTATTACTTGGAACCCTGACAAATGCAGCAGTTATAAAGCAAATGCCCCAGTCATAAAGTGAACACTTGGGTTGTTAAGTGGATCCATTGTCCACTATGGCCATTTTTTTCCTCCCGGAAACTGGAAATAAATACTGGTTTCCAGAAAAAGCAATTAGTAAATCGGGGTGGCTGTTGCAACTTGGGAACCAGGTTGTAAGTACCGTTTGGGGGGCTCTGTCATAACTCTGGATGGTTACTAAGCCACTAGTTGCAAGTTGAGGACTACCTGCAGTGCAAAGAAAGGATTTGAAGCCTTCTAAAAGCGAATGTTGTGTATTTGATCATTGCATTCCTTGATGCAGGCTGGATGCTAGTTTGCTAGTATATAATCTTATTTTTATTTTTCCCTGCTGCTTGTCTGTTTCCTTCCTTCCCTCCTAAATTAAATCAGATGTTTTCCCACAGTGTTTTGCTGGTGCACATAAATGTAGCAATGTCCACATTTCCCCACAATGAGTTGTTTTTGTGGTCCATTTGTGAATGTTTCCAGCTTTGGAGCATCTGTTGCTGGTCTTACATATAAGTTATAAGTACACTGACATATTTTTGCAGTGTGCTGAGCTAATACCAAGTCAGAGTAAAGCTATTAAAGGATTAACTATGTTGTTTGCTTTTAAGTCTGCTAGAAGGGTTTACAGTAAAGTCTAACCCTACCCTATTTGATATAATTTGTGTTGTGTTGTTTTGCTGGCTAAAAGACATCTTGTCTATAGGTAGTCCTTGACTTACAAACACAGAATTTCTGTTGCTAAATGAGACGGTTGTGGAGTGAATTTTGCCTCATGTTATGACGTTTCTTGCCACAGTGGTGAAGTGAGTCACTACAGTTGTTAAGTGAGGAACACGGTTGTTAAGTGAATCTGGCTTCCTCGTTAACTTTGCTGGTCAGAAGGTCGCAAAAGGGGATGACGTGACCCCGGGGACAGTGCAACCATCATAAATATTAGCCAGTGGCCAAGAATCTGAATTTTGATCATGTAACTTGTGCAGATGCTGCAATGGTCATAAGTGTAAAAAATGGCCATAGGTCACTTTTTTCAGTGCTGTTGTAACTTCAGATGGTCACTAAGTGAACTGTTGTAAGTCAAGGACTACCTGTATCTGGAGTGAATATTCATTCCATATTGAATAAAACAGAGTTCCGTGGCAAAAATAAAATTCTCGTAGGAATACAGGTAGTCTTCCACTTAGGACTACCATCAAGCCCGGAATTACGGTCATAAGTTGTGGCAGTCGTTAAGCGCATGGCCGCACCCAATTTTATGACCTCTTTTGCAGCAGTTGTAAAGCGAATGCCGTAAGTGAATGCAGCGGTTGTAAACTGAACCCATTGTTCTCGATGGGTATTTTTTGCCAGAAATCGGAAAGAAATGCTGGTTTTCAGCAGAAAAATCATAAATTGTTGTGACATGACTGTGGGACACTACAAATGGTTGTGAATGCAGGCCGGTTGCCAAATGGCCAAAATGCGGTCACGTGACCATTGGAGCTTCGAATCTGGGTCATAATTAGTTTTGGGGAAGTCCGGTGTAACTTCAAACGGTCGCTAAGACTGCCTGTATTGATGAATATGTTCACCTATATCAGGGGTCAGCAACCTGCGGCTCTGGAGCCGCATGTGGCTCTTTCATCCCTCTGCTGCGGCTCCCTGTCACTCAAAATATGCGTCACAACCGCCAATGTGTGATAACCCGCCGGCACGCGATTTATTGAGCTTTTCGACCCCCGCTAGGCCAACCATGGATAAATCCAAGAAAAGAAAAGTTTCAGAAGAATACAGATTCAACTACATATGCTATACATATAGTATATACATATTCAACTACATATGCTAGTTCTGTGGCCGCTCAGGAAATAGTCAGGCACGGGAAGGGTTTTGTGGCTCCCGGGTGTTTTCTTTTCTGTGGGAAACGGGTCCAAATGGCTCTTTGAGTGTTTAAGGTTGCCGACCCCTGACCTATATGTTAAACTGAATTAAAAGTATTTCTTACTACTCAGGCAAAGGAGGTTTTGAAGTGTCTTCCTGATCTGTGAAACCAGTTCAGCATTTTAACAAAGGGAAGATAGTTGCAAAATTAATCATTTAAAGAGGCAGATCAGCTCCAGAAAATGTCCTAAGCTTCATATCTTGTTTTATTGTAAACTTATACCTGGCCTCTTTTCATCCATTAACTTTAGTTGGAAAACATCTTCTGTGCCAATCAGCAAATCTTAATACAGGTAGTCCTCGAGTTACGACCACAATTGAGCCCAAAATTTATGTCATCGCGAAGTGAAACATTGGTTAAGTGAGTTTTGCCCCATTTTACGACTTTTCTTACCACAGTTGTTAAGCCAATCATTGCATTTGTTAAGCTAATCACACGGCTGTTAAATGAATCTGGATTTCCCCATTTGCTGGCCAGGAGGTCGCAAAAGGGGGATCACGTGACTCCGGGACAGTGCAACCGTTGTAAATATGAGTCGGTTGCTAAGCATGTGAATTTTGATCATGCGACCATGGGATGTTGCAACGGTCGTAAGTGTGAAAACCGGTCATAAGTCACTTTTTTCCGTGACGTTGTAACTTTGAACAGTCACTAAATGAACTGTCAAGGACTAACTGTAGCTACTTCTGAATAGAAGATCTACAGAACTGTTTCCATACTGAGGTTTCTTGATAAAGCTGCATGAAGCATATAGAAATGTTTTCTGAGGCATACAGAAATGTTTTCTGCGGTAGTCATAACTCGTGACTGGAACTGTACCCTTAAACCTTGTCTGTTCAAATCTTTTTTTGTTTGCCCTGCATTGATTTATTTGAATGTCCTGACAAATCCATTCTCTTCAAATGCACCAGCCATTGAAATATCTTTACAGGAATGTACATTGTAGGTATCTTCCATTATCTATTTACCCTTATAAATTGCCCAGTACCGGAAGGCTAAGGTGCCATCAACCATGTTTGAATGTGTTTATCCAATGAACTTTAACAATACAGCCTGAAGGTATGAATTGGTTGAATAATAACCTTGACTGGCTGAAGGCTGACAAGACAAGCTCAGGATCCAAAAAGATCTTGACAGACTTGAACAACGGGCCCTAGCCAACAACAGGGAATTTAACGTGGAGAAAAGCAAGGTTTTACACCTGGGCAGGAAAAAACCAAAGGTAACAAGTTCAGATTAGGCGAAACCTGGCTCAGAAACAGTAACTGTGAGAGGGACCTTGGAGTCCTAGTGGACGATCACTTAAACATGAGCCAGCCGTTTGCAGCAGTAGCCAAAAAAGCTAATACAAACAATCCTTGGTTGTATAAACAGAGGCATAGAATCACAGTCAAGTGAAGTATTACTACCACTTTATAAATCCTTAGTAAGGCCACACCTGGAATACGGCATCCAGTTTTGGTCACCACAGTACAAAAAAGATGTTGAGGCTTTGGAAAAAGTGCAAAGAAGAGCAACTTAGATGTTTAAGGTCCTGGAGACAAAAACATATGAAGAACAGTTGCAGGAATTGGGTACGGTCAGTCTAGAGAAAAGAAGGACTAGGGGTGACATGATAGCAGTATTCCAGTATTTGACAGGTTGCCACAAGGAAGAAGGGAGTCAACTTATTTTCCAAAGCACCTGAAGGCAGGACAAGAAACAATGGGTGGAAACTAATCAAGGAGAGAAGCAACTTGGAATTAAGGAGAAAATTCCTAACAGTGAGGAAAATTAACCAGTAGAACAGCTTGCCTTCAGAAGTTGTAGGTGCTTCATCACTGGAGGTTTTTAAGAAAAGATTGGACAACCACCTATCTGAAATGGTATAGGGTCCCCTGGTTGAGCAGGCGGTTGGACTAGAAGACCTCCAAGGTCCCTTCCAGCTCTATTCTGATTGATTGATTGAAGACTTATAATATTTGTCTTTTGGAAATAGGACATGTTTTCTGATTTTGTCTTTTCTGTTTTTCTGTTGCTAGATCCTTGACATACACCTCCCCGTGTTGACACCTTATTTTGTCCAAAAACCTGAACTGTTTGGAAAGACCGGAGCTGGTATCCGAGTAACGTGGCTTGGACATGCGTCGGTGTTGGTAGAAATGGATGAAGTTACCTTTATTACCGATCCCATCTTCAGCCAGCGGGCTTCCCCAGTGCAGTTTCTGGGTCCTAAACGTTTCCGAGGTCCTCCGTGCACCGTCAGCGAACTGCCCAAAATAGACGCGGTGTTGATCAGCCACAACCATTACGACCATCTGGATTATACAACCGTCATGAGTTTAAACGCACGTTTCGGCAGTGAATTGAGGTGGTTCGTGCCTCTGGGTCTCTTAGACTGGATGCAGAAATACGGCTGCGAGAATGTCATCGAACTTGACTGGTGGGGAGAAAACTGTATTCCTGGTCACGACGCCGTCACCTTTGTTTTCACTCCTTCTCAACATTGGTGCAAAAGGACGGCCACGGACGAAAACAAGGTTCTTTGGGGAAGTTGGTCGGTTCTGGGTCCCTGGAACCGGTTCTTTTTCGCTGGAGATACCGGCTATTGCGTTGCCTTTGAGGAAATAGGGAAACGGTTTGGGCCGTTCGATCTTGCAGCCATTCCCATCGGAGCCTACGAACCAAGGTGCGATCGCGAAAGCATGGAGGCCGACATATCGGCCTACTGAAAGTCTGTAGAGATTCTCAGTCCTCCAGGTCACGGTTGTTCCAAAGGTGCTTTTTTTTTTCAAGAGGCAACTGGACTTTTCTTGGTTTTTTTTCCTTTGAAGACGTTCCGCTTCTCATCCAAGAAGCTTCTTCAGCTCTGACTGGATGGTGGGGAATGGAAGGATTTGGGAGGATTTGGAAGGGGAATTATATTCCGCAAGGAATATAAATCCTTCCATTCCCCACCGTCCTGCCAGAGCTGAAGTAGCTTCTTGGATGAGAAGCGAAACGTCTTCAAAGAAAAAACAAGAAAGTCCAGTTGCCTCCTGAAAAGGCATTTTTGGGACTATCGGCCTACTGATGTTTTTAGATGTAGGTCAGGGGCGTCAAACCCGATTTCATTGAGGGCCGCATCAGGGTTGTGATTGACTGGGGGGGGCAGGGGGGGAGTGGCCGGTTGGTCTCAACTGACTATGTGGTCGTGCCCTGGGTGGGCGATGTTGCTCACGTTGGGGCACCTGTGGTGGGCCGGACGGGGCTGGGGGATCCATTGTCTCCAGCGTGCTCCCAGGGGCGGGGCGGGGGCAGCCCCTTGCTGGCTCCAGGGTGGTCCGGCGGATCTAAGGCTGGCCTGGATGGCTGCCACCAAGTTGTACATCAGCGCCTGGACGGCCTGGGGCTGAGGCGTCAGGGGCCGGTCCTTTGCTGTTTCCAGGGCAGCCCAGCAGGCCAGATCTAACCATATCATGGGCCGGATGCGGCCCGCGGGCCTTGAGTTTGACACCCCTGATGTAGATAGTTGTCGACGTACGATCACAATTGAGCCCCAAAATTCCACTGCTAAGCGAGACAATGGTTAAGTGAGTTGTGCCCAGGGGTGGGCTGCTGGCGGTTCGCAGGAGTTCGGGAGAACCTCTAGCTAAGATTCTGTGCAGTTTGGAGAACCCCCAAATCCCACTCCTGGCTGGCCCCGCCCACCCCTCCCCTCCCCGGAGTCCCCACGCAGCCCGTTTTGGATGCAGGTAAGTGCAGGGCGCGCGCGGAGGCTCGGGGAGGGTGAAAAACAGGCCTACCGGAAGTTCGGGAAGGTCAGAAACAGGCCCATTTCCGGCCTCTAGAGGGCCTCCAGAGCCTGGGGAGGCCGTTTTCGCCCTCCCAGAGGCTCGAGAAAGCCTCCGGAGCCCAGGGAAGGCAAAAAGCCCCCCCCCACCGTGGTGCAGGAGGCCAACTAGGCCACGCCCACCATGGCCACGCCCACCCAGCAACCGGGCAGAGAACCCCTTGCTAAAATTTTTGAAGCCCACCCCTGGTTGTGCCCCGTTAAACAAATGTTTTGCCACCGTTGTTACGTGAATTGCACAGTTCTTAAGTGAGTCATGTGGTTGTTAAGCGAATCCGGCTTCCCCCATCGACCTTGCTTGTCGGAAGCCGGCTGGGAAAGTCACAAATGATGATCACATGAGCCCGGAATGGTGTAACCACCATTAATACATGCCAATTGCTAAGCACCCAGATTATGATTACAGGGAGGCTGCAGGGGTCATAAAAATGGCCGTAAGGCACTTTTTTTGAGTGTCGTCGTAATTTTGAACGGTCACTAAAAGAATAGTTGTAAGTTGAGGATTACCTTCAGTGAAGAAGAGCAGGAAATTAAGGTCAGATGCAAATAACCAGGAATATTTGTTGAATCCAAAATGTAGAAGAGTTTATTCAGCTACCTCTACAGGTAGTCCTCGACGTACAACAGTTCATTTAGTGACCGTTCAAAGTTACAGCAGCACTGTAACAAGTGACTTAGGACCGTTTTTCACAGTTACGACCATCGCAGCATCCCCACGGTCACGTGATCAAACTTCAGGTGCTTGGCAACTGGTTCACATTTATGACGGTTGCAGGGTTACGTGGTCCGCTTTTGCGACCTTTCTGACAAGCAATGTCAACGGGGAAGCCAGATTCACTTAACAACCGTGTCACTAACCTAGCAAATGCAATGATGCACTTAACAAAAGTCGTAAAATGGGGCAAACTCACTTTACAAATGTTTCACTTAGCAACAGAAACGTCAGGCTCCGTTGCGGTCATAACTCAAGGACTACGGTACGTGTACACAGAAGAATCTGGTCAACTAACAGTCAAAGCTGAATTAGTGCTAAATAAGGGCCAATGGAATTCATGGGGGGGAGGGGCTGGACTTGTGTCTCTTGTGGCAACGCAAAGACTCCAAACTGATGACTTGTTTAACTCCGCCTTCCAGCTTAGCCTGCTTTCTACAGCTAATTATTTAGTTTATAGGAAGCGTCCAAGTCTTTGCAATGAAAACCCACAATCAAAAGCAGCTTTATTCTGTAGACAGATCGAAACTGCTCAATTCTGCACGCAAACAGTCCCAAATCCATTTTGAGGGTGCCGAGTTGAGGAAGGCTGAATTAAAAAGAGAGGCAGGAGGGTAAGACTACTTAACGACGAACAAGGGAGGGGTGACAGCAAGACAAGAGAAAGGAACTAGGTGTAATCTATGGGGTGTTTTGCAAAAATTTACATTTAGCTGAGAGGCAGCTTAAGAGATGAATAGGCAACTATTCTTAGCCGGGTGGGAGTAGCCAGGAAAACCTATAGAAATACAAAATAAAAAGGGACGCCTGGGAGATTTACGTTGGCCATAAAATAAAAGTTGTACTTAAAGCACCGATTTTGTAAAAATGCAATTAGGAAAACAAAATTGTCAAGGTAACCTTCAAGAAACTAATGTCTCTTTTGGGGCGGGGGGGGGGGGTAGGTGGTTTATGAAATACCAGCATGTGGATCCTGAAGAAGCAGTACGCATCCACACTGATGTACAAGCAAAGAAGTCCATTGGGATTCATTGGGGAACTTTTGCTTTAGCCAATGAGGTATGTATAACTTATAAGTGGTGTGGCCTGCAGATGTTTGGCTTAAAATGGAAGGATATAACTGTAGAACGATGAATTCCTCAGGTTCTTCTTTTTTTTTTTTAGAATAGAATAGAATAACAGAGTTGGAAGGGACCTTGGAGGTCTTCTAGTCCAACCCCCTGCTTAGGCAGGAAACCCTACTCCACATCAGACAAATGGTTATCCAACATCTTCTTAAAAACTTCCAGTGTTGGAGCATTCACAACTTCTGGAGGCAAGCTGTTCCACTGATTAATTGTTCTAACTTAGAACAATTAATGTTTTAAATTAGTTTATAACATAAAATGCAAAAATACAACAGAAAACGGTAGGAAAATAGGAGAGGGAGAAGGAAAGGGAAAAGTGTTGACTTTGTTGGAAGACATATCCATCTGGTTCCGTTCCAAGTGGGGAGAAAGACACTGGAAACATGGAGGCCGATTGGAAAGAGGGTTTATTGAGGGACAGGACCACATGGGTTTGAGGTCCTGGGCAGCTCAACACATGGAATGGAGAGTGAGGGTTATTTATACCCTCTCTTGGGCCTTGCCCTTGAGCTTCCTGTTCCTGTGCAAGAAATGTATTCTATTGGCTGTAGTCAGACACCCATGGGGCCATGTGGGGTCACGTTTGTCTGAATCACGTTTGGTTGAACCTTGGGCTGATGGTTCCGTTCCAAGTGGGGAGAAAGACACTGGAAACATGGAGGCCGATTGGAAAGAGGGTTTATTGAGGGACAGGACCACATGGGTTTGAGGTCCTGGGCAGCTCAACACATGGAATGGAGAGTGAGGGTTATTTATACCCTCTCTTGGGCCTTGCCCTTGAGCTTCCTGTTCCTGTGCAAGAAATGTATTCTATTGGCTGTAGTCAGACACCCATGGGGCCATGTGGGGTCACGTTTGTCTGAATCACGTTTGGTTGAACCTTGGGCTGATGCAATGTCCTTAGGAGATTTTGCAATGCAGTGAGCCCTGCTGCTAGATAATCCTATAATGTCCTGGAGCAGTGGTTCTCAACCTTTCTAATGCCGCGACTCCCCCCCACAACCGCCATGACCCCCTCCCCACGCGGGATGAGTTGACAAAGGGGGCGTGGCACCAGGGGCGAAATGCTCCGGGTTCGGGATTCGCCCACCCACCCGGACGCCGCCATTTGGGTTCTTTTACCCTCTGCGCATGCGCAAAGCGTTCTGCGCTTGCGCAGAGGGTAAAAGAACCCAAATGGCGGCATCCGGGCGGGTGGGCGAAGTCTCCCGCTTCTGTCGCTACCGGCTGTCCGGCGACCCGCAGGCACGGCCGAACCGGGAGCATTTCACCCCTGCAGTGACAGTGGCACCAAGATGGCGGGCTAACGCGCGCGGCGACCCCTGTGAAATGGTTGTTCGACCCCCAAAAGGGTCGCGACTCATAGGTTGAGAACCGCTGTCCTGGAGGGTCATGTCTTAATCCCATCACTCTGGAGCTGAAGGTCTTTCGTCTTATAGATAGGATGGTCCAGTCCTGCTGGGGCTATTAACAAAGGTGGGGGCTGCTTTCCAAGAGCCATGTTTCTCCTTTAGGGAAATACAATATTCTGCCTTTTTTTAATATTTCCCAAAATATTTCATTCTTCTAGGAGAGGGGTGGGTGCTAACTTTGTACAACTTCCTTTGGTGGAGTGGCATAAGATAATATACATCAATGTTGTTAGGAATGTTAGGATTTGCATCCCAGGATTTACGGAGTGGGACCAAATTAGGCACCCAGGTTTATAAAGGACCGCAGTGCTTCTTAGTTTGACTGTATTTATAAGGCTGTTGAATGTTTTTTATGCTATTTTAAATCCACGTGCACTTGAAAATTAAAACGGTAAATTGCAAATGTCAGTCGTGTCCGACTCTAAGGAGGACAGTGCTCATCTCTGTTTCTTGGCCAAGGGAGCCAGCGTTGTCCGAAGACACTTCCGTGGCCATGTGGCCAGCATGGCTACACGCCAAAGGAGCGCCAAATACTGTTACCTTCCCACAGAAGTGGTACCTATTTATCTACTCGCATCTGCGTGCTTTCGAACTGCTAGGTGTGATGACCCGGGGCAAGGCATGGAGGCAACACAGCTCATAGTTCAAAATGCCCCTTTATTGCTCCAACTTTACCCCAAATGCTCCCACGTTTATGGCAAGTCCAGCAAAACGCTGTTAGCACAACAGCTTCAAGGCAAGAAGTCCAGCGGGGCAAAGTAACAACTCAATGAGTCCAGGAAGCAAAGGAACAAGGCAATTAGTCCAGGAAGCAAAAGAACAAGGCAAGTAGTCCAGGAAGCAAAGGAACAAGGCAAATTAGTCCAGGAAGCAAAAGAACAAGGCAAGTAGTCCAGGAAGCAAAGGAACAAGGCAATTAGTCCAGCAAACTCCAGACGTCGGCAACGGCACACAATATTCCACAAATTCAGCATTTGTTCCCGACAAATGCCCCTCCCCACAGCGTCTCCTTAAGTCTCAGTCCCCAGGTGTGCCTTGTGAAGAGGGGCGGAGCACTCTTCTCCTGAGTCATCGGGTCGGCCTGTGCTGTTCCCGCCTTCTCTCCACTGTGTTCGGGGATCAGGAGGAGGCGGTCCTTGCTCATTGCCTGAGCTCCGTTGCTCCTCATCTCCACTGCCTGCCCTCTCTCAGTCGTCCTACCCCCGTTCCTCCCTGCTGGCAAGCCGGCCCAAGCCTGAGGGGCCCGGGGCTGCCTCATCCTGTTCCTCCCCCCATTCCTCCGAAGCCAACGAGGCTGCCCTCTCAGTCTCCGTCGGCCCCAGCTCCGGCTCATCCTCCTCCGCGGATTCAGGCTCCGACAGGGGCATGACAGCTAGGTGAGCAGGAGCTGAGCCAAGACCGGGAACTCACCCCATTGCGCAGCACTGGGGTCTCGAACCCGGGCTGTCAGCTCTCCAGCTGACAAGCTCAGCATTTTTAACCACTAAGCCATCACACCCCTTTACTTGAAAATTACTCGCAAAGAAAATCTCAGTTTGTCCCATCATGGATGTTTCTACCCTTTCCCCTTTTTTTGAATTGCTTTCCGGGAAAAATAAGGATTTGAAATGCAGATTTATTCAAGTCTTCCTTAAAATCACCTTTCCTACAAGGCGGCTTAACCTTAATATTTTAAAACTTGTAACATTGCACAAATATAACGGCCATGACCATTGCAGTAAAATGAAACCGTGCTCGGCGGAATAACACTCAAATGCTACGTAGTTCAATACTTGTTGATCATATATTAAAAAAAACTTCCATAACAGAGGGGAAACAAGCCATCTCAAATAATACGCTGTTCCATGCAAAGGTGTTTGTGCCATGCTTCCTGCCTGTAGGACTTGCATTATGGATGAAACGGAAATGATGCTGACATTGTTGTTGGAACATTAGATCATCAGATCTTTAAAGGTGCTGCGTCATCATTTTAAGACTGTCACTGCATTCATTATGCAAGTTTGAGTGGTTTATGGATGCAGGCTGTTTTTAATTCTGACAGTTTCTATTCGTCGATCATTCATTTCATGTAAATGAGTATGTACAAAAATTAAGCCTCTAGACAACCAGCCTCGTGACGAACTCAGCAATAATTACAGCGTACAGCTCCAACTTTCTGGATTATTACAGTATAGACATTTTCTCACTGATATTATGCAATGTATCGAGAATACATTTGTCTGAAATGGTATAAGGCAGTGATGGCGAACCTTTTCGGCACCGAGTGTCCAAACCGGAACGTGCGTGCATGTGCGTGCATGTGTGCGCGCTGGAGCACCGGAAACCCAAAGACCAGCTGGCCGGCGCGCGCTTGCCTGTTTTTGGCCGTTTTTCGGACCCAAAACGGCCCAAAAAAGGCCTGAAAACTGCCTGAAAACAGCCCAAAAAACAGCCTGAAAATGGCCTGAAAAACGGCCGTTTTCAGGCATTTTCTGGTGCCCGCGAAGACCAGCTGGCCAGCATGCATGTGCACGCTGGAAACCAGAAGAGCAGCTGGTGACGGTGCGCGTGCCCACAGAGAGGGCTCTGCTTGCCACCTTTGGCACGCGTCCCATAGGTTCGCCATCACGGGTATAGGGTCTGCTGTTTGAGCAGAGGGTTGGAGTAGAAAAATGGTACAGGAGACCTTATATCATTCTGGACATATGTGCTGTCAAGTCTCTTCTTAAAAGACTCCAGTGATGGAGCACCCACAACTTCTGGAGGCAAGTTGTTCCACTGATTGATTGCTCTCACTGTCAGGAAATTTCTCCTTAGTTCTAGGTTGCTTCTCTCCTTGATTAGTTTCCATCTGTTGCTTCTTGTCCTGCCTTCAGGTGCTTTGGAGAATAGGTTGACCCCCTTCTTTTTTGTGGCAGCCCCTCAAATGTTGGAGCACTGCTATCGTGTCATCCTTAGTCCTTCTTTTCACTAGACTAGACATACTCAACCGTTCTTCGTATGTTTTAGCCTGAGACCCCAGGGGTGGGTTCTAACTTACCTCGCTGCCGGTTCGCTTCCTCCCGCGCCGTGTGGCCGCGCCTCGCATGCGCAGTGCAAAAAAACAACAACACCCAATGCCGAAAACAAGATGGCGATGCATGTGCAGTGCCGGGGAGAGAAAAAAAAAGATGGCGGCGCCCACGGACCGGCACCGACCGAAGCCACCTCTGTGAGACCCCTAATCATCTTTGCTGCTTTTTTCTGCACTCTTTCCAGAGTCTCAACATCGTTTCCATAATAAGGCGGCCAAAACTGGATGTAGTATTCTAAGTGAGGTCTTACTGAAATGTTTTGAAGTGATATCCTTGACCCTTCTTTTGGGGATATTTTTTTGATGTTCCAATCTAAGCCAGGGGTGGGATTCACATAATTTACCTACTGGTTCGCCCAGCAGCACCAAAAATGTGAGCGCACACGCGTTTGCATGCGCACAACCTTCCGTGCATGCACTTGGATCGCACGCGTGGCACTTAAAGACCGCCCTCAGTGTCAGCACTGGTGAGCTGAGCTGTTGTTTAGCTCAGCTGAGGCGCGACACTCCGCTCTGCCACGCGAATCAGCTGAGCTAAATAAAAGGGAATATAGTACAGGGAACGGCGGGGGCGGAAGGGTGGGGCCAACCAGAGGTGGTATTTGCCGGTTCTCCAAAATGCTCAAAATGGCCACTACCGGTTCTTCCGAACCGGTCTGAACCGGCTGAATACCACCTCTGAATCTAACTGTCAGGTTCCGATGCAATGAAGGATGTCAAACACAGATGAAGGCTTGAACCTTGTTTATTTTACATCGGCACAAACGGACACTCGCACGTAGTGAAAAGAGAAAATTGTTGGAGCTATCGCTCCGTGCTCCCCACCACCTGATAAAGCCCCAACCCCATCATTAGTGCAGCCCCACCCTGCTGCTAATCAGCCCCACCCCGCCTCTGCACGCCTGGCTGAGAAGCCTCCCACATGACAGGCACGTCATTCAATCCCTCACGAGACAGTTCACATGCTGAGTTAATCCGCGGCTGCAGTCCATATGCTGAGTTATTCTGCGGCTGCGTCGGGGAAGCTAGCCACTCCGCTTCACAGCTGATTGGGGGGGGAACCCTGGCTCGCTGGCCGCATCATCAGCAATCGCCAGGAGCTTCCCCATGAGTCGCCGCTGCCGGAGGCCTCTTTGCACCTCACAGCTGATGAGGGGAAAGTCGGCGTGCCGCCTGAGCGCCAGCAGGAGCTGCCCCATGAGTCGCCGCCGCCGGAGGCCTTTCTGCGCCTCCCAGCTGATGAGGGAAAACGTCGGCGTGCTGCAAGGTGATCCTCTGCTGCCGGAGGCCCACCTCCCTGCACTGCAACCCCGTGGCAGCCCGAGCGCCGGACGCACTGGGGCTGACACTAACCCAAAGGTTGAGAATTCTTGGTAGTTTTCCCTCCAAGAATTAAGCAGGTTTTATCCTGCTTAGCTTTTGTAAGGTCAGCCAGGGACAGCGAGCTGTTGCTACATAGGTCATCCGATTTGTAGTTTACAATACTGTACCAATTACCACAGAAATACAAGGAATCAGTTACATTGTAGGGTACTACATTAAAAGGTGGTAGACGACTTTATTGCACAGGAAAAAATAAATCTTAACTTGATTTCAATCCCAAAGCTGCTTTTTCAAGACGTAACTGGACTATGAACTTGAAATCAAATTAAATGTCTATGGAGATTCTCAGTCAACCAAGTCATGGTTTTCCCAAAGGTGCTTTTGTTAAAAGGCAACTGGACTTTTTTTATTTTTGTTTGAAGACATTTTGCTTCTCATCTAAAAAGCTTCTTCAGTTCTGTCAGACGTTCTGTCCAAAATCAGAACTGAAGAAGCTTCTGGGATGAGAAGCAAAACACCTTCATAAACGCACAACATAGGAGAACAAACCCATCAGGACAAGATTCAGCAGTCCATCTGCATTTAAAAGACAAGGGTCACTCTTCTGAAGATAGCAAAGTCCACATTTTAGACAGAGAGGACCGTTGGTTTGGAAGAGGGGTCAAAGAGGCCATCTATGTCAAAATTGAACATCCCTCTCTCAACGGAGGGGGGAGGGATACGGCATCATCTATCTCCAGTCTACAACATAGTCCTTTCAGCAGTTCCAAGAAGGCTCCACACCCATTTGCACCACTCAGGTGACCCTGAGGACACAGATAAACCTCCAGGTGGCCTCAACGACTCTCTAAAAGGATGCAAATGACCAGCTGTCTGCAAGGAGTATAAATTCTTCCATTCCCCACCATCCAGTCAGAGCTGAAGAAGCTGCTTGTATGAGAAGCGAAACGTCTTCAAAGAAAAACCAGAAAGTCCAGTTGCCTCTTGAAAAAGCACCTTTGGGACAACCATGACCTGGATGACTGAGAATCTCCACAAACATTTAATTTGATTTCAAGTTCATAGTTACTGTATCCAATACAGAACTTAATTTATGTCTAACCTGGCATTTCCTGTTTTTCTTCGCAGTACTACTTAGATCCACCTGTTAAACTGAAGGAAGCTCTTGACAGCTACGGATTGCAAACGGAAGATTTCTTTGTTTTGAACCATGGAGAATCACGAGATTTAAATATTAATGATGACGGATTTGAATAGAAGCAGAAAAACTTCTTATTAACCATAAATTGGGGGGGGGGAATAAGAGTGAATATTTTTTTTTTTAAAACAAAAATTAAATAGGCTTTTGAAGACTTGAGGTGTGTTCAATTCTAACAACCTCTTAAAAACCTTGCATATCGACTTTGTAACGTGATTTTTGATGAACAAATCAACCGTGGAGAGCATTAACTGAGCTACAAATAACTTTAAGTAAACAGGGATTCTTCTATGAAATAAACCTTTGTACAATTGTTCGTTTGCTCTGGAACGGTATAAAATAACTGCTAAGAATTTATTCCCATCCAGACACACTTTAACAGCATGTATTCAGTGCTTGATGGAGCCTGGTTGCATGTAAAAATGAATGTAAATTTTAGTCCAACCACTAATATGCAAACTGACTATATGCAGATCACTGCTGATGAGACCTACCTGATACAGGTATGTGTGGTGGTGATAAGAATTGTAGAATCCTTCAATCCTCTCCCACTCATTAACTAATCAAGAGGGGAACAAAAGATATGCGTGTGAAGATGCTGGCATAAAAAACACAAGGCTACCCAAAAACGACACCTTTGTATCCATAACTGGGTGCTGGATTTATACACGAATTGAAAACATTTCCTGGCATGCCGAAATCCTGCTGAAATCTGAGTTTTGGGTTAGCTGTGAAGATGATCCAGAGAATTCACTCAGGACCCACCATTTTCTATGCGTGTTGTTTAACCAGACACAAAGCCTACATTAAAAGGCAAGGCTGAAGGGCATTTAGAATTTGCCACGATCATTTCTTTGAACACACATTCCTACAGCATGGCTGGTTTTTAAAACATTAATACTAACATGACAATATTTTTAAAACTTTCGCGTACAACCCGTATACGGTAGTAATTGTGGTCGAATCTTGTGTTTTGAACCCTGCAGCCTTAATGGGCAAAGGACTATTCGAACTGTCTCCCTTGAGCAAAGTTCTCACCCAGAGGGTGTGCCAGCCAGGTGCCTTCAAAGCTGTCGAATTGTAGGATTTGAAACGAGTCTTCCAACATAAGTTGCTGCTAAAGCACATTTTAAGGAAAACCCAGATTTTACCGATCGCTTACACACATTTACTTGCAAACATGGAAGCTTTGATTTGAAATGATCCGTTGAAATGTGCCTTTTCGAGAGTTTCGAATATGAAAAACACCTAACATTTATTGTGCTGCTGGCCAAAACATGTGTGTGCATTGTGCTGTGACTGTGAATTGTTATCGTCCTCCAAAGCCTTCTATTGTTTTGAGAATATGACTGGCAAACGTAAGAAAGCATCGGTTGCTCCAAAAAATCTTAACTCAGCTCCATTTTGTTTGTGTTTGTTTCCTTACGGCAATTGTGACGTCCAAAACCAGTAATTTTAAGAACATGATTCCTTACAAAGCTGAAATCACTGATGATTGATGAATTTGCTCTGCATTAAAAACATGACCAAATATGCTTGTGTGAACCTGCTACTTTGACAATAAATTCTTGCCCCAAAATGTTCTTAACATGTTGTCGTCGTTCATAAATAGTTTGGGATAGTACTGAAGGTGTTGGATTAGAAACAGAGTTCTGAGTTTTTAATCCTCTGTTGGGGATGAAAAATGGCGGGGCCAATTTATCCCAATCTTGTTTTTTTCAGGCCAAGTCACCTCAGAGAGTGGTTGCTATAGGGAAAATACAAGTTTGAAGCCACTACAGGTAGTACAACAATTCATTTAGTGACCGAAGTTACAACAGCACTGAAAAAAGTGACTTTTGACCATTTACACTTACAACTGTTCCAGCATCCCCATGGTCACGTGGTCAAAATTCAGACCCTTGGCAACTGGTTCATATTTATGACGGTTGCAGTGTCACGGGGTCATGTGATCCCCTTTGGCGACCTTATGACAAGCAATGTCAACGGAGAAGCCGGATACACAGGGCAATGTCACTGTTTGAAATGCAAGCGATCGGTCTGGTTTCGTTTTTGTGTGAAATACCACACTTAATATTTCTCGAGCTTGTCTTTCCTCCTTTGGCTGTATGAGTCCAAGATAAGAATTAAGATTTTTCCTAGGGCTGGGTGATAAGAGAGGTGTGCAGGTGTTGGAAGTAAGATTAGGGGAACCACGTTCTGGTTCACCCTTTGCCACTGATGCAAAGAAGAGCAACAAAGATGATTAGGAGCCTGGAGGCTAAGACATCTGAAGAACGATTGCAGGAATTGGGTATGTCTAGTCCAGGGGTCTGCAACCTTAAACACTCAAAGAGCCACTTGGGCCCGTTTCCCACAGAAAACAAAACAATGGGAGCCACAAAACCTGGTGGATTCCATTCCATTCCTCTCTCTCTCTCTCTCTCTCTCTCTCTCTCTCTCTCTCTCTCTCTCTCTCTCTCTCCCTCCCTCCCTCTCTCCCTCTCTCTCTCTCTCATGGGGACATGACAAGATATGTCCTCTGCTTGGAACCATTTGTTTGATCATGGTCACATGATCAAAATTTGGAGGCGAGCAAAGTCCATGGGGAAGTTACATTCACTTAAAAACCTGTTACTAACTCAACACCTGCAGCGATTCAACTATGGCAAACGAGGTTGCAAAACGGAGCAAAACTCACTGAACAATCGTCTCACTTAGCAACAGGAAAATTGGGCTCAACTGTAGTCGTAACTAGAGGATGACCTGTAATGGGTGGAAAATCATTAGAGATCCAACCTAGAACCAAGGAGAAATTTCTTGACAGTGAGAACAATTAATCCGCGGAACGGGTTGCCTCCAGAAGTTGGGGATGTTCCGTCACTGGAGATTTTCAATAACAGACTGACCCATTTGTCTGAAATGATGCAGGATTTCCTGCTTGAGCAGGGGCTGAACTAGAAGACCTCCAAGGTCCCTTCCAACCCTATTATTCAATGTTCCATGAAGTTTATTGGGTGACTTTGAGACAGTCACATTCTCATGCCAACTTATGTTATGGGGGGGGGGAACAGAAGAGTACTCATATCATTAGGAGCCCCTGAACAAAAAAAGATATATTTGCAAGTAAAAAAATGAAAATATTTTGGCATACTGCAAGCATTTAACTCCCCATGGAAATTACAATCGGCTGCCATGCAAGCCTAAACAACTGAATGATCCATTCATTCTTCTCTTGAAGCATGAAATCTGACAGGACTGCCAAGGGGGATATGTGATTTGTATCAGGAACACGCTGCAGCCTGTTCTTGGACTTCTTACAAGGCCATTACTGTTGATATCATGGAATAACAACTGGGGTTTTATTAATCCATCTTTGCAACTTGCCATATGCTTTAGAATGCATTTATTTCAGAAAATATATATATATGGCTGCCCAACTCACTCTTAAGTGATTCCGGACAACTTGGAACAGAACAGAATAACAGAGTTGGAAGGGACCTTGGAGGTCTTCTAGTCCAACCCCCTGCTCAGGCAGGAAGCCCTATACCATTTCAGACAAATGGTTGTCCCATCTCTTCTTTAAAACTTCCAGGGTTGGAGCATTCACAACTTCTGGAGGAAAGTTGTTCCACTGGTTAATTGTTCTGTTTGAAAATTTCTCCTTATTTCTAGGTTGCTTCTCTCCTTGATTAGTTTCCATCCATTGCTTCTTGCCCTGCCCTCAGGTGCTTTGGAGAATAGCTTGATTTCATCTTCTTTGTGGTAAACCCCTGAGATATTGGAACACTGTTATCATGTCACCCCTAGTCCTTCTTTTTATTAAACTAGACATACCCAATTCCTGCAATCGTTCTTCATATAGCCTCCACCACTCCCTAATCATCTTAGTTTCTCTCCTCTGCATTCTTTCTAGAGTCTCAACATCTTTTTTACATCGTGGCGACCAAAACTAGATGCAGTATTCCAAGTGTGGTCTTACCAAGGCTATTTACAACTTACAAGCAGGGGTGGGATTCAGCCAGTTCGGACCGGTTTGGGCGAACCGGATGCTAATTTTACATCTGGTTCACCGAACCGGTAGTTGCAAGGACTGGCTGGCCCCACCCTCCCCTCCCCTCCCCGGAGTCTCCATGCGGCCCATTTTGGATGCCAAGTAAGTGCAGGGCCCATGCGGAGGCTCTGAGTGGGCGAAAAACGGGCCTCCCGGAAGTCTGGAAACGGGTCCATTTCTGGCCTCCGGAGCCCAGGGGAGGCCATTTTTGCCCTCCTGGAGGCTCGAGGAAAGCCTCCGGAGCCTGGGGAGGGCAAAAATGCCCCTCCCCCCGCCATGGTGCAGGAGGCCGACTAGGCCACACCCACCCAGCAACCGGGAAGAGAACCAGTTGCTAAAATTTTTGAATCCCACCCCTGCTTACAAGGCTAAAAGCCCAATACAAAAACAATAAAGTAATAACCCCCCAGCCCCCCTCTGGTGACAACAATCAAATGAGCCATTTGGTGGGCTCCATCCCACTCTGGGGCCTTCAGGCCTGTTGGCTAAACCAGGCCTTGGTGTCAAAGTGAGGGCCAATTTATTTCTTCAGGGACGATGTTCTACAGGGGAGGGAGGGAGCCACCACAGACAAGACCCTTCTTCTTGGTCGCGCGACCCTAATGCAATGTGCACGCGACACCCCCTGTGCGCCCCCCTGCACATACGTGCATGACCCACGCTCCCCCACGCATGCGCACTTCCCCCCGCGCTTGCGCGTGTGAACCCCCATTCTCCCCCCACGCATGCACGTGTGACCCCTCCTGCATCCCCCCACGCATGCGTGTGCGACCCCCATGCCCCGTTTTGGGCCTAGCAGGCCTCCCTGCAGCCTCCTGGGACCAAAAACGGGCCGTGGGGGGGTGCCGCACCCCCCCACGCTCCCCCCACCCGCGCGCAACCTCCCCTCAACCCCCCGCGCATGCACGCGCATCTCCCACATGCGCCCCACCCTCCGTGCATGCACAGCAGATACCCGAAAATCAGCTGGCCAGCGGGGAGCGCGCGCACATGCGTGGTGGAGCTGAGCTGGGCGATGGCTTGCGTGCCCGCAGAGAGGGCTCTGTGTGCCACCTGTGGCACGCGTGCCATAGGTTCGCCATCACGGCCCTAGATGGTCCTCCTTAGGAGAAGTGACCCCTAATATTCCCTGCCTCCCTGCTCTAGTGGGTTGGGTAGATGTGACTAGAGGAAGATATATAAATAATTCCCTAAATTTTGCTGAAGGTGTTACCTAGTCTGGTAATGAAACGTTCGGAAACCAACCCACAAGCTTGGAGAACGAACCTCCAAACATTGTCCTGAAATTCCAGATTATTTCAGGATCCATGCGCTGGTCCTTCATGGACCTTCTTTTTATTTCCAGAGATGGGGGCAATACTATAGAGGCAGAAGGAAATGTCCAGGATTGATACAGTTCTCCAGTTAAAAATGAGGAAACTTTACACAGGTCAATAAAATAGTTATGGGAAGTAGTCATCGATATATCTTTTATGCCGTTCAGGATTTTGAAGATGGAATGATTCGAGGTGGACCTCTGAGCTCAGCACTGCTGCGTTATTAGTTTTGCAACTTGTTCTTTAACTTCTGCATCGTAATGATGCAACAGAGATGCCAGTTTTTGAGTATATAGAGAATTGTCAGAGAGAGTAGAAAAAATTGAATCTTCATTGTACCGATTATGGATAGCCGAACACTTGTCGTGTCTCATGGACTTTGTCAAGTTCGTGGCAAACGCAAGGACTCTGAGCAAAATATCTTTGTTTATGCAGTCATCAAACAGAGATAGGAGAAAAGGCGCCTGGAAAGACATGGAAAAAATGCAAAACGTGTTCATTTGTAGTTTAAGTTTAAAGAAACAGCGTTAATTTATTTATTCACATAAATTTATTTATTTAACAAAGTTAACACTCGGTAGATAAGAGTAATACATTGCTTTGAATGATCCCAATGACTTAATAGCTTTGAATGATCCCAATGACTTAATAGACTTAATATGTTGAGTCATATCAGGGAACATAATTTCTGAAAAATCCATTGGTTTATACATTATGCTTAAATATATATATATATATCTATCTCTGGATTCTAGAATGCAGTTTCCTGGATAACTTCTATTCCATTTCAAAATGCTAATGTCACTTAAATAACTTCAGCAATTATTTGTAAACAAAAACTATTGCTGTTTTAAATTTTAGGCCTTTAAAATTGACAAGCGCTAAAAATAAAGCTTACAACGATAAAGGTACAATACAGGTTTCAGTGGCTATGCAATGAAGGGACAAACGTTTTCCTTCAAAATTAGAAGGAATTCATAGTATAAGAAATAGAATAGATGAAAGAGTGAAGGAAACAGTCAAACAAGAAGGAGAAAAGGAGAAAAGCAGCTTTACCTGTGAATTAAGTAGATGTTCTGCCATAACTGGGTTTGCCGATAAGTTCACTAGCACTTTCAGGACTTGAACCTGTAACATTGAAAAGGGTTTCTCTGACTCGTCTATGAAATTAATATGAGATAGAAGTACATTTGATGGACAGCTAGGATTTAAAGGTAATAGATAGTTTAGAACATGGCTTGCCTGGGCTGCATTGAATGAGGTTCAGGTAATCCTCGACTTACAACAGTCTATTTAGTGACCGGTCAAAGTTAGCATAGTGCTAGAAAAAGTGACATGACCGTTTTTCACACTTACGACCATTTGCCATATCCCGATGCTCACGGGATCACAATTCAGACACTTGGCAACTGACTTGTATTTATGATGTTTGCAGTGCAACTTAACAACTGCAGTGATTCACTTAACAACTGCAGCAAGAAGGGTCGTAAAATGGAGCAAAACTCACTTAACAACTTGCTTTGCCTTGCTCAGCCAGAAAAAAAATTTAAACTCAATTGTGGTCGTAAGTCAAGGATGACCTATATTCATGTTTAAATGATTTACCAATTTATAGTTGACTAAGATTTTATTTCAGTTTGGAAAGGTCAAATAGACACGCTCTATTCTCATTTTTAACAGTTATTCCATGTCATGGGGGAAAAAAACCCATTTTTTACTACAGGTAGTCCTCGACTTACAATAGTTTGCTTAGTGACCGTTCAAAGTTACTGAAAAAAGTGACATGGCCATTTTTCACATTTATGACCGATGCAGCATCCCCATACTGTAAGTCAGGGTTTAACTCAGCTGCCTTATCTTAATACTACAACAGGACACTGTTACATTTCAGATTATTACTTGTACAGATGCTGTTAAAATTGATGTGGCTTTCTTGAAGTATACATTATTCTCTGCTATTTAAAAGAAGATACAATAGCACTGAGCCTCTTCAGATCAAGCATTTATTTTAAAAAGCTTCTTCATTTTGTTAAGTTGTCTAGAACAATAATAAAGCAGTCTTTAAAAAATAAGTCTAATAGTGAACATTCTATAGACATTGACTTACCTCCTTGCATCCAGTTTCAGCAGTCTGATTTGCACAAGAAAATAAAATGCTGCCTCTGCCTCCCAGCAAGTTGCCTCCTTGCAGTTCTAGTTTCACTTTCATTTTAGCAGTGGGCCTGCCTGCAGCCTCTCAGCTGATGGTCGGGACGCCCATAATCAGTTGCTTCTGCTAATCAGGCTCTGCGCTGTTTGCTGCAAGGAGGTAAATTGCTCGGAGGCAGGGGCCAAGGGGTGGGGGGGGCTGGGTGGGGCTACATTTGGTGTATAAGACGCACCCAAGTTTTCACCCTCTTTTTGGGGGTAAAAAGGTGCGTCTTATACTCCGAAAAATACGGTAATTAGGTTAAAGAATTAACCTAAAAGGCTAAATACTGAATGTTTCCTTCTTCTATTTAACGATAAAACAGGGGACTATTGTACCTGAGTCCTTTCATTTCCTTCAAATAGCAAGTGCAGAAAATTGGGTATGAAGCTAGTCATCATGTAATGATAGTCATTTGTCACAGAAATGTTGGTTAAAAATCGAAGGCCGGCTAACTGCAATTCGGAGTTTACAGAAGAGGTGTCAACTTCCTCACACACTTTGGTAATATAGATCTAAGGGATAGAACATAAACACAAAAACACTTTTACCAATACGTTACTACAAAGCCACAGAGGTCTCATTTACTTTGGCCACGTCAATGGCGGATGGACACCCTCAAAGCTGAAGCCAACCAGAACATAGAACAACTCTAAGGAGTAGTGCAAGATCAGATGATGTGGAGAGACGTTGCCCATAGAATCGCCAAAAGTTGGATAATATGACCATCATCAAGCCACAGAGGTTACCACTGTAATATCAGCTCTATAAGAGGCTAGAAACAAGGCTGCACTTCAGGTGGTCTCATGTTTAGAAGTTCAAAGTTGACTTTACACCAGTATTAAGTTCCAGTTCTAGCTAATTTAATAGTTATATAGATCTGAGTCAAAGGCAGTAGATACATCTTACTTTCTCCTCTTCCTCCTTCATTCGGAAAAGAAACCCTTTTCCCGTCCATGGAGATTCTCAGTCATCCAGGTCACGATTGTCCCAAAGGTGTTTTTTCACAGAGGCAACTGAACTTTCTTGGTTTTTTTCCTTGAAGATGTTTTGCTTCTCATCCAAGAAGCTTCTTCAGTTCTTACTTCTGGGTTCTTCAGAAGTGAAGCAGCTTCTTGGATGAAAAGCGAAACGTCTTCAAGGAAAAACCAAGGAAATCCAGTTGCCTCTTGAAAAAGCACCTGTGGGAGAAACCTTTCCACCTGATGTCCATTCTCAAAATCAGATCACCTGTTCCATAACAGACAGCTTTCTGGTTAAAGCTAAGATCTCGTATCAAGTCAAATACCTACCGTGTTTCCCCGAAAATAAGACCGGGTCTTATATTATTTTTTGCTCCAAAAGATGCGTTAGGGCTTATTTTCTGGTTAGGTCTTATTTTGGGGAAAATACGATACTAATTGCATCCGTCTGGCTGATGATCTTAACTGGGGCTTATTTTGGGGGGTAGGGATTATATTACGAGCATCCTGAAGAACCATGCTAGGACTTATTTTCCGATTGGGTCTTATTTTCGGGGAAACAGGGTAGTATTAACTTGCTGATATTTTTACTATTACTGATGGTTTTAAATTGTTTTTGTATTTTTTATTTGTTACATTGATCATTGATATTAGTAACCATCAACTTGCATACCTAATGCCTGGGGTTTCACTTTAATCACCCCTATATTTAAGAAAGGTAAAGAAATTTTACCCAGTTAATTTTCATCCATAAAACCTCATCAGTAAGCTAAAAGCCAGATAAAATTTATCGGAAACTTTTAGATAAAGTGAAAGATGAGAACCTTATACAGAATACACAGTCGGAAGGGACCTTGGAGGTCTTCTAGTCCAACCCCTGATCAAGCAGGAGACCCTATATCAGGGGTCGGCAACCTTAAACACTCAAAGAGCCATTTGGACCCGTTTCCCACAGAAAATAAAACACCAGGAGCCACAAAACCCTTCCCGTGCCTGAGTATTTCCTGAGCAGCCACAGAACTAGCATATGTAGTTGAATTAAATGTTCTGTTTTCTTCTGAAACTTTTCTTTTCTTGGATTTATCCATGGTTGGCCTACTGGGGGTCGAAAAGCTCAATAAATCGTGTGCTGGCGGGTATCACACATTGGCGGTTGTGATGCATATTTTGAGCGACAGGGAGCCGCAGCAGAGGGATGAAAGAGCCACATGCGGCTCCAGAGCCACGGGTTGCTGACCCCTGCCCTATATCATTCCAGATAAGTGGCTGTCAAGTCTCTTCTTGAAAGCCTCCAGTGTTGGAGCACCCACAACTTCTGCAGGCAAGTCGTTCCACTGATTAATTGTTCTAACTGTTAGGAAATTTCTCCTTAGTTCTGCTTCTCTCCTTGATTAGTTTCTACCCATTGCTTCTTGTTCTGCCTTCAGGTGCTTTGGAGAATAGGTTGACCCCTTCTTCTTTGGGGCAACCCCTCAAATATTGGAACACTGCTACCATGTCACCCCTAGTCCTTCTTTTCACTAGATGTACCCAATTCCTGCAACCGTTCTTTATATGTTTTAGCCTCCAATCCCCTAATCATCTTTGCTGATTAATAATCAATCAATAATTGAGGAACAGACAGTAGTTAGAGCAGGCATTCTATGCTTGATCCTCTGATTGTTAATTAATCTCACAAGACTATCCTGTTTGCTTTTTTTTGTAAACTTCAAGGAGATGTTTGACTCAAACTCCAGAGAAACCTTTGGAACAAACTTACATTTTTACAATGGATGGACATATTCTCACTCTTTTACATGCACTCCATGTGAATGCAGGTAGTCCTTGACTTACAACTATTCGTTTAGTGACCGTTCGAAGTTACAATGGAACTGACAAAAGTGACATGACCGTTTTTCACGCTTACGACCGTTGCAGCATTCCCATGGTCACGTGATTCAGACACTTGGCAACTGACTCATATTTATGACGGTTGCAGTGTCCCGGGGTCATGTGACTTCTTGTGACCTTCTGACCAGCACAGTCAATGGGGAAGCCAGATTCACTTAACAACCGTGTTACTAACTTTGACAACTGCATGATTTACTTAACGATGGTGGCAGGGAAGGTCGTAAAACAGGGCAAAATTCACTTAACAAAACTTAACTCTCTTACTTAGCAATGGAAATTTTGGGTTCAATCGTGGTCTTAAGACGAGGACTAACTGGATACTCTTTTACCTCATTATATAGTATTTTTCTCTTTTATCTCTCCACCGTATTTTATTGCATTTAACCTAATTAGTATGTTGGGTTGGTCACTGAACTGAACTGAACATTAGTCATCTCAGGCATCGGTAAATCAGTTAACGATGTCAAAACGGCACATACAATCCAGAGATCAAAGCTCTGCCCCTTTTTATATGCTGTAATATATGTTGAAAGGTCGTAGGACTTTGATCACTCACTCAATCAATCAAAGAATAGAGCTGGAAGTGACCTTGGAAGTCATCTAGTCCAACCCCGTGCTCAATCAGGAGACACTGTATCATTTCAGACAAACTGTTGCTCAATCTCTTCTTAAAAACTTCCAGTGTTGGAGCACCCACAACTTCTGGAGGCAAGTTGTTCCACTGGTTAATTGCTCTCACTGTCAGGAAGTTTCTCCTTAGTTCTAGGTTGCTTCTCTTCTTAATTAGTTTCCATCTGTTGTTTCCTGTCTTGCCTTCATTCACACACATCATTTTGAGGTCACCGTGCGCTGTGGATAACTCTTTTAATCCCTATAAGTCTCCTGAGTGTTGTGAACTAAAAGACAGTTTATAGACTATTTTTAAAAAATGACTATGCTAAACTAGTAGCTGGATACCCGTGCTTCACTATGAAACTATGTGATCGGGCTTGATAAATTGTGCTGGCCACGCCCACGCCCGGTTTAGCGAAGGGGTAGCATCAAAGCGTGTTAATATAAGGCAACTGGCAGTTGGAACAGAGTTCTTTTCAGGTGGGGAGGGGGAGTAGAACGTCTAACTCCTTAGCATCAGAGCGTGTTAATATAATACTGTATAAGAAATACTAATGATCTGATGGTCATTTCGAAAAATCCTTTCTTAGTGAGCACCTAGAAGCCAAGAGGAACATACATGCCAAGTTTCAAGTTTGTAGGCTTTACAGCTCTGGAGATTTCGTGATGAGTGAGTGGTATTTGGCTTTTATATATATATAGATAATATCCAACTGATCAATATCACACATAAGAATAAAACCAGTACTCCTGCTGCATTAAGTTCTTTAGAAACTTTGTTCATATGCATTTTTATTACACAATGTTAATTTAAATTTACCTTTAGTTCCTCTTGATTTTTAGTATTCATACTCAAGTTATTGAGTGCATTAAGTGCTTTCTGTTTAACATCAGTGACGGGAACTGAAAGCATTTTTCCAATCAGAGAGAGGCCACCTAAATTTCGAATGATATCCTACAAATTAAACAAATAGGAAAATATCATATATAATCATCTTAATTCCTTAAGTCCCAAAAAACTCGTTTCATGGATGGGAATTTGCCCAAGTTAACTACACTTTATAAAAAAAATAACTCTTCTTAATAGCTGGGTTATTGGAAAATAAAGTTTAAAAATTAATAACGCAAAGGAGGTAAAACACAGCTACGATCATATGATCACTTTGAAAAAGATGTTCACAAAATGCCCACAAGTATTTAATATCTCAAGCCATCCTACAATCTTGACATTGCTTTCTGTTCCTTTCTGTTAATGCTGAAAATTATTTACAGTATTTTTTTCACTGCTGTGATAGGCTCTTATTTCTTGATTTCTAGTAATACTGTCACCATTTCTTTCTCATATAAATTCATTCCTTCTACAACAGAAAGATCAATATTTTTTGACTTTGGGACTGAAGAGCCATGGCTGCTGATAGTAGGATGTCACCAAATAATTTTTTGGGCATCTTTTGCAACTGGGGAAGGCTTAAAGAACCAAGAGAGCCTTAAGCCAAGAACATCCATTTCCCACTTAAACACCCACAAACACTTGAGAGTCAAAATGAAAAAGAATCAGAATAATTAGCCCATTTAAACACCTGCATTGTGGTGGAACATGTTGCTAGCATCTCCTTAGCAGGCTACCAGCTGGAACAGCAGAAATTTTGTGCATAAACATCTTGCTGTACATCACTATACAGAGGCATGCAGTTGTACCTTGATACTTTTCATTACGGTAATTTGTTGTGGGAGGCACAATGAGTACCAAACAAATTTTCCCCATAAGAATAATGTAGTAAGTCACAAGGCAGGTGACACTGACAAATTCTAGCTTGTGCGCTGAGTGCCAAACAAACGATGAGTATCGGGACAAAATTTTCACATCAAAATGCGTTGAGTACCAAATTCGATGAGTTTCAAAGCAGTTGAGTACCAAGGTACTACCCAGTGGTGAAATCCAATTTTTTTTACTACCGGTTCTATGGGCGTGGCGTGGTGTGGCTTGGTGGGCGTGGCAGGGGAAGGATACTGCAAAATCTCCATTCCCTCCCCACTCTGGGGCCAGCCAGAGGTGGTATTTGCCGGTTCTCCGAACCACTCAAAATTTCCGCTACCAGTTCTCCAGAACCTGTCAGAACCTGCTGGATTTCACCCCTGGTACTACCGTATCATAAAACTATCCTTTCCAAAAACCGTGACTCCATTTTTAAATGAATATTCTCAGTCTACCGTGAAGATTGCACTGATTCTCCTTTTTTTTTTTTTACAAAATTATTACAATGATTGGATTTGGCCTTAAATCCCATTCATTTCTAGGAATTGATTAAATAGGACCATTTTTTATTCCATCTATTATTTTTTGTTCTACCGTATTATAACAGGGGTCTCCCAAACCTGGCAACTTTAAGACTTGTGGACTTCAACTCCCAGAATTCCTCAGCCAGCCTAGCTGAGGAATTCTGGGAGTTGAAGTCCACAAAGTCTTAAAGTTGCCTTGTTTGGATGTATCACAGCATTGGCTTCTTTTTCTATGGTGGAATAGAAACAAAGAACAGCCCTTACTTGATTTACAGAGAAAGCCGCGCTGTTGCTCAGGGTAACCAAGATCTGTTCTTGAACCAAAGAATCCTCTGTAGACTCCAGCAGATGAAGAAGACTCTTAATGTGTCGGGCCTCAAGAACGCCATGGGGGGATTTTGAACCATCACTGCCCCCTAATGTTAGAAAATAAATATTACACCTAATGGTTGTTTTGTTTTTTTCCAGAAATGCCAGTAATCCTCCATTTACGACCATTGAGCCCCAAATTTCTGTGGCTAAGTGGGACCTGGGTTAAGTGAGTTGTGCCCCATTTTATGACCCTTATTACCGCAGTTGTTAAGCGAATCACTGCAGTTGTTCATGTAAATAACAGGACTGTTAACCAACTTAGCCCCAGTAAGGTTGGGCTCCATTGTGGTCCTAATTCGAGGACTATCTGTGCAGCTGAGTTCCCACGGGGAACCCAAATGCAAAACACGTGTTCTTTGGGTGGGGGAAGAAACACGTGGATCAAAAAGGCACCAAACAGGGAAGGGGAAATCTGACCTTGCGGGAAGCCCCCCAAAGGTGCCCGGTGGGGGCTGGACAACCCGGGGGACCCCGAGGCTTCTCCCCCACCGAGGCTGCCCGGCTCCCCTTCCAAGCCCCTCGGCCGTGGGGAGGCTCCGCCGCTCCGCCTGGAAGTAGCCCGGTAAAGGCCGTAGGCGACCCCCGCCGCCGCCGCCGCCGCCGCGCCCACCAAGCCGACCCGCAACGTCCAACCGCCCGGTTCCTTCATGGCAAGCAGGACACGCGTTTCTCCCGGGGCTCCCCGGTCCGGAAAAAAGGATGGGAAGGCTGGGAGCACGTGGGAAAGCGACTCCTTCCGCTGCACGCGGATCAACGGGTCTCCACCTCCAGGGGGTGGATCCCGGGGAATCCCCCTGGGTGGATCCGAGAGACGATCGGCGCTGAGACTGGCCGAGTTTTTGGCAATCGCGGAGGAAGGGGCATTTTTTTGAGACCCTTCCCCATGGATGAACCCACGCACCCACCCACCCCTGGCTAATGATCAGGGTTCTTGCCTGCTTCCCTTAAAGAACCTCTCCGGTTCCGATCCGGATGCCTGGAATAGATTGCACGCGGAACGCCGCGTTCACACGTGCGCCGGAGAGAGAGAGAGAGAGAGAGAGGGAGAGATGCGTGTCTCCCGCATCTGCGGTGGGGGAGGGGAAGGAGGGGGGGAACCGACAGCGGAGAGCCGGAGCGGCCGTTGGGAGCGGGGGCGGTGGTCGCCCACCTTCCCAGCTGTTCCGGCCGGTGGGTAGGCAGGCAGCGTTGGACGGAGCCCCTGTGACTGACCATGCCCGTTCTTCAGAATGGGGACCCCACTTTGAGGGTCTACTTCCAGAAGTATTCCATCCCGGATATCTACGAGGTAAAGAAGCCACAGTACCATCTGTGGGGGGTTTCAAGGCAGTCTCAGGCACCCCCCACTTTGACCTAGAACTGATAAGACCTTGAACCCTGAATTTGAGAGAGTTTGATGCTCTCTGAGCTGGATTGTTTCCTTGCTGGCATTTCATGACCCAACTAGGTAACATCATCAGTGCTACAAAGAAGTGGGATTTGCTCTCTGTTTCCTGATTTCTTAACTAGTTTGGATAATGAAACATCTGTAAGGAAACCACCAAGCTCAGAGAGCATCGAGAACCCCTCATTTCAACCCTGCGCTACAAATATTCCCCTCTTATCAGAGACTTTAATGTTTGCTCACTGAAAATGACAATTCCCACGTAATGAAGATGAAGTAGAAAGTGTTTATTTAGGAAGTGGAGTCTTTATATACGGTATAGAAACACATGATACATTTAGTGTACCTAATGGATCAAGTCAAACACTTAAAGGACAGTATGTTATGTTACATGTGAGGCTTGAAGTATAGGAAGCGTTGTTTCTAATAAATTCCACCAGTGGCAAAGTTATGGTCTTTTTCATCTGGGTTTGTATGCTTTTGTTTTTTGTTTTAAACTTGAAAGTGTATTCAAAGACTTTCAGAATACAGTCTCTATTCTGTAGTTGCTGAAAAGACCAGTTCTTGCATACCTAAAGAAATGGACTTGGCTAAGAAGGGGAAAAAATGCTTTCTTAAAAGTTAAAATTAAGAGGCCTGGACTGCCAGATTTCAACCTTTTAAAATGCTAAAGATGAAACCTAAAATTCCTGGCACACTCAGAGGGAGGTATCTATCTATCTATCTATCTATCTATCTATCTATCTATCTATCTATCTATCTATCTATCTATCTATCTATCTATCTATCTATCTATCTATCTATCTATATCTCTTATCTGTCTGTCTGTCTTTCTATCTATCTATATCTGTCTGTCTGTCTGTCTATCTATCTAGCTAACTAGCTAGCTATATCTGTATCTAGCTATCTAGCTATCTATGTCTGTTTTTCTATCTATATCTATCTATCTATCGCTATCTATCTATCTATCTATCTATCTATCTATCTATCTATCTATCTATCTATCTATCTATCTATCATCTGTCATCTCTCTCTCATCTATCTATCTATATCTACCTATCTCTCTAGAAGGCAAGACAAGAAATAATGGATGGAAACTAATCAAGGAGAGAACCAACCTAGAACTAAGGAGAAACATCCTAACGGTAAGAACAATTAACCAGTGGAATTTCAGAAGTTGTGAGTGCTCCATCACTGGAGGTTTTTAAGAAGAGACTGGACAACCACTTGTCTGAAATCTCCTGCTTCAGCAGTGGGTTGGACTAGAAGACCTTCAAGGTCCCTTCCAACTCGATGATGATGAAAAAGAAGAAGAAGAAGCTTTGTTTACCTCACAAATGCCTAATTTTATTTCTGAGGTAAAGTAGCTGCATATAACCCTTAACTGATGGCATCTAGAAAAATAGCAGGCAGAAAAAGATAGTACGCTGTGTTCCTCAAGATTTGGACTGTGGTGGCTTTGAAATGAACTTTATAAACCTGAATGTCATGAATGAAATCACTAAATCATCCTATTGGATCTAAACCTATCTAGATATGCCAATATATATAAACCAAAACAGCAATCTGTACCATAAATTAAAGAAAAACAATTATTCAGTGCTAAAATAACAACACCCAACAATATTTATCGTTTTCAAAAGAAGAGCCTCGTCTTAGGTTTTTCCAAAATAAAAATAAAACAGGCTTTAGCTACAAAATATCTAAATTCAAAATTCCGACGATTGCCAACTGGTTCATACTTACGACGTTTGCAGAGTCCCGGGGTCACGTGACAAGCAAAGTCAACGGGGAAGCCAGATTCACTTAACAACCGGGTTACTTACTTAACGACTGCAGTGATTCACTTAACAACTGTGGCAAGAAAGGACGCAAAATAGGGCAAAACTCACTTAACAAATGTCTCACTTAGCAACAGAAGTGTTGGGCTCAATTGTGGTCGTGATCCGAGGACTACCTGTATTTTGGACTAAAGTATCTGAAAAACATTCAGTGAAACTATCAAAATTTTTTTTGAATAACTTGTCCTGCGACATTTATCAGAAGGATGAAAAATGCACTGCAATGTAATGATGAATGGAGGAATGAAGATAATACAAAACACGCCCTGATGTTATTAATTTGCTAGCTGGCTCAAGATTATGATTAGGAGTGATGAATGTAGTGGGAAATTTGGCCAGTAATTGACAATTGCAGATTTATTTTCCTAAACAGGGTGGAATTTAATGAACAAATAACACATTGAAACAAGGGAATTCGTTTGTTTGTTTGTTTGATATGCCACCTTTTTATTCAAGGAGGCTTCCTGTAAGCCAGGAGTCCCCAACCCCATGTCTGATCAGAAACCGGGCCGTGTAAACAAGCGAAGCCCCATCCGTGGGATCAGAGGTGGGTTCCTACCGGTTCTAACCGGTTCTTTAGAACCGTTAGTAACTCCGCAAAGACGTCACAGAGCCGGTTCTGTCGGTGTCTCCGTGGGCGCCGCCATCTTGGATTTTGCTTCTGCGTATGCGCAGAAGCTATTTTTTGATTGCTGCATGTGCACGCACGTGCGTGGCGCGACCCTAAGCGAACCGGCAGCAAAAGGATCCAGAACCCACCCCTGCGTGGGATGCAGGCACCACGTGAAACCACATCCCTTCTGGTCCGCGGAAAAACCTCTCTCCACGGAACCGGTCCCAGGTGCCCAAAAGGTTTGGGGGCCACTGCAGTAAGCCATTGCTTTTCTTTCAGGCAAGGATGGGGCAGGATGGTTCAGTGGTTAAAGACACTGAGCTTATCAGCTGGAAAGCTGACAGCCTGAGTTTGAGATCCAAAGGTCGCAAAAGAGGATCACATGACCCCGGGACACTGCAACCGTCATAAATGTGAGTCAGTTGTCAAGCACCTGAATGTAAATCGCATGACCATGAGGAAGCTGCAACAGTCATAAGTGTGAAAAATGGTCATAAGTCACTTTTTTCAGTGCCATTGTAATTTCAAATGGTCACTAAGTGAACAGTTGTAAGTCAAGGACTACCTGTATTGATTTTGCCAGTTTAAGGATGGGTCGGTAGCAATTTAACTTTGCAGTGGGAAAACCTAATAAATGTGAATGGGGTAGATTGTATTTAGGGAGAACTGCACTGATTCGTATAATGGACATGCGAGAAGATCTGTAGGTAGTCCTTGACTTACAACAGTTCGTTTAGTGACCAAAGTTACAACGGCACTGAAAAAAGTGACTTACGACTGTTGTTCACACAACTGTTGCAACATCCCCATAGTCACATGATCAAAATTCAGATACTTGGCAAGTGATTCATATTTATGATGGTCGCAGTATCCCGGGGTCATGTGATCCCCTTTTGCAACCTTCTGACAAGCAAAGTCAAGGAGGAAACCAGATTCACTTCACAACCGTGTTACTAACTTAACAATTGCAGTGATTCACTTAACTGTGGCAAGAAAGATCACAAAATCGCTTAAAAATCACTTTAAAATTGTCTCACTTAGCAGCAGAATTTTGGGCTCAATTTTCGTTCTAAGTCAAGGACTACCTGTATAGAATTTACAGTTTTGACTAGCCAACAACTATACATATTTATCTGAACATTTAACAGCAATTCTATGGACTATCGTTTCCAAAATAGGCAATTTGATTTGCCAGAATTGGATTAAGTTTAGTGTTGCTTGTCTGCAAAACTCCAAAACTGATTCACATCGCCCTATGTTACGCTGCTTCCATTTGATTTGTGTTAGATAGTGGGTAGAGATGACAGGAGACAGACTTCCAAAGCAGCTCTTTATTTCAGCTCTTGTGTAAGCAACCAGCAAAGAGCAGTCTGACAGCTTGCCCTTTTATAGGGAGCTGTCAGACAGACCAGCCAATAGCGTTTGAGCTTTTTCCCGCTCAAACGCTGGACCTGGTTGGAACCATGCAACACAGTTGAAACAGTTAGAACATAACACCCCTCCCCTCCTGGATGGAGCTGTCCAGCATACGTAATCACGCAGGTAGGCGGGGCGTTTTGGAGCCCTACTAGACCTGCGCAATTCAGTTGGTGGTGAGGCAGCGGCCTGTGCGGACAGGTCTGCTACTGCTCCGGGGCTCGAGCATGGAAGCTCCTGGAAGGCACTGGGTGCGGCCTCCACGGCCGAAGGGACCGGCTCGAAGGGAGGACATCGCTGGCTTTCGGCTTCCACAGGTAGGCCTTCCGAGACACCCGGGCTTGAGTTAGCTAGGGGAGGAAAGTAAGGTGTTACTGTTTGTGGGTTGATTGATTCCCCACGCAGTCTGGAGCGTAATTGGTCCACATGTCTCTTCCAGAGGCGGCCGTCTTCGAGACGGACCTCGTAGGAAAGGGGACCCAGGATTTTTTCGATGGTACCAGGTAGCCATAGGGACCCCTCGGCGTAATTGCGGGCGAACACAGAGTCCTCTATGGCGAAGGACCTGGGTTTTTGT
>QLTV01003131.1:194307-204844 GCA_003457575.1 Thermophis baileyi | reverse complement strand
TAGTTTAGTTTAGTGTCACTGCACCTCGTACAACAAAATTAAATGCCATCTTCAGTGTACATTATAACTATAAAAATAAAACACAAACACACATCCTTAGCATTCTATACAATTGAATTGAAAACCCCTGATATTGCATTAATATTACACTATACAGTAGAATTCAATATAGTTACTGCCCTGGGATAGAAGCTGTTTTTCAGCCTATTTGTCCTTGTTTTTATTATCCTGTACCATCTACCAGATGGTAATAGTTCAAAAATGGTGTGCCCAGGATGAGATGGATCTTTAAGAATGTTTTGAACTTTCTTAAGGCAGCGGGAGCCATAAAGCTCTTCCAAAGAGGGGAGAGGGTAACCAATGATCCTCTGGACAATGATGTTAACCAGGGGTGGGTTCTAACTTACCTCGCTGCCGGTTCGCTTCCTCCTGCGCCGCGTTGGCGCACCTCATGGGCGCGCACACGTTTCACGCGCATGCGCAGTGCTGAAAAATCAGAAAAAAATTTCCCCCCCAAAAAAGCCAAAAACAAGATGGCGACGCATGCGCAGTGCCGGAAACTCAGCTTCTGCACAGAAGAAAAAAAACCTGGAAAAATATTCCCCCCCCCCAAAAAAATTCAAAAAAATAGATGGCGGCGTCCATGGACTGGCACCGACTGAACCGGAACCGTGACATCACTGTGACGTCACCAGCGGGTCACTACCAGTTCGGGCGATCCAGTCCGAACCGGGAGGAACCTACCTCTGATGTTAACCCTCTGAAGTGCTGTCCTATCTGCCACTGTGCAATTGGCAAACCATACACAGGTGCAGTAAGTTAAAATACTCTCTATGGTGCAGCGGTAGAAAGTCACCAGCAATTTTTCATTCAGTAGTTGTTTCCTGAGAAGTCTCAGATAGTAAAAACTGAGTCCTACAGTCAACTGATCCTAGGTACAGGTTGAATTACAGTCAACCCTAATCCTAGGTAGAGGCAGATATTTCTCTCTCTGGGCACACTGAGAATATATCAGTGTGAACAAAACTCCACATTGGTGACAGGAAGGGCATCTGGCCATTAAAACACTCTGCTAGCTCCATTCAGTTGCCCAGACTCCACCCCGCAAGAGATTATGGGGTCGTTAAACGAAGATGATTACAGTCAACCTGAGGTTCACTTTCTAATATTTTCAATTTAGTGCAGATAGTCCTTGTTTAACAGTGGTAATTGAGACTGGCCATTCCGTTGCTAGGTGACACAGCCGTAAAACATGAGGTCGCCTGACCGCCCCGATTTAAAATGACAGTCCCAGCAGGCGGTCGTTAGACGAATCCCATGTGGTCACAGCCTTCCATGGTCACATAATTTGTGAACTCCTGCCAGCTTCTACACTGACTTTGTTTGCCAGAAGTCAGCAGTGAAGGTTGCAAATGGCAATTGGACAAAAACTGTACATGCTGTTGTGGCCACAGTTACAAAAAACGGATTTGTTCAGGGCCATTGCAACTTTTAACTGTGGTCGTTCAGCGAGGACTACCGGTATGCTGGATTTCCACACTGACACGCTGAAGTTTACTTTCGTTCAAGCTTCTCACACTCTGTGTTTCTCTCTTTTTTTAAAAAAGAAATATTTTTTATTGAAGTTTATTATAACACAAAAGGCAATGGAAACTGTTTTCCATTATGCTCCATGTTTCTTGAAAAGCAAGAATTTCCACAGACTTGTCAAAAAAATAGACTCTTGAAAGATAAGGAACATAAAAAAATAATATTGGAAAATACGATTTCTACCGGTAGTAAAAAAAAAAATCACAGTGTAATATCATTTACATTCTTTGCTTTGAACCAGAATTATTTATCTGACTACAATAACAAGAAATAACTATTTCAAACATGGTTTTAAAAACTAGCTCAAGCTGTAGTGTAATAATTTGGTTTAAAAAAACTAACATATATATATATATTTTTGCTTAGGAACATGTGTATCGATCCAGAGTTAAGTCTGAAGCTGAGGGTCCTTTCGGACACATATTTACATACACTTTTAGGCCTTGATGACGACCAGCTGGTAATTATTAATAAATCTCTGTAAAAACATTTAGAATAATAGCTTTCTCCAAAGATAGTCTGGGAAGAATTTTGTTTAATGTTTATTCATAATCCATTTTTGACCGAGAGTCATGGGAAAGACTATATTCCTTAATCCTTATTCCTGAAGACTTTATAACTTAAACACACTTAAGTAAAATTTCATCAAACTCAGATGTAAAAATTTTTTAACTGCCTCAGGCTGGCTTACTCGGCGCTGCGCATTCTGTATGTATACATGCGCTTAAATAAATAAATAAAATTCCACTCTAGGGAAATACGAGGTAGAAAAATAAGTAAAACGGGGAAAGAGAAATTTAATTTGGTGGCATCTAGTGTTTTTGACCCTGATGGTTCTTTAGTATTCATTTGAAAAGTATAAATTCAGATCTATGTCAGTGCCAAACATCTGAATTTTGTTCAATGACTCTGGGGATGCTGCAACGGTCATAAATGTGAAAAATGGTCATAAGGTCATAAGTTAATGTAACTTTATTTTTGTATTTACTTTTCAGATGACCACAGAGTTATGTGATAAAGCATGGGACTTTTATAGCACTAATCTGAAGAGAAAGTGCTTTGAGTACGTATACAACTACCTTTATTATTTCTTTTTTTTTAAATAAAGTTTATTAAATTTTACATATTAAAAACATCTTATATACATTTGTCTCAATCCTGGAATATCGACTTTCATTTACATTATTTCCAAAAATATTTTCATATATATTTTCCCATTCTATTACATTACGCATAAACTACACACTTGTTTACATTTGTATATTAACATTTACTTATATATATATATTTATAAATACATATATATATTGCTAATATATACATATATATATATTACTAATACTTATATTATTTAACTTTTCCTATTCTCTAACCAAAGATACCACTTTTCCCATACCGTATAAAATTCTTTATCATTTCTATCTTGTAATTCTAGGGTTAACTTATTTTCTTAATAATATGTCTACCTTCATCTGATATGTAATAAATTTATAACATTGCATACCAGGCTGCTATTATAAACAGAATTAATGTTCAGTTCTAGGTATTCATTTGCTGACATAGTAACTGTAGGTTGAGCAAAATAAAACCTCCCAATCTCATTCTGGCAGAAATCACTACTATTCATAGAATCATAGAATAGAATAGAGCTGGAAGAGACCTTGGAGGTCTTCTAGTCCAGCCCCCTACTCAAGCAGGAGAACCTATACTATTTCAGATAAGTGACTGTCCAGTCTCTTCTTAAAAACTTCCAGTGATGGGGCGCCCACGATTTCTGGGGGCAAGCTGTTCCACTGGTTAATTGTCCTCACTGTTAGGAAGTTTCTCCTTAATTCCAGGTTGCTTCTCTCCTTGATTAGTTTCCACCCATTGCTTCTTGTCCTGCCCTCTGGTGTTTTGGAGAATAATATTCTTTAAGGATTAGTTTATTGAGGTAACCACTAAAACCAATACAAACATGCCAAGCCACTTTCACACACACAACCAGGAGTATCCACAGTGGAGATCAGAAAATAACACTGCTATCCAAATTCTGACCCTTTGTGCGAAGTACCCCTTCAAACAAAAATGCAGGCTTTTGATCACACAATTGTGGTCACCAACTTGACTTTTTGTGAGTCCCCTGCAGATAGCCTTCCATCTAACAGAGGATGTAAAGTTTTCTCCAAACAAATGTAGATGGGGACATCTTTAACAGATTAACAGAGTTGGAAGGGAACTTGTAGGTCATCTAGTCCATTGGTCACCAACTGGTGGTCCGTGGACCACCGGTGGTCCATGAGAAAATTTTGGTGGTCCGCAGAAAAATTATTTGTATTTTTATATTGCACTAAATACTATTTATCTTTTTTTTAAATCATATTAGTGGTCCGTGGGATATAAAATTGTGAATTTAGTGGTCCCTGAGGTCCGAAAGGTTGGTGACCCCTGATCTAGTCCAACCCCCCACCCAAGCAGGAAACCCTACAGTATTTCTGACAAATGGCAGTCCAATCTCTTCTTGAAAGCTCCCACAACTTCTAAAGGCAAGCCGTTCCACTGGTTGATTGTTCTCACAGTCAGAAAATTTCTCTTCATTTCTAGGTTGGATCTCTTTCTTGATCAGTTTCCATCCATTATTCCTTGTCTGGCCTTCAGGTGCTTTGGAAAATAGCTTGACCCCCTCCTCTCTGTGGCAGCCCCTCAAATATTGGAACACTGCTATCATGTCTCCCTTGGTCCTTCTCTTCATTAGACTAGCCATGCCCAGTTCCTGCAACCGTTCATCGTATGTTTTAGCCTCCAGTCCCCTAATCATCTTGGTTGCTCTTCTCTGCACTTTTTCTAGAGTCTCAACATCTTTTTTATAGCGTGGTGACCAAAACTGGATGCAGTATTCTAGGTGTGGTCTTACATCTCTGCCATCTCTTCTTTGTCTCTCAAGGTTGGTTAACCATTGATTGATCACAAATCCACAGTATCGAGTCTTCTTAGTCGTGAGAGAATACAGGTAGTCCCCGACTTACAATCATTCATTTAGTGACCGTTTGCAGTTACAACGGCACTGAGAAAAAGCGACTGATGACCATTTTCCTACTTATAACCTTTGCAACTTCGAGGACTGCCTGTCACTGTTCCCTCTAAGGTGTGCGGCCGCGCGGCCGCGCACGTCACAGGGAATCGCCGCGCAGCAGTTTTGAACTGCCGCGCAGCGATTTCCCATGTCTGAGGGAACGTTGCTGCGCGGCCGCGCACCTGACAGGGAATCGCCGCGCAGCAGTTTCAAACTGCCGCGCAGCGATTTCCCTTGTTAGAGGGAACGTTGCTGCCTGTATTTGCCGTTTAAAAAAACCCAACAATGTAAAATATTTTAATGCGGTTCAACGGAATGCTTATTCGATTGCAACTTTATGTTTCAAAGAAAGCATAGGTTAAAAAACTTTAATGCATCGTTTATCGTTGCTCAACCATTGCAGCGCATGGATCAAATATTGTGAGGACAAGAAAGCAGCTGAAAAACTCCTACAGGAAAAATTGGCAGCTGCAAGGCACTACTATGACTGCAGGCTACTACAATTAACGATGAGGAAATGGTACGAGTGGGTGAACTCTCAGAAGGAAGTGTACAAACGTAAGAATATGACATCGATAATAATAAGTAGACAACGGGTTTCACAGATATTTGCTTACAGGAACTTCTGGACATACGACCACAGTTGAGCCTAACATTCCTGTTGCTAAGCAAGACAGGTGTTAAGTGAATTTTGCTGTACGTTACTACCTTTCTTGCCATGGTTGTTAAGTGAATCACTGCAGCTGTTAAGTTAGTAACACAGTTGCTAAGTGAACCTGGCTTCCCCGTTGACTTTGCTTGTCAGAAGGACGCAAAAGGGGGGGTCACATGACCCTGGGAGATTGCAACCGTCCTAAATAGGAACCAGTTGCCAAGTGTCCGAATTTGTACATTGTGACCATGGGAATTCTCCTTCATAAGTGTGAAAAAAAATGTCATAAGTTACTTTGTTCAGTCACAGTGCCGTTGTAACTTCGAACGGTCACTAAACAAACTGTTGTAAGTGTCAGGGTTCCAAGTAACATACCCACAACAAACAAAACTCCAAGGCAAGTAAATTCCTCAAAGAATAGCTTTATTGGAGATGCCATATTGGCACGGGCTGGTGAAAACCAACTCTAAACGTTCCCGTGGTTTTCATCTAATTAAAAGTAGAAGTTTTTCACTTTCTCAAAACAATCAGTCATACTGTCCAATCAGGATACAATCCAGTTGCTAGGTGACCTTAGTCCCCCCCCCTTCCAAGCACACACACCCCTTCCAAGCACCTTGGTTCTCAAGAGAAAGTATTTTGTTTTGGCTACAAACAAACCCCAGCTATCTCTACTCCCCCCTCCCTATCCCTTAGCTCCAGTTGTGGCAGCCCTGAAGCCTCAAAATGGCCTCAGTCAAGTCAGCTTCAGGGTTGACAGTAAGTCAAGGACTACATCTCTTAGATTCCTCAATGCCTTCAACAATGTTGAGCTTCTAATATTCTGGAAAAGTTGTTGAAAATTCAGGGGCCCGTTCAGAGATGTATCTGCCTTGAAAGGAGACCATGTTATTTCAGGAGCTGGCCAAAGGAAATATTTCATGACATTTTGTACTATATCATAAAGTCCCCAGAGGTCAGTTGCATTGTGTTAAGTTTCAAATCCTGGACTGTTGTGTGATTTAGCAAATTCAAATATATTTAAATGAGAATGTTTTGTTTTACCTGCACAGGTGAAGCAAGAATTTCATTCAAACGAAATTAAGTCTAGTCTACTCTTTCTGCCAATTGGGAGGACACAGAAATCCTAGCTGGTCATGTACAGGTAGTCCTCGACTTATGACCACAATTGGGCCCAAAATTTCTGTTGCTAAGTGAGACATTTGTTAAGTGAGTTTTGCCCCATTTTATGACCTTTCTTGCCATAGTTGTTAAGTGAAACACTGCAGTTGTTGAATTTGTAACATAGATAAGTCAATCTGGTTTGCCCATTGCCCATCACATGACTCTGGGACACTGCAACCGTCATAAATATAAGTCAGTTGCCAAGCATCTGAATTTTGATCACATGACCATGAGGTTGCTGTAATGGTCGTAAGAGTGAAAAATGGTCATTTTTTTCAGGGCCATTGTAACTTTGAACAGTCACTAAATGAACTGTTTTAAGTTGACCTGTAAACCTAACGTATGGCTTACAATTATATGCATATGGCTAATGCATGATCGTATTTACTGCTAAAATAAAGATACTATTTTTGGTCTTAATAGCAGAAAAATAAAACGCTAGTTAAAAAAAAGAGGGAGTCTATTTTAGCAAGTGAAAAATGCATTTGTATATGCTCTGTTGCTTGCTGGATCTGTCTTAAATAAAAAATACACAATTCTGTTGGAGGACTGGATTCATAATATAGCATTTAACCAAACATGGTTGTTATTGCTGTTGTTTAATAACTCCTCTTTATAAATATTTAAACAATGAAATGTTTATGAATTCAAGAACAGAATCGTATTTTGTCAAATCCTAAAGCTTGAGTTTGATCTGCTAATGTAATCTACTCCTGCATCTAGTTTATAAATTACCTACCTAAAATTTGAACTAAATACTACTCAAGTTTGTTTTGCAGATTTATTTAGCCAGGGATTTTTACTAACTAAAAAGAGTTTGTAAGAACTTCTACAGCAGGGGTGTCCAAGCTTGGCAACTTTTAAGACTTGTGGACTTCAACTCCTAGAATTCTCCAACCCATAAAGGAAAATACCGGTATTTGTAGGTCAGGTTAGGTGACATCATCAGTGCTAGAAGGGAATGGGGTTTGCTCTCAATTTATATTCTAGTCATCTAGTGGCATGTGTTGATAGGAATGGTCTTGGAGGCTCTTTATTTGGGCTTTTTACTGTGAGCTTGTTTGGCAGTTCCTTGATTGGGGTATTACTTACTTAATTGTTGGCCTGATGTTAGACATAAAAAATATCTAAATACTATGCAAAAGAGACAATCAACAAACCAAAAAGGGAACAAAAAGGCCAAAACACCTCTCCACCAGCAATCAGCACCCAGATGAACATAGATTAACATCAGACCAACAATTTGTGCTAGCACTGATGATGTTACTTAGTTTGGGTAATGAAACGTCTGCAAGAAAGCAACCAAGTTCAGAGAGCACCAAGGACCCCTCATTTCCAGGCTGGCTGGGGAATTCTGGGAGTTGAAGTCCATAGGTCTTAAAGTTGCCAAGGTTGGACATCCCTGTAGTATCCCTAATGAAAATTGGCTTTAGGTTTCCACAGTGCTTCAGGTGCCTTTCTGTCCAACCACAAATTCGGGATACTTTTCACACACCTTGTTATGAACCCAGGTTTCTCCCGTCTTTGGCTACGCAATTTCTATCATTTTCTTATTGGCAGATCTTTCCAAAATGTTATTATTCTCTTGTTTTCAGCCCACTGTTCTAATTTATCAAAAGTGTTTTGAATGCCGCTGCTGTTGTTTAGGATGTTTGCCAAACCACACAGCTTTGTATCATCTGCAAATCATTTTGAGAATTTCTGCCGTTAGACGTGGTGCAGAAACGAGCGAACCGATAAACATTTTCTAAAGATTCCTTTCACTGCTTCGTCCGGTTTATTAACGTTCTGTTCAAAGTCTCATTCCAACGTCATGAAAAATTGTGAACGAGCAATCTTTGATTCCCAATCTTAGATCCAGAGTTAACAACTGCAGTGATTCACTTAACAACTCTGGCGAGACAGGTTGTAAAAAGGGGCAAAATTCACTTAACAAATGTCTCATTTAACAAGAGAAATGTTGGGCTCAATTGTGGTCATAAGTCGAGGACTACCTGTAATTCAAGGCGACGAACATAGGCAACACACCGTCCTCCTCCTGTTTTCCCCACAACAACAACCCTGTGAGGTGGGTTGGGCTGAGACGGAGGGAATGGCCCAAATTCACCCAGCTGGCTTTTGGGCCCAAGGTGGGACTAGAACTCAGTGTCCCGCTTTCTAGCCTGGTCCTCATATTTGTGACCTGTTATGACCTTTTGTCATCTTCCTTAAATAACTGGAACATTTTGAATGTACCTGAAGAAATTTTTACAAATCGTATGAATTAATTCAATAACTGCCTGCAATGAATCTTGTATCTAGGTAGGTCTGTATATAGGATTGCAGCTTTAGTTATCACTGGCACATCTGAAATTTTATTCTGTTTACAATGTGTTGAGGCTTCAGTTTAAAAAGACTGCCATAATATTGTGCCTGAACCATTAAATCAGCGCCATTTTGATATAGGGGTCTTTTTAAAAGCCACATTAATATTAGAATATCTGGTAATAACATATATCACTATGGTCTATTTTTATATCTAATATCCCCTTATGTTCATAAAACTACTTTAAAATTTGGCTCACCCTAGTTAAAAAAATGCTTGGGTGGAACTACGATTTTACCTTTTGATTGAACAAAGTCAGATTAGAATGAAAAACATTTCCTTCTATTCATCTTTATAGAGAAATGGAGTTAAAAGACCAATACATTTACTTATTAAGCCGTCTTCTTTATGTGAACCAAACAGTACTGCAAATTTCAAAAAATAATAATCTTGTGTTTCTCAAATTATTTTCCCCTAGGAGCAACAAAACATATGGAAAAAATCTTCAACAAAGTTTTGAAGAAAGTGGTGTTTAAGGCCTGGCGAAAATCTATTATTGTAAGCAAAAAGCCTAAAAGATCGATTGAGGTAAGAATATTTTAGTTTGTGTTGTGCTTTCCAAAAGAAGCATTGATAAAAATTCATTTTAAAATCTATTTTCATTTGATATCTTTAACCACCAAAATTGACTGCTACTGATTAAGCCATTTAATTGATTAATTGATTAATTAAATGGAATACAGATAGTCCTCAAGTTATGACCACAACTTACCCAAAATTTCTATTGCTAAATGACTTATTTATTTATTTATTTATTTATTTATTTATTTATTTATTTATTTATTTATTTATTTGTTGCATTTTTATGCCGCCCAACTCCCAAGGGACTCTGGGTGGCTTAAGATAATTTTGCCTCATTTTACGACCTTTCTCGCCACACGTTAAGTGAATCTCTGCAGTTGTTAAGTTGGTAACATAGTTGTTAAGTGAATCTGGCTTCCCCATTGACTTTACTTGTCAGAAGGTCACAAAAGGTGATCACATGACCCCGGGACACTGCAACCGTCATAAATATGAGTCAGTTGTCAAGTGTCTGAATTTTGATCACCTCACCACAGGAATGCTGCAACTGTCGTAAGTGTGAAAAACGGTCATACATCACTGTTTTCAGTGCCATTGTAACTTCAAACGGTCACTAAACGAGCTGTTGTAAGTCGAGGATTACCTGCAGTACAAATAGTCCTTGAGTTACTGTTATGTTCTAACTGTTTCAACTGTGTTGCATGGTTCCAACCAGGTCCAGCGTTTGAGCGGGAAAAAGCTCAAACGCTATTGGCTGGTCTGTCTGACAGCTCCCTATAAAAGGGCAAGCTGTCAGACTGCTCTTTGCTGGTTGCTTACACAAGAGCTGAAATAAAGAGCTGCTTTGGAAGTCTGTCTCCTGTCATCTCTACCCACTATCTAACACTTTTCTTCCAGTTATTGAGGGGGGGGAGGTTTCAACTGTGTTGCATGGTTCCAACCAGGTCCAGCGTTTGAGCGGGAAAAAGCTCAAACGCTATTGGCTGGTCTGTCTGACAGCTCCCTATAAAAGGGCAAGCTGTCAGACTGCTCTTTGCTGGTTGCTTACACAAGAGCTGAAATAAAGAGCTGCTTTGGAAGTCTGTCTCCTGTCATCTCTACCCACTATCTAACAGTGGCGACGAGGGCTTGGGCCAGGAGAACTGTGACTAGCTTCTTCAGCACTTTCAACCAGCCAGGCAGACATCTTCCT
>QLTV01003131.1:164537-180181 GCA_003457575.1 Thermophis baileyi | reverse complement strand
GAGGAGGAGGAGGAGGAGAGGAGGAGGAGGAGGAGGAGGAGGAGGAGAAGGAGAAGGAGGAGGAGAAGGAGAAGGAGAAGGAGAAGGAGAAGGAGAAGGAGAAGGAGGAGGAGGTGGTTCACCTGTGCCTAGGGAGAGACAAGGAATATTGTAGCTCAAGGGATGAACAGTGAGGTCCTTGGTTGCTCTCCGAGCTTGGTTGTTTTCTTGCAGACATTTCATTACCAAACTAGGTAACATCATCAGATTCTAGAAGCGATGATGTTACGTCGTTTGGTAATGAAACATCTTCAAGAAAGCAAGCGCAGAGAGTACCAAGGACTCCCCAGAGACTAAGAAGTGGAGCTAGACATTTCTTGTGACAAGGAAGGTCATAAAAGGGGACAAAATGTCTCGCTTAGCAACAGAAATTTTGGGTTCACTTGTCATAAGTTGAGGACTATCTGTACATCAGTTTAATTGGATCTTCTTCACGTGTGGTTCTATTCTTTTGTGTCTGACATATGGGAAACGACGGCAATATACATCTTTTCAAAGAACTTTCAAGACTTTTTACAGTAGGCTCCATTGATGTTTCAGAATGCCAAATACTTTCCCCCTGTGATAGTCTAATTTTTTTTAAATTTTTAAATGTTAATCTATCCACTTTTAGAATAGAATAGAATAACAGAGTTGGAAGGGACCTTGGAGTCCAACCCCCTGCTTAGGCAGGAAACCCTACACCACTTCAGACAAATGGTTATCCAACATCTTCTTAAAAACTTCCAGTGTTGGAGCATTCACAACTTCTGGAGGCAAGTTGTTCCACGGATTTATTGTTCTCACTGTCAGGAAATTTCTCCTTAGTTCTAAGTTGCTTCTCTCCTTGATTAGTTTCCACCCATTGCTTCTTGTTCTACCCTCAGGTGCTTTGGAGAATAGTTTGACTCCCTCTTCTTTGTGGCAACCCCTCAGATATTGGAAGACTGCTATCTTGTCACCCCTGGTCCTTCTTTTCATTAAACTAGACATATCCAGTTCCTGCAACCGTTCTTCATATGTTTTAGCCTCCAGTCCCCTAATCATATTTGTTGTTCTTCTCTGCACTCTTTCTAGAGTCTCAACATCCTTTTTGCATCGTCTCTTTTGCTGTTATATTGTTTTTCTTCTTTTTGTTTCTTTCTGCTTAAAAGTAAAGACATTCAAATAATTTCTCATTTCCTAATACGGAAAGTTCGAGGAACTTTGGAAGAGAGAAAAACTATATATTGAACTTGACTAGAAAAATGTGACTGGACCAGGGGTGGGTTCTGGATCCGTTTGCTGCCGGTTCACTCAGGGTTGCGCCGTGTGCGTACGTGCGCGCCCCCCGCGCCCCCGCAGCAATCAAAAAATAGCTTCTGCGCATGCGCAGAAGCAAAATCCAAGATGGCGGCGCCCACAGAACACACCGAAAGAACCGGTTCTGTGATGTCATCACCAGTTTACTAACAGTTCTAAAGAACCGGTTAGAACCAGTAGGAACCCACCTCTGGACTGGACCCTGCGGTAGTCTCCCTCCCTTTGGGACTAAACAAAATGCTGAAATTCAACACAACCTCCTTCCTAGCGTTCTTGCATAAGATTTTATGCATTCTGGCAGGGTTGTGTATCCTTTAGGTGGCTAAGCACCACTGAAGTACAGATAGTCCTCGACTTATGACCACAGTTGAGCCCCCGAATTGATGTGGCCAAGTGAGAAATTTGTTAAGCGAGTTTTGCCTCATTTTGCGATTTTTCTTGCTACGTTTTTCTTTCTTGCTACGGTTGTTAAGTGAATCTGGATTCCCCATTGACTTTGCTGGTCAGAAGGTCCAGCAAAATATGATCACGTGACCCCGGGACACTGCAACCGTCATAAATATGAGTCAGTTGTTGAGTATCAAAATGTAAATCACGTGACCATGGGGATGCTGCAACGAGGTCATAAGTGTGAAAAATGGTCATACGTCAGCCAACAATTTGGGTCCTTATTTTACCGACTTCAGAAGGATGGAGGGTTGAGTCAACTTTGAGCTGGTGAGAATCGAACTGCTGGCAACGGGCAGAGTTAGCCTGAAATACTGCAGTCTAAGCACTGAGCCACCACGTTGTAACTTCGAATGGTCACTAAACAAACTGTTGTAAGTCGAGGACTACCTGTACTGCGTAAACATACATTATGTTTGGAAAGGCTGCACATTTTTCCACAGAGGTTTATGTTTTTGCAAGAGAGCCGAGGTGGCGCAGTGGTTAGAGTGCAGTACTGCAGGCTACTTCAGCTGACTGCTAGCTGCAGTTCGGCGGTTCAAATCTCACCGGCTCAAGGTTGACTCAGCCTTCCATCCTTCCGAGGTGGGTAAAATGAGGACCCAGATTGTTGGGGGCAATATGCTGACTCTATGAACCGCTTAGAGAGGGCTGTAAAGCACTGTAAAGCGGTATATAAGTCTAAGTGCTATTGCTATTGCTATTGCTATTGCTAAGAAGCGGTTTAGCTGCTTCCTCTTACAGACGATTACCAAGCAGGGCAAAAACGACTCCAAACCAATTAAAAATAGTACGTTTATAAAGAACAATGCGATGGATGCGGTCTCGTGATTAGTACTGAAAAATAGTTTAGCAGATAGTCCATCATGAACAAACACCACAATGACAGTATCAAAATATATAAATGATCCTTCCTCTTACTGTATAAAAAAAAATACCAAAGGTTTGGATATACTAGTGGGCCAATTAATCTATTACTCTGACAATGACCGAATGTTTTGCAGTCGGTTCTTCTGTTTCGTTATCCTCAAATACGTCTGGATAAATCTGTAGCCTATCTTTGGGACATTCCTCAAAATAACTTCTGACGTACTTTCTAACCGACCATCCTGTATATTCTTCTGGTTTTCGGCATTCTAGGCCATTATAGTGGACATTGTAGTGGTGCTTCAGCCAATAGAAAAGATAATGGATGTTATAGTCGCATCTCCAAGGGTTTTCTTTAAGCCGCAGTATTTTCAAAAAGTACAAATGTTCTAGCACGCCATATTCAATATTTTGTAGGAAATTGTTTGATAGATCTAGTTCTTCCAGATTAATAAGACCTGCAAAAGCAGCTATTCAAAACAATAAAAAAAATAACAATTAGAAATAACAAATAAACGATGTATCTGTAGCATTTGCACACTGTTTGAAATTTCCTGGCAACCTATTCAGAGAGTCGGCATTTTTGCGGTAATAAACCAAAATACAAATCATAACTGTTTAATTTCTCCCTTTGCGTGAATTAAAAACCGGGCAGTGTTTATGTCTTATGTCTTTAGAATGAGACACGGTGGTTAATATTTTGATTTTTGCGAAAGAAGCAGAAATGAAGCAAGTGACAGAAACATAGACAGTGGTTGGGTATAAATCTGTGAGATTATTTCATATTTTGCATTATGTACTGCACTTTTTCTGACATGGCTTAGTAGGTTGTGTGCATCCAGTCACTGTGAATTCTAAATCTTGTTTTAGAATATATATACTTAAATATCTGTGGGTTAGTCAACAACCCATGATTTAAAAGCCACAGCCGATACAGTCACTATAAGGTTTCGGTTAAAGAACTATGACAAAACCCCTCATGAGGTTATTCAAACACAGTACAGAATTATATGTTTCGCATTGACCTCCATGTTGTCTAAGAAGGTCTGAAGAATGGTTACAACCAAATTTAGCTGAACAGTTTGGGCTCAGTTCTGGTCATAAGTTGAGGACTATCTGTATAAGAATAGTTTGCCAGAATAAAAAGGGAAATAAGAGTGCCTGGGCTTGATGTATTAAAATATATTTTTCTTTCTTTTCTCATGCCGTCACTTCTCTTTTGTATTCTTTCTGATGCCTTTCCTCTGCTTTGCATAACTTCGCTAATTTTGAGAGATATTGGTGTGGTTACTACTTATGTATCTAGATCAGGGGTGGGTTCTAACTTACCTCGCTGCCGGTTCGCTTTCTCCTGTGCTGCGTGGCTGCGCTGCACGCGCGCATGCGCAGTGCCAAGAAATCCAAAAAAATTCCCCCCCAAAAAAGCCGAAAACAAGATGGCGATGCATGCACAGTGCCGGAAACTCGGCTTCTGTGCATGCGCAGAAGAAATAAAAAAAAATTCCAAAAAATCCCTCCCCCAAAAAATAAAAATAAAAAAAGATGGCGGTGTCCACGGACTGGCACCGACCGAACCGGCTCCGTGATGTCACCAGCGGGTTTCTACCGGTTTGGGCGAACCAGTCCAAACTGGGAGGAACCCACCTCTGATCTAGATGTAATTATAGTTGTTCTTTAGGCTAATTGGATGGAAAACACAGTACAGATATACCTCTCACTAATTCACTCCATGTTGTAGTGACTGAATGCCTGAAGAATTCTAAAGAGGTCTTTTGGAATGAATCTAACATTTTTTATCTCCTTCTTTTAAAAAGTAAGTCTTCCATAAAGCACAAAGTTGTCTGAATTAGAAAGAACACTGGATACAGTGTGATAGGAAATATGACTCAAATTATATTTATAAGTATAAATATATTTATAAATATATATCTTATTTATATTTACATCTCTGTCTAAAGCAATTTTAAGATGCTCGGACCATCTCAGAATCCCCTCACTGGCAGCGGCAAATTTGAGTACCCAAGTTTGAAAAATACTGATCTAAAGAGTTAATTTAGATTTATTCAAAACCTTGTCTATTTCCAACAAGATATTTTACGTATTGCTTGTATTATTTTTTTTGAAAAAACATTTCATGAAGAAAATTTGCATCATTAAATTAGAGATGAAATGCAAGGATGACTTTAAATATTATGGTTCTTATCTTCATAAATTTTGCTCACCTGGGTCTATGTGAACTAGTCCGTTGCTACTGAGATTTAACACCTTCAGGTCATCAATTTCTTCAAACTCCTTGGGTCGTAGTACATTGATTTTGTTATTGGAAAGATCAAGTTTAACTGTGTCTGGAGATATATTGCCTGGGACTTTTCTTAAATCTTGAGAAGAAAAAAAAACAATTATCAGGGAGACATGATGTTCCATATCCTGCATCCAGTTTTTTCCCCTCGTGCCATCGCTCTGATGAACACCTAATTCCCACAGCACTGTCCTATACCTAAGAATATTTACTCATGTAGTAGGGCCGTATTACTATTATCCTTCCCATCTTTCCTATTACCTTCTCCTATTGGTATCTTATGATTATATTACTTCGTTGTTTGTATGTCTACTGAGAACTTCTGCACCAGAGACAAATTCCTTGTGTGTCCAATCACACTTGGTCAATAAAGAATATTTTATATTCTGTATTCTATTAGCAAAGTTTTCCATATTGAATACCCACATAGATTTTCCAACGGCACTGTTGGGTCTTTTTATTTTTCAAAACTGATACCCAATCACAGTGCAGGTAGTCTTCAACTGACAATAGTTGATTTAGTGACTGTTTGAAGTTACAACAGCACTGGAAAAAGGGACTTACGACTGTTTTTCACACTTACGACCATTCAGCATCCCCATGCTCACGCGATCAAAGTTCAGACACTTGGCAACCGACTCATATTTATGACAGTTGCAGTGTCCCAGGGTCATGTGATCACTTTTTGTGACCTTCTGACAAGCGAAGTCATAAGGAAACAGGATTCATTTAACAACCGTGTTATTAACTTAACAGCTGCAGTGATTCACTTAACCACTGTGGCAAGAAAGGTCATAAAATGGGGCAAAACTCACTTAACAACTGTTTTACTTAGCAACAGAAATTGTGGGCTCAATTGTCATCGTATGTTGAGGACTGCCTGTATATCCTTCTACAACTCTATTTATCGAAGCAATTTGACCAACCATCTATCTATTGTAAAAAAAAAAAAAAAACACTTAACAGATGAGCCTGACAGTAAAAACTAGCTTTGAAATCTTCCAGTTAACACTTATCAGCTGCTTTGATGTATTTATTGTTTAAATGTTTATTTAAACATTTAAGCCTTGTTACTGGATGGGACAAAGTCTTAAACGACAAGAGTAGCGTTGAAGCCCTAATAAGTAAGAAGAAGAAGCTTCTTGGATGAGAAGCGAAATGCCTTCAAAGAAAAACCAGAAAGTCCAGTTGCCTCTTGGAAAAAAAAGCACCTTTGGGACCAGAGGTGGGTTCCTCCCTGTTCGGACCGGTTTGCCCGAACTGGTAGTAACCCACTGGTGATGTCACGGAGCCGGTTTGGTCGGTGCCGGTCCGTGGATGACGCCATTTTTTTTTTGGATTTTTTTTTTTGAATTTTTTTTGGATATTTTTTTCTTCTACGCATGCGTAGAAGCTGAGTTGCCGGCACTGCACATGCACCGCCATCTTGTTTTTGGCTTTTTTTTGAGGGGGGAATTTTTTGGAATTTTCGGCACTGCGCATGCACGCGCATGCGAAGCGCGCGCGCGCCCATGAGGCGCGGGCACGCGGCGTGGGAGGAAGTGAACCGGCAGCGAGGTAAGTTAGAACCCACCCCTGTTTGGGACCCTAATAAGGAAATAAATAAATGCCCTGCAATTGACATGTACCAACCTTTCTTCCTGCAGTCCAGGATTTTTACAGGAAACACATACGTGTGACAAAGTGAAGAGTCAAATTCAGGTCTGGCAATTTCGGGTTTGGGTGCTGGGGGTAAGTCCGCTTTGTCGCCGCAGAACTGTTCGACTTGTATCTCCTTCAGCTTTCGACCTTTCACTTCTTCTGGATAGACGCATTTGGCGTAATTTGCCAAGTTCCTATTTCTTGGAAGCTGCAGCGTCGTTATAAGTGATTCCATCTGACAGTTGCAGTGCCAGGGGTTGTCGTACAAACGCAAGTAACTTAAGAGAGGCATGTAAATGAACACCTCCTCCGACAAAACCTTGAGTTTATTGTGCTGTAGTAACAGGGTGGTCAGCTTGTTCAAACCCCAGAAAGCTTGATCCTCAATTTTGGATATCTCGTTCTGTTGCAAATCGAGACTTTTCAGTTTTTGGAACTTAGAGAACATGTTGTTCTTCAGTTTACGGATTGCGTTTTGGGCTAAGAGCATGTGCTTTAAATCTTCCGGCCACTCGGGCAGGACAAATGTCAGTTTTCTTTCTTGACAATCCAAGTATTTCTCAAACAGATAAGTGTAGATGTCACACGGAGGGTTTGGGGTAAAGCGCTTCACCAGGCTGGATACTTTTCCTAAGCGGCTTGTTCTTCCATTGTTTGCTTTCTTCCTTGAATTTCCATTTCGTGCTTTCCTAAAATCAGCTGCCTGACTGAAGAAAAGTAGTATTATAATAGTAACCACTTGCATCCTGACATCCAGCTGGTCCCAATTGCTTTATACGACAGCTGGAACAGTGCAAGAGTGTTCCTTTGAAATCCGACTTCCGAGATTCTGTGTGAAGGAGGCACAGGCTGGGGTATATGAAATTCCTCTGTTAGGGGGGAAAAATGCAGAATATTATAAAGATGCTGAGGTGACAGTTGACAGAAGAGATCGAAACCAAAGGTATAGCTATGATGTCCAGCACAATGGACGCAGGATCGTGACTTTTAAGGAGGAATTCTGGTCACCACGATAAAAAAAAAACAGATGTTTAGAAAGTGTGCAGAGAAGAGCAACAAAGATGATAAGGAGTCTGGACAGGGGTGGGCTGCTGGGGGTTCGCAGGGGTTCGGGAGAACCTCTAGCTAAGATTCTGTGCAGTTCGGAGAACCCCCAAATCCCACTCCTGGCTGGCCCCGCCCACCCCGCCCCGCCCCTCCCAGGAGTCCCCACGTGGCCCATTTTGGATGCAGGTAAGTGCAGGGCGCGCGTGGAGGCTTGGGGAGGGTGAAAAATGGGCCTACCAGAAGTTCAGGAAGGCCGGAAATGGGTCCGTTTCCAGCCTCCAGAGGGCCTCTCGAGCCTGGGGAGGCCGTTTTTGCCCTCCCGGAGGCTCGAGGAAAGCCTCCGGAGCCCAGGGAGGGCAAAAACGCCCCCCCCGGTGGTGCAGGAGGCCGACTAGGCCACGCCCACCATGGCCACGCCCACCCAGCAACCGGGCAGAGAACCCCTTGCTAAAATTTTTGAAGCCCACTCCTGAGTCTGGAGGCTAAATCGTATGATGAACGGTTGAAGGAATTAGGTATGACTAGTCTTAACAAAGAGAAGGAGTGATATGACGGCAGTCTTCCAGTATTTGAGGGGCTGTTGTAGAGAAGAGGGGATTGACTTAAAGCACCTGAGGGCGAGAGAAGAAGTAACAGGTAGAATTTCTGCTCATTAAAGAGAGATCCAACCTAGAACGAAGACAGTGAGAACAATTAATCCATGGAACATTTTGACTCCTGGCGTTGTGAGTTCTCCATCGCAGGAGGTTTTCAGGAAAAGATTTGACAACCATTTATCCAGGATGGAATGAGGTTTACTGCCTTGAGCAAGGGGCTGGGCTAGAAGACCTCCAAGGTCCCTTCCAGCCCTATGATTCCCTGACTCCTTAGTTTAACGGCTCTATTTTATATTTCAAATTCTACTTATAAAAACGTGGAAGTGCAAATGGCATACCGAAATGTGTGTATACACTAGGAAATAACATATGAGCTCATATCACATACATTAATCAATCATTCATTTTCCCTGCAGTGAATCATAACTGGAATGGTCTTCCACTGGGATCATATAAAACATTTCTATAATTAAAACATTACATTAAAACATATGTTTTCCATAGCTCCTGGCGTCACATATTTGTTATCCCCAGTGCTCAGAGCTGGGATGGCAGCTAGCTGCAATACAATCATGATTGATTGATTTATACCAAATTGACATGGCTGCTCAAATCATAATGACTCAGGGTGCCGTACAAGTTAAAAATACACCCAGTATAATAAAAGTAAAAAAGTGGTAATAAGAAACGTTTGGTCAGCTGCTGAGGACTGTATATATTATATAACTTAACATTCTCTCAGAAGGCATATATATCCCCCTAATCCAGATTAAAAGACAGTAGGGTCACAATTATTCAAACTACTAAGGAAATATTATTCTGGAGACCAGGCACTCACACTTCTTGTCCTGCCCTCAGGTGCTTTGGAGAATAGGTTGACCCCCTCTTCTTTGTGGCAGCCCCTCACGTACTAGAAACCTGCTATCATGTCACCCCAGAATGCTCCAACACTGGAAGTTTTTAAGAAGAGATTGTTCAACCATTTGTCTGAAATGGTATATAGGGCTTCCTGCCTGAGCAGGCGGTTGGACTAGAAGACCTCCAAGGTCCCTTCCAACTCTGCTATTCTGTTCTGTTCTGTTCTGTTCTGTTCCGTTCCGTTCCGTTCCGTTCCGTTCCATTCCATTCCGTTCCATATTTTCTATTCTATTCTATTCTATTCTATTCTATTCTATTCTATTCTATTCTATTCTATTCTATTCTATTCTATCCTATCCTATCCTATCCTATCCTATCCTATCCTATCCAATCCTATCCTATTCACTCTCAGTGCAAGCTACTTTACAGATTATTATTATAGACAGGTAAGGGTGTTGTGAATGCCACCTTGAACTCCATAATAAAAGGTGAAATCTAAATTTGATGAAACGGACACATAAGGAAATAAATTAAATATTCCAAGTGACTCCTTAGGCAATGTTAATTATCTCCCTCTTGCCTTCCTTCCTTCCCTTGTCTCTAACTGGACCCCAATCACACTAAGGAAAATGTTTCATTCTTATTTGATTTAGGGTGGTTTGTAATATCAGCCGATAACGGTTTATTTTAACAAATCATGATAAACAATAGTGTGCTTGTTATTTTTTCTCAATGGAGTCAGGATCTTCTAAGGAATAACTTCATTTCAGTTTCAATACTGATAGTCCTCAAATTGAGCTCCAGATTTGTTGGCAGTTGTTAAATGAGTTTTGCCCCATTTTATGACCTTTCTTGCCACATTTGTTAACTGGATCACTTCTAAGTTTAAGGTATTTTATCTAATAAACTAGTCCATATTCCCAAGGTTGTACAGGTAAGTCCTCGACCATAATTGAGTCCCAAATTTCTGTTGCTAAGTGAGACATTTGTTAAGTGAGTTTTGCCCTGTTTTACGACCCTTCCTTGCCACAGTTGTTAAGTGAATCACTGCGGTTGATAAGTTAATAACCCGGTTGTTAAGTGAATCTGGCTTCCCCATTGACTTTGCTTTTGCGGTCGCAAAAGCTGATCACGTGACACCCCCCCCCCCGGGGACAGTGCAACCGTCATAAATATGAACCAGCTGCCAAGCGTCTGAATTTTGATCACATGACCATAGGGGAATGCTGCAAAAGTCGTAACTGTGAAAAATGGCCATAAGTCACATTTTTCAGTGCCATTGTAACTTTGAACAGTCACTAAAGAACTGTTGTAAGTCGAGGACTACTTGTATACGAACCAAGTCATTTGCCCCCCCTCTCCTAATGAGTATTTATATGTTCAGCTACATACTATTTAAAACAGGGATCTCCAACCCCCTGGGCCGCAGACTAGCACCAGGCCGCAGCATGCCAGAAACTGGGCCGCACATGCAGGGAGCACGCAAAACCACGGCCCCTTTGGTCCAGAGGTGGGTTCCTACCGGTTCGGACCGGTTCTATAGAGCTGTTAGTAACTTGGCGGCCTGGGTCACTGGAACCGGCAGCGACCCAGGCCTGCCATGCCCCCGAGCCGGTTCTCTCGGCGGCGCCATAGGCGGCGCCATCTTGTTTTTTGCTTCTGCGCATGCGCATAAGCCTTTTTTTAGTACTGCGCATGCATACTCAAAGCGCGCCCACGCCCACGCAAACCGCCCGCGTGGCGTGTCCCTGAGCAAACCGGCAGTAGAAGAATCCGGAACCCACCCCTGCTTTGGTCCACAGAAAAAAAAACTCTCCACGGAACCGATCCCTAGTGCCCCAAAGGTTGGAGGGACCGCTGATTTAAAAGATTGCTTTAATTCTTTTTTCCCTGCTTAATGTACATCTTCTCATTTTTGTGGAGGAATCTGTTGTGTTTCTTCTTTCCAATTGATTTAATTAAGTGAATACACATGCAAATTCACTCATGGGATAGTAAATGCATAGCAAAGGGTTTCGCTGCTCTTTCTCTAAGCCAAGCTAAATCTGGATCCAATTTATGGTAAGTACCCTTAAATAACCAAAGCTAAATAACTTCTACTGTTCATGCCTAAAATAGATCATCCTCTAAATCAGCGGTTCTCAACCTGTGGGTCGCGACCCCTTTGGGGGTCGAACGACCATTTCACAGGGGTCGCCGCACGCGTTAGCCCGCCATTTTGGTGCCACCGTCACTGCAGGAGTGAAAAGGTCCCGGTTCGGCCGTGCCTGCGGGTCGCCGGACAGCTGGTAGCCCGGACGCCGCCATTTGGGTTCTTCTACCCTCTGCGCATGCGCAGAATGCTTTGCGCATGCGCAGAGGGTAGTGGTGCCACGCCCCCTTTATCACCTCATCCTGCGTGGGGAGAGGGTAGGGAGGGGGTCGCGGTGTCGCGGCGGGGGGGTCACGGGGGGGTCGCGGCATTAGAAAGGTTGAGAACCACTGCTCTAAATAATGTAATATAAACCTTTCTCGGGTCAAATTTGATTACTCATACTTTTCAGTAACGAAAATTTATATTGTTTTATATCTCTCACACTGCCGGTTGGAGATTGGTTTCATAGCACAGATATTATTTTTTCTGTTTTTAGGTCAGTGTATGAATTTGCAAGAGTTAAATGTTTCCAAATATCAAGGATTAAATGTAAGTATTACCATTACAAATGTAAAATGAAGTTAGAAACGTCAAGGTGGAAAACTGAAATTCTAATTTTGATTTCTACAGGTATTTCTGTAGAATTTTGAAGTCTGCAGAAAACATCCTATCAAATATGCTTTGGGTGTAAAAACTGACCATATACACTAATCAAGAGATACAATAGATAGATAGAACTTAGATACAATAGATGGAACATAGGTACAATCGTTTTTATACATAAACAGGTAGTCCTCGACTTACGGCCACAATTGAGCCCAACATTTCTGTTGCTAAGCTGACCATATACACTAATCAAGAGAACTTAGATACAATAGATAGACAGAACTTAGTGCCGTGATGGCGAACCTATGGCACGCGTGCCACAGGTGGCATGCAGAGTCCTCTCTGTGCGCACGCGAGCTGTTGCCCAGCTCAGCTCCACCACGCATGCGCGCCAGGAGGCTGCAGGGAGGCCTGCTAGGACCAAAACAGAGCGTGGGGCGGGAGCGGCGTGCCCCCCTGTGGCCTGTTTTTGGTCCCAGGAGGCTGCAGGGAGGCCTGCTAGGCCCAAAATGGGGCGTGGGGGGTGCGGTGCCCCCCCGCAGCCCATTTTTGGTACCAGAAGGCTGCAGGGAGGCCTGCTAGGCCCAAAATGGGGCGGGGGGGTCACGTGCACATGTGCGGGGGAGCGGAGGGAGCATGGGGGGTCACGCATGCATGCGCAGGGAGAATGGGGAGCGAAAGGGGGTCGCACACGCATGCGCGGGAGGACGGAGGGAGCACGTGGGGGTTGCGCACACATGCCCAGGGGGTTGGGGGTCACACGGGGGGTCGTGCACATCCACGGGGGGTTGGGCCCATGGGGGGGTATCACGCACGCATTGCATTATGGGTGCCGGCACGCAAGTGCGCTGTCGCATGCGTGCTTTCGGCACGCGACAAGAAAAAGGTTAGCCAACACTGACTTAGTGTGTGCTTTGGGCCAGAGGTGGAATTCAGCCAGTTCGGACCGGTTCGGGCAAACCGGTAGCAGCGACCTGCGGGTGGGTCCGCCCACCTGCCCACCCGCCCCGGTGCTATGTCGTTCTATTTAGGCTCATTTTGAAGCTGCACGCATACGTGCAAGGCATGCGTGCGTGCACAGCACATGCGCGGAATGCATGCTCACATTTGCGAACCGTTAGGGAAAGTAAGTGAATACCACCTCTGCTTTGGGCTATTCTATGCATTGTATTTATGTGGTGCCCGGTTGTAGGTCGTTTTTTAGTTGTTGATTGGGGTGTTGATGGCCAGCTGTTAAATTGTTGGCTATTGTTTCCTTGTGTTGCCAGATCCTTGGCATCTGAGCTGGTGGTAAATCAACACTCCTGTGGAGTGACAAGGGGCCTGTTTCTCCGGCTTCAATCACTTCCCTGGCTGTTTTTGTGCCTGCTCGTCCAACAATCTTAGCAGCTGCAAAACTGAATCTAGCACAACTTCTGTTAGAGAGACGTTCCCTGAGGCTGGGCTTCCGAAAGTTTGGAAGACTAAATCTCCAGTCCTGGTGAATGACCCAGACTGGATCCTGCAACATTATCCTGGGACACATATATTTTCCTTCATGAGAGTTAGTCTCACCCAATAAGCTTCACTGGATAATGTAAAAGCGAAGACTTAAAGCTACGTAGGTCTTAACTCCAACTCTATGCATGATTTTTGGACCGAAGCAGTTCTCCAGAAAAAGTTATTCTAGGAACAGGATGGCAAAATTTAAAGGGGACCCAACAATATTCATTGAAGTTAAAATAGATTGCGTGGAGAAAAGCAAGGTTTTATACCTGGGCAGGAAAAACCAAAGATACAAGTACTGAGTAGGCGAAACCTGGCTCAATAGTAGTAACTGTGAGAGTCCTTGTGGACGACCACTTAAATATGAGCCAGCCGTGTGCGGCAACAGCCAAAAAAGCCAATGCAATCCTTGGTTTTATAAACAGAGGCATAGAATCAAAATCACGTGAAGTATTAGTACTGCTTTATAAAGCTTTAGTAAGACCACACCTGGAATAGTGCATCCAGTTTTGGTCACCACCTTACAAACAGGATGTTGAGGCTTTGGAAAAAGTGCAAAGAAGAGCAACTAAGATGATTAAAGGCCCAGAGACTAAAACATTTGAAGAACGGTTGCAGGATTTGGGTTTGGCTAGTCTAGAGAAAAGAAGAACTAGGGGTGACGCGATAGCCGTATTCCAGTATTTGAGGGGCTGCCACAAAGAGGAAGGGGTCAACTTATTCTCCAAAGCACCAGAAGGCAGGACAAGAAACAATGGGTGGAAACTAATCAAGGAGAGAAGCAACCTGGAATTAAGGAGAAACTTCCTAGCAGTGAGGACAATTAACCAGTGGAACAGTTTGCCTTCAGTAGTTGTGGGTGCTTCATCATTGGAGGTTTTTTGGAAGAGACTGGACAGCCACTTGTCTGAAATGGTATAGGGTCTCCTTCTTGAGTGGGGGGCTGGACTAGAAGATCTCCAAGGTCCCTTCCAGCTCTATTCTGATTCTAATTCGAAACGCAGTAGTGTGTGTTAACATATTTCTTATTATTAAAGTGTTGGATCCCTTGAATTGATACTGAGTGTTTGTATCCCTCTTTGAAAAATAAAACCAAATCTGGCTTTTCTTTCTGAACAGGATAAATTAATCAGACTTATGGCAGAAAGCTGTTCGGCTCTCCTTCACTTGGATTTATCTCACACGGAAATTTCAAACGGAACACTAGCGCTGCTGCCTAGGTAATATCCAGAGATAAATACGTATTTACGTAGAAAAGCAACAGGCTGCATGGACTGTATCTAAGGATACAGGATTGAAGGTGCATTTAGTTGTATTTAGGGTGCAATTCACATCCAAGAAAAAGCAAGCCCAACCCACTGACCCCCGTGATACCCCCACTGTCATGATTGGCAGACCATGCACAAGGAAGCAGAGCAGAGGTGGGTTCCTCCCAGTTCGGACCGGTTCTATAGAACCGGTAGTAACTTGGCGGCCTGGGTTCCTAGAACCAGCAGTGACCCAGGCCTGCCATGCCCCCGAACCGGTTCTTTCGGCAGCGCCATAGGCGCCGCCATTTTGTTTTTTGCTTCTGCACATGCGCAGAAGCTTTTTTTAAGCACTGCACATGTGCAAAGCACGCGCCCGCCCGCGCGGCACAGCACTGAGCGAACCGGCAGCGAAGAAAAGAAGAACCCACCCCTGAAGCAGAGCACATGCTAGTGACATTCCCTCCGATGACAATAAAAGATCTGGAAATATGTACAGGTCCTCCTCGGCTTACAGACATCCGCTTAGCGACCACTCGAAGCTACGAGGGCATTATTAAAAGCGGCTTATAACCGTTTCCCACACTTATGACTGTTGCAGCATGCCCATGGTCTTGTGATCAAAATTAGGGCACTTGGCAACTGGCCTTTATTTATGACGGGGTCCCGGGGGCACGTGATCCCCTTTTGCGACCTTCCGACAAGCAACGTTAGGCAACTGGAGGCTAAAACATATGAAGAAGGTTGCAAGAACTGGGTATGTCTAGCTTAATGAAAAGAAGGACTAGGGGTGACATGATAGCAGGGTTCCAATATTTGAGGGGCTGCCACAAAGAAGAGTCTAACTATTCTCCAAAGCATCAGAAGGCCACACAAGGAATAATGGATGGAAACTCATCAAGGAGAGAAGCAACCTAGAACTAAGGAATGGAATGGAATGGAATGGAATGGAATGGAATGGAATGGAATGGAATGGAATGGAATAGAATGGAATGGAATGGAATAGGAATAGGAATAGGAATAGAAAATATGGAATGGAATAAAAATAGAATAGAATAGAATAGAATAGAATAGAATAGAATAGAATAGAATAGAAT
>QLTV01003131.1:115887-127610 GCA_003457575.1 Thermophis baileyi | reverse complement strand
CACTGTATCAAGCCCGCTCGTAACTACTCATTAATTTTCAAGCTTTACCTGTCAATTTATCAAGCCCGATCACATAGTTTTGTAGCGAAGCACGGGTATCCAGCTACTAGTGAGAAATAAAATAATCCTCACGTATAATCTTACTACCACAGATTTGCTAAAAGGCATATATTTGATATTTGTATATCAGGAGAAAGCTAGTTATATTAAGGATACATTAATGAACATAATTGATAAGATCTCTAGTTAATACACACAAACCCATCTAAATCATACATCTTTGTAACTTAATGTTCTAGGTATTGTGTACTGACTTGAAAAAACTAGATTATGTTGATTTGTCTTTCTGCCGGCACATATCAAATTCTGCATTAAAATATTTGTCAATGAATTGTCGCAAACTCACATGTCTCATTCTGGTGGGCTGTTTCAAGGTACGTATGAAAACCACGATACCTGATGCCTTTCCCCCCTTTTGAGTATGTCACGAGTAATAAAAAACGTTTCCAGAATTTTGTCAAGTCTGCCCCATCCAAAGGGATAAGAAATTTTTGTTAGTAATAATTTTGGCACATATTCCTATAAATTCCCCCTTTTTTCAGATGGAGAGTTAAAGGCCAACTCCTATGTGACAATTTCATTGTTGAGCCCCCATCCCTTGGTTCTACATATTTTGCCAGCACTTGTGGCTAGATCTAGGTCATGAGAATGAGAGACATTTGTAGTTCGCCCAGCGGTGAAATCTATTTACCTTCCCTACCGGTTCGGAAGTGCGTGATTTTTAATCCTCTGCGCATGCGCAGAAAGCTTTGCACATGCGCAGAGGGTTAAAAAACAAAAATGGCGGTGTCCGGGTGGGTGGCCGGAGCCTCGCGCTGCCGCCGCTACCAGTTCTCCAAACCACCGGCAGCCACCGCTACCAGTACGCCCAAACCGGTAGCATTTCACCCCTGGGTTCGCCCCTTCTTTCTAAAAACAGTGATGTACAACTTTGGCAACTTTAAGACTTGTGGACTTCAACTCCCAAAATTCCCCAGCTAGCCACAGGGAACTCGGGGAGTTGAAGTCCACAGATCTTAAAGTTGCCAAGCTGGGATACCCTAATCCAGGGGTGTCAAACTCGATTTCATTGAGGGCCGCATCAGGATTGTGTTCGACCTTGGGAGAGGGGGCAGGGTGTGTGTGGCCAGCATAACATCACTCGTGTCGGGGGCCCCTGTGGTGGCCCGAGCGCTCTGCCAGCGAAAATGGGCTTCTGAGCTCCGTTTTTGGCTGGGACGGCCTCCTGCAACCCTCTGCCAGCAAAAACGAAGCTCGGGGGAGCCACACGTGGCCCTCGCGAACTCCGTTTTCACTGGCAGAGGCACCGCGGGCCGGTCCTTTCCTGTTTCCAGGGCGGCCCCGCAGGCCAGATCTAAGCACCTTGCGGGCCAGATCCGGCCCTCGGGCCTTGAGTTTGATACCCCTGCCCTAGTCTAAACAAAAGTTCTGTGAAGAGAGGGAAAAGATCCACTCTTCCCCTCAGGAGTTAGCACATGGCATATCTTGAAACTGGGAGAACAATTCCCAATCAGCCAGAAAGCTTCAATTATGAGACAGAGATCGAATTTGAAAAACAGATATGTATTCACGTTCTCCCTGTTGTCTAGAAGCAGGAAAGCCTTTGTTTTCAAGATCCACGCTTACCGTGAAGAGTTAGCTTAAGGCAGTGTTGCTGAACCTTTTCAGCACCGAGTGCCGAAACGGGGGCACGCGCACCATACACTGGGAAGATGATCTTCCGGTTTCCGGCATGCGCATGCGCACCGGCCACCTGGTCTTCCGGTTTCTGCCGCACATGCGCACGTGAAGACCAGCTGGCCGGTGCACATGCACACACCGGAAACCAGATCATCCCGGCGCATGCATGCGCACCGGGCAGCTGCTCTTACGGTTTCCAGTGCTCCTGCACGCATGAAAACCAATTGGCTAGCGCGCCAGAACCCGGAAGAGCAACGGGCGACAGCTCGTGTACCCGGAGAGATGGCTCTGCGTGCCACTTCTGGCACGCGTGCCATAGGTTCACCATCACGGGCTTAAGGCATAACTTGAAACTGGTAGGAGAATATCCATTCCGCCAGAAAGCTTCAATTTCAAGACAGAGATCGAACTTGAAAAACAGACACATATTCATGTAGGTTGTTGTTGTTAGTTGCGAAGTCGTGTCCGACCCATCGCGACCCCATGGACAACATTCCTCCAGGCCTTCCTGTTCTCTACCATCCTCTGGAGTCCATTTAAGCTCACGCCGACTGCTTCAGTGACTCCATCCAGCCACCTCATTCTCTGTCGTCCCCTTCTTCTTTTGCCCTCAGTCTTTCCCAGCATCAGGCTCTTCTCCAGTGAGTCCTTCCTTCTCATTAGGTGGCCAAAGTATTTGAGTTTCATCTTCAGGATCTGGCCTTCTAAAGAGCAGTCAGGGTTGATCTCCTCTAGAACTTACCGGTTTGATCACCTAGGCCTCAATTCTTTGGTGCTCAGCCTTTCTTATGGTCCAAATTTCACAGCCATACATTGCAACTGGGAAAAACATAGCCTTGACTATATGCACTTTTGTTGGCAAGGTGATGTCTCTGCTTTTTAGTATGCTGTCTAGATTTGCCATAGCTTTCCTCCCCGGGAGCAACTGTCATTTAATTTCTTGTCTGTAGTCCCCATCTGCTCTTGGAGCTCAGGAAAATAAAATCTGTCACTACCTCCATTTCTTCCCCATCTATTTGCCAGAAATTGAGAGGGCCGGATGCCATGATCTTAGTTTTCTTAATGTTGAGTTTCAAGCTAACTTCTTCTAAATCAAGATTTCCTATTCCACAATGTTCACTGTTCAAACACTGCAATCATTTACCAACAGCTTTTAATTCTGTGTAACATTTTGCTTGATTGACAGATCAATGATGCAGGGATTCAGTTAATAGCTTCGGGCTGCACTTTCCTGCATTATCTGGATATTTCAGGTTGCAAAAATATTACCGACAGAGCACTAAAAAACCTGGCGAAAGGTTGCTTGCAACTCCGAATACTTAAGATGTTGTACTGCATAGGTATTACCCGGTAAGAGGCTCTCCGAGACAAATTTATAGATTCCCTAAACAAAACAAAAAAAATCCTTTTAGATAACATACAAATAGTCCTTGACTTACAACCATTCATTTAGAGGCCATTCGAAGTTAAAAAGGCACTGAAAAAAGGAACTTATGATTGTTTTTCACATTAGCGACCATTGCAACGTCCCCATGGTCATGTGATCAAAATTCAAACAGTTGGCAACTGGCATGTACTTACGACAGTTGCAGCGTCCCAGGGTCATGTGATCTCGTTTTGTGATAAAGTCAACGGGGAACCCAGGTTCACTTTGCAACTGTTGTTACTGACTTAGCAACTGCAGTTATTCACTTAACAACTGCGGCAAGTAAGGCTGCAAAATGGGACACAGTTCACTTAACAACTGTCTCGCTTAGCAACAGAAATGTTGGGCTCAATTATGGCCGTAAGTCGAGGACTACCTGTAATTAACGAGCTGGCGAGATCCATATTCTAGAGTCCTGAACTGCCTATAATAAAATCACTAATCATGCCATCTCACGCATTTTTATTTCAGACTGGCTGTTTCAAATTATGCGCCCAGGCTCCAGAAATATGAATATAACGATGATGAACCGCCTTTATGGTTTGGTTATGGGGTCAGTGGTGAAGAACTGATCACGCCGAAAAAACTGAAAAAGCGTCGGTACAGCACAATGACGGCGCGATCGAGCATCGTAGGGACTTTGGGAGAAAAAGACTCAGAACAAACCAAACTGGTGGAAACCACAGCGGAGCAAGGCGTGGAAGAAAGTTTGATCTCGCCAGGAAGTCTTGCAGAAGATCCCTGAAAGGTGTCCGATGTTTAAAACTCCCTAAAAGCCGCCAATCCTTTTTTGTTAGTGGGGAAAAAATGTACTTAAAAAAAAAAAAAGAAATGCTTTTCACTTATTGGTAACAAAGTCCCTGTCAAACAATGTTCCTTTTTGTTGTTGTTTTTGTTGTTCTAAAAAAACGGTGAAGGAAAAGTTATGGCTTTGTTTTTCTTTTTCTTCGGAGAAAACGTGGACAGTTAGTTGTTAAAAGATGTCTGTGTTTGTCTGCAGCCTGAGTCTAAGCATGTGAAGTTGGTTGTTTTTATTGATTGGGGGGGGGGGAAGAATCGTAATATTTTATTGTGGTCAGAATTTCTTACCTATATCCAAAGAGTTAAGCCATAAGGTGGCAAAATGCGTTTCCAAACAAATAATTGACATGCCATATATACTCATTCTGAGATTCATAAAATCATAAGGTTGGAAGGGACCTTGGAGGTCTTCTAGTCCAACCCCCTGCCCAAGGCAGGAAACCTTATTACTTATTACATCCTGGATAAATCTTTTCTTGAAGACCTCCAGTGATGGAGCAACCATAACCGTGCTCCATAGCTTTTCTTGAAGACCTCCGGTGATGGAGCACCCATAACCGTGCTCCATATCTTTTCTTGAAGACCTCCGGTGATGGAGCAACCATAACCGTGCTCCATATCTTTTCTTGAAGACCTCCCGTGATGGAGGCAAGTTGTTCCACTGATTAATTGTTTTCATTGTCAGGAAATTACTCCTTAGTTCCAGGTTGGATCTCTCTTCAATAAGCTTATCAAAAAGATGAACATTTCTCCAATTCAGAGAAGTAACATTCACACTTTTATTATTAGGAAGTATAATCTTAAACAGTCTCTTTTCATTGTTCTGTCTATATTTATAAAGTAAGTATTGTCAAGGAATCTTCAATTTCAAAGATTGGAACCAGCTTTGACTTTTGAGATGGACTGTGCCATACTGTGTCTCCGCTTTAATACATTTTCCTTTTTCATCGTTTTGATCCATGTGGCCTGGAAAAAAGAATACTTAGTTATTTTCACACATTATTAAGGGTCTTAATTATATTTTAATGTTTTCCACAAATTGGCTTAACTGAGTGAAACCATTATATTTTAATAGTAGGGCCTGCTTTGTAGGTTTTTAAAACTACGGGCAATCAATCTGAGCAGTAATATATTGTAGAATAATGATAGTTAAATTTAATTTTTAATCATGGCTCCAAATAGTTGAAGATGCATGGATCTTCCTTAATGAAAGCACTCTGTAGGTAAATCTAGATGTAAATCTAGGTGTAGATGGTGACTATTTCCAGCTTTAGAATCATATTTTCTATCGCTGAATGTTATTGTTGACAGTGGTCAGACAAGAAATGGAGTATTGTAGATAGTAATTGCCTGTGTCAACAATTCTGCACCTAGTCCAGAAGTATGCAATGTTCTCCAACTGTTTTCCAAAATAATAAAATTACAAGCATCTTTTGACAAAAGGTGAACAGAAACTCTTAACTTCTTACGCATCATTTTTCTCTCCAAAATGAAAGCATGAACCACCCATCTGCTTCCTATTCCTATCAGCGGTTTTAACTTTTTCTAAAATATATTGGATTATACATAGAAAACACAGAACCTAGGTTATGTAACACAGAATATGTAGGTAAGCCCTCACCTATCTCACAGATGTAGGTAAGGAATCAAACACCCTGTGTGCCTAGAAATTTTGATTGTAACTGTATATAGATGACTCCCTCTGTACGCTTAAGAGAATTATTAATATTTTGGGACCAACTCAAAAGGTAACAGAATCTCTCAGGTAATGAATTCAGAAAAATATTCAAGCGTGTTTTGAAGCAAAGGGTCATAAATATCTCTAAACCAGAGGTCTTCAAACTTGGCAACTTTAAGACTTGTGGACTTCAACTCCCAGAATTCTGGGAGTTGAAGTCCACAAGTCTTAAAGTTGCCAAGTTTGGGGACCCCTGCTCTAAACTGAGTTACAACATATTTCCAGTCTTTTAATCTGACAGATACTACCAAGTCAACATAGGTAAGTTTTGTTAGAGTTTGCAGCAATCCAACCAGCACGCAAGTAAATAACTCAGCAGGATTCATTTATAGAAGAAACTTGTTTATATACAATACCATACAGCAGAAGCCAGAACCAGAACTCAGAATCCAGAAGCACAGAAGTAATATTCACAGAAGCAAGTCATTACAGAGTAGAGAGATACAGAGGCTAAATATATTGTACAGAGGCAGAACCAACTCTTATATACAGTTCAGTAAGTCTAAGCCACACCCAGACTCCAAACTGTCTCTTATGGCCCCATACAAACAAATACTATGTTTCAGTTTCCAAACAGTCCCCATTGGCTGACCTGTTACCATGTCTATCCAAACAGTCCCCATTGGCTGATCTGTTGCCATGTCTATTCCAGTCTATGAACATACTCTGACAAGTTTGCAGTATATTCATTACTCTAAGTAGTAGATTACTACAGATAGTCCTCTACTTACAACCACAATTAAGCTCAAAATTTCTGTTGCTAAGCGAGAGTTGTTAAGTGAATTTTGCTCCATTTTACGACCTTTCTCACCATACTTGTTAAGCAAATCCCTGCACTTGTTAAGATAGTAACATGGTTGTTAAGTGAATCTGGCTTTCCTATTGACTTAGCTTATCAGAAGGTCACAAAAGGAGATCACGTGACCCCAGGACACTGCAACCGTCATAAATATGAGTCAGTTGCCAAGCAGCTGAATTATGATCACATGACCACGAGGATGCTGCAACAGTGAAAAATGATCATGTCCCTTTTTTTTCATTGCCCTTGTAATTCCAAACAGTCACTAAATGAACTGTTGTAAGTCGAGGACTACCTGTATATGGTATATGAAACGAAACGGAACTCTCTATTTTGAACACAAAACGGGGGACATTGCATCACTGGGATAAACTGGAAGTGATTTTTAGAAGTATTTAAGAATTTCCAGCTGCCATCGAAGTAAACATCGCAAAATCTTCACTTTTAAATGGGAACAGCTGAATTTCTATCCAGAAAATATTTAAATACTTAGATCTGATTGGGTGACTGGATTACGTTTGTTGGGTTCTTGTTTGCAGGGAACTATCAACAGTCAAAACATTTTGAAAATTATGGAGGGCGTTGAACTACAATCACGAATGCAGCAATAGCTGAGACCAGATCAATTACTGTCTGCTGGTTGAAGAAAAATAAAAAATAGAATACTACTTCCATTGACAAAACAAAATATTTACTGGAGCAGAAGGACTTTTTTCGAACGTGTACAGATTTTCGGCTACATTGCTTCTCTAGGATGAAAACTTCAGACACTTGGCAACTAATTCACATTTATGACCTTCTGACCAGCAAAGTCAATGGGGAAGCCAGGCTCACTTAACAACCGTATTACTAAGTTAACAACTGCAACAATTCACTTAACAACTGTGGCAGGAAAGGTCATACAATGGAGCAAAACCCACTTCAGGTACGTCTCGCTTAGCAACATAAATTTTGGGCTCCATCGAGGTCCGTAAGTCGAGGAATGCCTGTATTCTCTCTGAATATTCACGTCTTGCTCATGTTATGGCTTCTTCTAAGCGACTCAGCAACATTTTTACAGCAATTTTTCCAACACCTTTCTAACCATCTTAGAGAGCCTTAAGACAGCTTAAGCAGCTGTTTCCTGAAATGAAAAATGAAGGTCTCTCTCTCCATACAAGCTGGAATCCAAGGGCTTAAATAACCTTTTTCTGTGGTTATTATCACCGTTCCCCCCCCCCCCCCGAATCTATTTTCGGCTTCTGGATTTAGAATACAAGGGCTAAGCAAACAAAACCGGGTTCGAGAGGACCCCAGCAAAGCTTTGAAAAATGAGTAAAAAAAGTTGGAAAGACGTTTGTGGCAGTGTGTAAAAACACTTAGCTAACATGATTTATGGGAAAAGCTCTTTGTTCACCAACTTCCCCTCTCTCTGGAATGTTGAGTTGAAATTATTCATATCCCCTGACTGTACAGTATTAGATCATGGACATAGTCCAGAGAAGGAAAACATACATCACTGTACGAAAAATGACCCAGACCACAGAATAAATCCACAAGAGGTATCACAAGGAACAATGGCAGAATAACTACTACGTTTCAAGTAACAATGGATTTAATATGCATATTAATATCATATGCATATGATAGTGCATTTGACTATTGCATATGACTGTCCGCCCCACAGCTCTACCTACTGTTCTCCTGCATTGTCTTCATATCTGCGGGGGGGGGGGGGGAGGCCAGGAGTATTTTTTCTATATTGTGCAGAATTTTTTTCCTACAGAGGTAGAAATCTGGAAATATTTGTGGCAGCATAAGTAATTTGCCTTTGTTGTGGCCTGTCGGCCGCTGGCCCCTCCAGCAGCCGAATCAGAGGAGGAGGAGGAGGAGGAGGCGTGGAAGTCAGGGTCAGCATCAGGGCAACCTGAGAGCTCCGAGGGGGAAGAGGGAATTGAGCTGGCAGAGAGAGAGAGAGAGAGAGAGGCGGAGCCTGGGCCGTCTATCAGCCCTCAGATGGAGTCAACAGCCCCCAGGTCTGGAGGTGGCTGATGAGGAAGAGGAGGAACAGCTGGGTCCAGTGCCTGACACGCGGATGCGCAGAAGGCAGAGGAGAGGAGAGCAGTGGAAATCTATGGGCCGATCCTTGGGACGGAAGAGCCACCGCTGCTAGCAAAGCCCCACTCTAGCTCTGGGGATAAAAGGCAGGGGGTGGAGATGAATAGATGTGGGAGACAACTATTCATCTCCCTGCTGGACAGCCACTGATAGCTTGCTGTGAGAGAGAGAGAGAAACTTCTTGCCGGGGCTGCTGGCGCTCCTAATAAAGGAATCATTGATATAACTACAGTTTGTCGTGTTTGGGAGCTGGGTCAGAACAGCCTTGTTCTTTTTAGACAAAGTGATCTGTATTTGCTTTAAACTGGACTCCATTGTTGAGTCAGGATACCACAACGGGTGTGTTGCAGAGAGCATGTTACATCCTTTTTTCCTATCTTTGAGGTTATTCAGTTAAAATGCAACTAGACTTTGACCCGACGTCAAAATGAACGTAGCCGTTAGCAGTTGTTGGACTTATATTGATCATATACTGTAGGTAAACTCTCTATGCAGCTTTTTTTTACTCTAACAACAGTGTTAGAACAATTATTTATGGTGGGAGTGTGCAAGTAGTAAACACTGTAACATGATGATGATTAATTTGGTACCTTTTAATATGAGCTTACAGTAAGAGCTCAAGCAATCCTCTTTTTTTTTATTTAGGCTGAGTTTTCCAGCTGTAAACAGCTGTTTTCCATGGCAATTAATTTATTTTATGTATTCAATGTCTTCCTACCAAAACATACCCAAAGCCTAAGTGAATATCTAAAAAAAACACCTTAAAAAAACTGAACACATTTCAATCTTTGAGCAACAGAAATCTGAAGGTTTCATACAGTGCTTTAAAAACCAAAGAAGCCAAGAATCGAAGACAGGCTGAATCTACAAAGGTAAATGAACAAGATTCTAAATTTGGGAAGAGAACGCTCTCCCTCAATACTTTATTTCTCACACAAATGGACCAACTCACCAAATGGATAATGGCAAGAAGGGCCCCTGATAAAGCATTTATTATCGATAACACACTGAAAAGTGTTGTTATGGCCTGTCGGTTGCTGGCCCCTTCAGCAGTTGAATCGGAGGAGGAGGCGTGGGAGTCAGGGTCAGCATCAAGGCAACCTGAGAGCTCCGAGGGGGAAGAGGGAATGGAGCTGGCAGAGAGAGAGAGACAGAGAGAGAGAGACAGAGCTCCGAGGGGGAAGAGGGAATGGAGCTGGCAGACAGAGAGAGACAGAGGTGGAGCCTGGGCTGTCCGTCAGCCCTTCGATGGAGCGTCAACAGCCTCCAGGTCTGGAGGTGGCTGATGAGGAAGAGGAGGAACAGCTGGGTCCAGTGCCTGACACACGGAAGGCAGAGGATGATGAGGAAGAGGAGGAACAGCTGGGTCCAGTGCCTGACGCGTGGATGTGCAGAAGGCAGAGGAGAGGAGAGCAGTGGAAATCTGTGGGCCGATCCTCGGGACGGAAGAGCCACTGCTGCTAGCAAAGCCCCACCCTAGCTCTGGGGATAAAAGGTAGGGGGCGGAGATGAATAGATGTGGCAGACAACTACCGGTATTCATCTCCCTGCCGGACAGACTTGTTAGCCTGCGGTGAGAGAGAAACTTTTTGCTGGGGCTACCGGCACTCCTAATAAAGGAATCTTTGAGTTAACTTCAGAGAGTTTGTCGTGTTTGGGGAGCTGGGTCAGAACAAGTGTGCCTTTTCTGTAGCAGTGCAAGCCTTAAGAACAAATCCCAAATCATCAAAAGACCCATGTGGCTGCTGGTAGTTTATTTTTACACTTCCAAAATAAACTTTCTGACTACGGGTTTCTTTCTGCGAATACGAACAGCACAACCTGGTCAGCTGCACAATCAAGGCCATTTTTATATATATATATAAAAAAATCACAGTCAGCCAAGTTGGCTGCCTCGCCATTAATAAGGACATTCCTTAAACGTGACAAGCAAGGTCAACCTTATTTTATTCTGAGTTATGTAGCCTTCAGTCTAATGGGCTCCATTTGGAGCATGGAAATGAGGAAGGAAAGTGGGTTGCAAGTCTGGCCAAAGTTTTTAGATAATATGAAACCGGACATGATTTGGATGAAAAGTCTAAGTTGAAGAGCAGAGAGATACATCATGTTACAGATATATGGAGAGACTTGCTTTGGTCAATGTGTGTGGTTTTGCTCTCTCTCTCTCTCTGTCTCTCTCCATCTCTCTCTTTTTCTCAATTTCTCTCTGTCTCTCTCAATTTCTCTCTCCATTTCTCTCTTTCTTTCTCTCTCTCAATCTCTCTCTCTCAACCTCTCTCTCTCAATCCCTCTCTCTCGGTCTCCATCTCTCTCTCTCTCAATCACTCTCAATCTATCTCTCTCAATCTCTCCCTTTCTTAATCTCTCTCTCTCAATCTCTCAATCTCTCTCTCTCCATCTGTCTCTCTCTCAATTTTTCTCTCTCTTAATCACTCTCTCTCTCAACCTCTCTTTCTCAATTCCCCTCTCTCTTTCTTTCTCTCTGTCTCTCTCTCAATCACTCTCAATCTCACTCAAGAGAGAGAGGGAGGGAGGGAGAGAGGGAGAGGGAGAGGGAGAGGGAGAGGGAGAGAGAGAGAGAAAGAGAGAGAGAGAGAGAGAGATTTAATTAAACCAGGCATGTCCAAATTTTTAGGTTTGCTTGGGTTGCATTGAGTGAAGAGGAATTGTCTTGGGCCACATATAAAATATATAATATAATAACTATTGCTAAAAATCACATAATGAAGTTAAAAGTTTACAATCTTATGGGGGCCGCATTATTAACTGTCCAGTGCTATATGCAGCCTGTGGGATGTGGGATGGACACGCCTGTATTAAACAAAGCAACAAAACATTTCATCTCTTCCCTATTACAAATGCAAACATATTTCAAATTTCCCTTGGGGGATGGTGCAAAAATTGACGGTTAGTAGAGATGGCCAAATTGACTGCTTTGATTAAAGAAAAGAACATAATTATATTTGTTTCTTATTTTGGACTTAGTGCTTGAGATGGAAAAATAATGAAACCTATTCTATTCTATTCTATTCTATTCTATTCTATTCTATTCTATTCTATTCTATTCTATTCTATTCTATTCTATTCTATTCTATTCTATTCTATTCTTCCATATATTCTAC
>QLTV01003131.1:101205-115570 GCA_003457575.1 Thermophis baileyi | reverse complement strand
AATCTACTCTACTCTACTCTACTCTACTCTACTCTACTCTACTCTACTCTACTCTACTCTATTCTATTCTATTCTATTCTATTCTATTTCTATTCTATTCCTATTCCTATTCCTATTCCATTCTATTATTTTACGTCTCTTCTGCTTTAATCCTCAAGAGCCTGAAGACAAAAAACATTGTTTCTGAGCTGAAACTAACCAGAATTCACATCTGAATTCAAGGAATTCCGGTTAGTTCCAACAGGCCAGCATGAAAAAGGGTTATGATGAGGGTTATGATTCTGGCTTGTTCAGTAAACATAGGCAGAGCCCATCCATTGTAGAAAATTTGCTTCATTGGAAAACGTGATTTATTTTTAGGAGATGTCATCAAACAAATCTCACCGGTCACTGTGACATGATTTTCTCTCGAGACAGTCTGGATATCCTGCAATTGGATCTCTGGACTGACTTCCACCTTCGTTCCAGATAATTTCAGGGAAGCTTGAAGAGTTGCAGGTACCTTGACAGTAATGGAACCTGTTATGGAGAACGGAAAAAGGATTCACATTAAACAAACAGCAAGCAAACTCTTTCAACCTCTTTGCTAACATGATTATTGTTGGTGGAAATTGCTTTTTTCCGTGCCCGTGGCTCTAAACCCTGACTGAAGAATATAGGTAGTCCTCAACGTATGACCACAATGGAGCCCAAAAATCTCTGTTGCTAAGCGAGACATTTGTTAAGTGAGTTTTGCCCCGTTTACGACTTTTCTTGCCTCCGTTGTTAAGTGAATCACTGCAGTTGAATCATTGCAGTTGTTAAGTTAGTCACACGGTTGTTAAGTGAATCGGTTTTCCCCATTGACTTTGCCTGTCAGAAGGTCGCAAAAGGGGATTACGTGACCCCGGGGACACTGCAGCCATCATAAATACGGGCAGTCCTCGACTTACAACAGTTCATTTAGTGACCATTCAGACCGGCACTGAAAAAAGGGACTTAGGACCATTTTTCACAGTTATGACGTTTGCAGCATTCCCAGGATCATGTGATCAAAATTCAGATGATTGGCAATTGGTTCATATTTACGACGGTTGCCGTGTGTTCTGACCTAGGCTTCCTGATAAAGCATAAATCACAAACGTAGTCCCAAAAACCCTTTTTTTATTTCAATGGCTGTGAATTATGTTCATTCACAGCCGTAATAAATCCCAAACAGTTTTAATTAGTCCGACAGAAGTCTGCCAGAGTCTTTCGGGAGAAGGCTGATAAGCACCCACCTTTATCTCTCTTGACATGCTGCCAAAGACCTAATTGGCAAGTAGCTTTGCAAGGCTAAACAGAGCACAGTCAAAACGGAGCTGCTGAGTTACACCGAACAGAAATGAACCAAGTTGCTTCCTGCAACGCTCACATCCGTTTGCTCCTCTTTTATGTCCTAGGGGAGGGGCCAATCATCTCCCAGCCTTACTCCTGAGTAGCCCTTTTCTTCCTTAACTGTTCTTGCCTTCTGGCAGCTCTGCGCATGCGCGCATTGGGAATAGGCTCCCCATGTTCCTCTGCCTCGCTGATGTCAGCCTCTGGAGGCTTCAGAGTCAGCATAGAACTCCCAGATGGCCCGGCCTGGATCTCTGCCTCTGACACAGAGCCTTCTCCAGACTCCAGGACTGGCCCATGTTCCTCCCCAGCCTCCTCGCTGTCCGACTCTGCTGCCAGCTCCACAGGCCGCTGGCTGACCACAACACTGTGTCCCAGGGTCACGCGATCCCCTTTTGCGACCTTCTGACAAGCAAAATCAATGGGGAAGCCAGATTCATTTAACAGCCGGCTTACTAACTTATCAACTGCAGTAATTCGCTTAACAACGGAGGCGAGAAAGGTCGTAAAATGGGGCATAACTCACTTAACAAACGTCTCCCTTAACAACAGAAATTTTGGGGCTCAATTATGGTCGTTAAGTCGAGGGCTACCTGTATGAACCACCAGCCAAGGGTCCAAATTTTGATCACGTGACTATGGGGATGCTGCCAACGGTCATAAATGTGAATTTATCCCTTTTTTCAGTGCCGTTATAACTTTGAAAGGTCACTAAAGGAATCATTGTAATTCGATGACTACCTATAATGTCTTTTTCCCCCCCAAGGATGATAAAATACCAGAAATGAATGTGATTTGGTCAATGATCCTATTTTAAAAAACAAACAAACAGCAAAACGTATTGCCAAAATGGCACTTAGTGTTGCCATGTGTGAGGGTTTTCTTTTGGTGAGGATCTCTTTGAATGTCTAATGCAGGGGTCGTCAAACTATGGCCCGTGGGCCGGATACGGCCCGCTGAAGCCATTAATCCGGCCCACGTGGGACCATGAGGCTGCCCCGCCCACATCGCCCCACACAGGGGTGAAATCCAGCAGGTTCTGACAGGTTCTGGAGAACTGGTAGCGGAAATTTTGAGTAGTTCGGAGAACCGGCAAATACCACCTCTGGCTGGCCCCAGAGTGCGGTGGGAATGGAGATTTTGCAGTATCCTTCCCCCAGGAGTGGGGTGAGAATGGGGATTTTGCAGTATCCTTCCCCTGCCATGCCCACCAAGCCACACCACGCCCACCAAGCCACGCCCACAGAACCGGTAGTAAAAAAAATAGGATTTCACCACTGGCCCCACCTATCCTCCAGCCCCCACCCACCTTCTGGAGGCCGAGGTCAAAAACGGGACATGCGGAGGCCTCGAGAGGCCAAAAACGGGCCCGTTTTTGGCCTCCTCAGCCTCCAGAGAGAGGGAGGGAGACACACACACACACACACACACACACACACAAACAAACAGAAGTTCCTCACACACACCCCACGGCAGCCACATCCCTTCACTAACCTGCTTTCCACCCCCAGGAGCATAACAAATTAAAGTTTAATTTGTGTGTATTGTTTAATGAACTGCTAAATTGGCCACGCCCACCTAGTCACATGACCACCAACCCAGCCGGTCCGGCCCCCCAACAGTCTGAGGGACTGTGAATTGGCCCCCTGTTTAAAAAGTTTGAGGACCCCTGGTCTAATGGGACCAGCCTTATTCCTACCGATTATTTTAAATAACTAACTCAGTTCAGTGGCTGGACGGACTTCAGGCTTTCGAACAGAAGAAGAAAATACATTAGAATTCTGGATCCGAAAACTCGGCTTCTGCAATTGGAAGAGCTCCTTCTATTCGTGCAGGAGGCCAAAATTCAAGACAGCCTCCTGGTGACAGAAGGGAACACGATTTCCGTATCGGCTCTACATGCAGCTGAACGTGAAGAATAACCGGAAGCTTCAGTTGGTGCAAAATGCAAAAATGTGGGCAGTTTTTTGTGCTTCTACAACAGCACATATTAACCTCTTCTCCCTAAGTTGCGCTGGTTGCCAGTTTGTTTCTAAGTTTATGTTATTTCTCGATTTGTCGAATTTAGGCACTGCCCATCTCGTACTCTGGCCAGGATAACGTTAAAAGTATGAAACACCCCAAATGTGCAGATCTGTACATTGGGGAAACAAAACAACCACTTCACAAACGCGTGGCACAACATAGGAGAACAAACCCATCAGGATAAGATTCAGCAATCCATCTGCATTTGAAAGACAAAGGCTATTCTTTTGAAGACGGCAAAGAGGATAAGGACTCTCTGCCACAAACAAAGCAACTCTAATAGCACTTAGATTTATACAAATAGTCCTCAACTTACAACCGTTCATTTAGTGACCATTCAAAGCAGTACTGGGTTCTAAATCCCATTGCTACCGGTTCGCATGCGCGTGATGCTTCTGCGCATGCGCAGAAGCATCCTGGGTGGGTGGGCAGAGACTCCCGCCGCCGTTACCGGTTCACCGAACCGGGCCGAACCGGGAGCAACCCACCGCTGATTCAAAGTTACAACAGCACTGAAAAAAGGGACTTATGACCGTTTTTCACAGTTACAACCTTTCCAGTATCCCCATGATCGTGTGATCAAAATTCACATGTTAGGCCACTGACTCATACTTATGACAGTTGCAGTGTCCCGGGATCACATGATCCCCTTTTGCGATCTTCCAACAAGCAAAGTCAACGGGGAAGCCAAATTCCCTTAACAACCGGGTTACAAACTTAACAACTGCAGTGATTCACTTAACAACCAAAGCAATAAAGGTCATAAAATGGAAGAAAACTCATTTAACAAATGTCTCACTTAACAACAGAAATTTTGAGTTCAATTGTGGTCATAAGTTGAGGACTACCTGTATACCACTTCCTAGTGCTGGGCGCTTTACAGTGTCGGCACATTGCCCCTAACAATCTGGGTCCTCATTTTATCGACCTCAGAAGGACTCAGAAGGCTGAGTCAACCTTGAGCTGGTCAGGATCGAACTCCAATGTGGGCAGAGTTTGCCTGCAATACTGCATTCTAACCACTGCACCACCAGGGCTCTTAAAACCAACCCTTCCTGAATTCCCTTGACTCTTATCAGGCACTAATTTAGTGTTGAACTTTAATTGATTTAATTGTGTTTAGCCTCGAATAAATCTTGTATGCTGAAGCTTTATGAATGGTCCCAATGTTTCTCACTTGACTAACAATCTCTTCCTACTTCTGGCATCAATATCCTGCGAAGGACCTTCACCGAAGCCAAGGACCCACCTCTGAATGCCCGCTGCCTGAAAAAATGTTACAACGGGCACCTGGTCCATCTCCAGACATCTTCTCCTTGATCTTTCTCTGTCTCACACACAGAGTGTGCATATTGCAAGCATCTCTGGATTTCCTGGAAGCACGAAGTATTGAGTGTGCATTTTTTAGGAAAGGAAGGTCCTGCCTCTTGGCTTCACTTCAGTCTCCCCCAAGCTCTGGCTTGGAAACACTGAGTAATCCAGCCAAGAAACTCTGGCGAAGAGTTTGCTCCATATTTACGTGGAACCAAAGCTGGCGAAAGAACTCCGCATACAGCCTATTCATCCACTCTCCTATTTATCAGGAAGATAAATATTAGGGAACAAGATGATATGTAACATCAGAGGTGGTTGTTGTTTTTTAAACTCTAAAACATCAAAGGTTAATTTCCCCTGTTCTCCTAAGAACTCAGTTTTGAAAATTCACGAGAAAATAAAAGCCAAGAAAATATTCGTCTAATTTAATTAAAGCTGATATTAGGGAACAGATGATACGTAACCTCAGAAGTGTCCTCGACTTACAACCACAATGGATCCCCAAATTTCCGTTGCTAAGTGAGACAGTTCAGGGAGTTTTGCCCCATTTCGCGACCTTCCTTGCCACGGTTGTTAAGTGAATCACTTGAGTTTTAAAGTGAGTAACACGGCTGTTAAGTGAATCCCGGCTTCCCCGTTGACTTTGCTTGTCAGAAGGTCGCAGAAGGGGATCACACGACACTGCAACCGTCATAAATATGAATCAGTTGCCAGATGTCTGGGTTTTGATCACGTGACCATGGGGATGCTGCAATGGTCGTAAGTGTGAAAAACGGTCACAAGTCACTTTTTTCAGTGCCATTGTAACTTTGAATGGTCACTAAATGAACCATTTAAGTCAAGGACTCCAATCTCTCATGATACGTTTTGTCCCTCAGATCTTGCACCATTTTTGTTGCCTATCCTATCTCTGGACTTGCTCAATATTTTAAATCCTTTTTATTTTCCTGATTGCAGGGCATCTTAAGCGGGAAATTGCTCTTAAAGGTAGCCCAGAAATCCCAAAAATTAATCTTTAAATTTACTAACTAACTAACCTTCCTGAGAAACCAGGTTTACTTCTCCGGTTTGACGAAGAACGTAGGCGTTTATCTCTCCTCCATACGTAAAGGCTTTTAAACACCCTTCAGAAGAATCTGAAAATAGAAAAAAGCAGAAAAGCACTCAGCTCTGTGTAAACGTCGATTAATTCATTGGTGTATTTTGTGTAGCTCATTCTCAGTGCCTTAGAAAATTTTGCTCTCGAGAAAAAAAAAAGCTTTTGGTTTTTCTTTGGAAATAGGCAAAAGGACAGAGTGTTCTTTCTATATTTAAACTTTAATAGATAGTTTGAGACTCAGTAAGCATCAAGCAAGAGCGAGCACATCTGCAAATATTCAGTGAAGGTAACTAAGCTTATCTCTCAAAATGTTTAGTCGTCCTAATATAGACTTGAGATATATATATTTTTTTTCCTCTTTCAAGAAAGCAGGAAGAACTGGACAGTCCAAAGCAAAAGGCTACGCTGATAATCCTAAATGGAGCTTGTTTATAAAAATGGTAATTCATCTTAATAGAATAACAGAGTTGGAAGGGACTCTGGAGGTTTTCTAGTCCAGCCCCCTGCTCAAGCAGGAGAACCTATAATACCATTCCAGACAAATGGTTGTCCAATCTCTTCTTGAAAACCTCCAGTGATGGAGCACCCACAACTTCTGTGGTTGTTTTCACAGGGAGGAAATTTCTCCTTAGTTCTAGGTTGCTTCTCTCCTTGACTAGTTTCCATCCATTGTTTCTTGTCCTGCTTTGGAGAAGAGGTTGATTCCTTCTTCTTTGGGGCAACCCCTCAAATATTGGAAGGCTGCTATCATGTCACCCCTAGTCCTTCTTTTCACTAGATGAGACAAACCAAATTCCTGAAACTGTTCATTGTAAGTTTTAGCCTCTAGACCCAGGGGTGTCAAACTCAATTTCATTGAGGGCCGCATCAGGTTTGTGTTTGACCTTGGGGGGCTGGGGTGGGCGTGGCCAGCTTGACATCACTCGTGTCAGGGGGGGCCCTGTGGTGGCCCTAGCACTCTGCCAGCAAAAACAGGCTCCCGAGCTCCATTTTCACTGGCAGAGGCACGGCAGGCCGGTCCTTCGTTGTTTCCAGGGCGGCCACGCGGGCCAGATCTAAGCACCCCGCGGACCGGATCCGGCCCCCGGGCCTTGAGTTTGACACCCCTGCTCTAGATCCCTAATCATCTTTGTTGCTCTTTTCTGCACTCTTCCCAGAGTCTCTACATCTTTTTTTTATAATGTGGTGACCAAAACTGGATGTAGTATTCTATTATTCTTCATTAATCAATCACTGAGCATTGATTGATTAATCCAATTGATAAAGATAAATGAATTAATCTTCATTAATGGCAGCTTCTCCTCCCTCCTATATCCAGAAGAAGAGATATTCAGAAGTGTGTTTGCATAAAGCTTAGAAACAAAAGAAGTTTGCTAAGAATTCTGTACACAGACATGATGGAATACAAAAGAGGGACTCATTATGCGCATAAATCTTAATCCGGATTAATTAAGGACAATCCTTGGAGACAGCATTATACCTGCATTTCATTTCCCCAGAAACATTTATTTTATCCCAAGGATTTACAGGTAATCCTCGATTTACAATGGTTCATTTAGTGACTGTTCAAAGTTACAACGGCCCTGAAAAAAGTGACCTATGAACATTTTTCACAGTTACGACCATTCCAACAACCCCATGGTCATGTGATCAAAATTCAGACGCTTGGCAGCTGGTTCATATTTATGACCTTTGCTGTATCCCAAGGTCATGTGATCCCCTTTTGCGACCTTCTGACAAGCAAAGTCCACGGGGGAGCCAGGCTCACTTAACAACCGCGTTACTAACTGATCGCCTGTAGTGATTCACTTAACAACTGAGGCAAGAAAGGTCATAAAATGGGGCAAAATTCACTTAACAAATGTCTCACTTAACAACAGAAATTTTGGGCTCAATTGTGGTCGTAAGTCGAGGACTACGTGTATTAGTAAGAAACCAGAAAAAAGTCAAATGATCCCAATTTTTCATCCTTCTGTTGAGCAGTTAGTAGTTTTTCACAATTTTCTCTATTTATGGAATGAGCAAACACGACCATGGATATCACCTATTAGTAATTACAGAAAGTACAGGTATTCTTTGACGTATGACCAGAATTGAGCCCAAAATTTCTGTTGCTAAGTGAGACATTTGTTAAGTGAGTTTGGCCCCATTTTACCACCTTTCTTGTTATAATTGTTATAGTTGTTAAGTGAAGGACCGCAGTTGTTAAGTTAGTAACACGGTCGTTAAGTGAATCTGGCCTCCCCATTGGCTTTGTTTGTCAGAAGGTCACAAAAGGGGATCACATGATCCCTGGACACTACGACCGTCATAAATACGAGGTCAGTTGCCAAGCGTCTGAATTTTGATCACGTGACTGTAGGGATGCTCACAGGACTCACAAAAGTGTGAAAACAGTCATAATAAATCACTTTTTTCAGTGGTGCTGTAACTTCGAACAGTTGCTAAACACAGTGTTGTAAGGCGAGGAATACTTGTACGTAATCTGAATTGCATAAATGTTTTTTAGAAAACTGTTCTTCATCAAAATAAAAATGCAGCTGGGCTAGAAAGGGTGATTTCCCCCCCCCACCTCTGTTTTTCTGTTTTGTTTTGCAAAAGATTGTGCTAGTTACTACTGGAAACTACAGTAAAAGCCGGATTAAGGTAGGTTCAAACTTTTGGGCCATGCAGGAGCTCTATTAATCTCAAAGGAATTAGCATACAGCTTGTCTTTTAAATAAGCTCTCAGATGACAGATATGGCCAAATTTTCTTTTCCAACCACTATACCCAAAAAAAAAAAAAAAGGAGGAGGAGGAGGAGGAGGAGGAGGAGGAAGAAGAAGAATTAGAAGAAGAAGAAGAAGAAGAAGAAGAAGAAGAAGAAGAAGAAGAAGAAGAAGAAGAAGAAGAAGAAGAAGAAGAAGAAGAAGAAGAAGAAGAAGAAGAGCAGGAGGAGGAGGAGGAGGAGGAGGAGGAGGAGGTAGAGGAGCAAAATATAGCATCTGGTTTCTGGAAAAATACAGCCATGAATCAGCATTAGTAACGACAGCTTCAATCTCAGCTTCCTTCTCACCAAACCCAAAGGGATTTTGGTGACATTTGAGAAAGAAGATGGGAATGTGGGTCGCCACTATTTTGATTCTTTAGCTGATGGAACATTTCGGCTGGTATCTGCAGAAGACAGGAGAGAACCAGGAGGAGAACCGAATCCACTTCAACTCTATTGATGGAGACGTGTCCTTGTTGACCCTGAGTAAAATGACACTTGGAATACTGCATCCAGTTTTGGTCGCCACGATATAAAAAAAAGATGTTGAGACTCTAGAAAGAGTGCGGAGAAGAGCAAAAAAGATGATTCGAGCAGGGGTGTCTAACTGGATTTCTTTGCGGGCCGGATCAGCATTGTAGTTCTCCTCCAAGGGCCGGCAGGGGGATGGTGAGTGTGGGGGGGGGGAGACGGGACGGATGCCTCCTGCAGCACCCTGCTGGCCAAAATGGGGTGCAAGGGGGGGGGCACGGCCCCATTTTCAGCCTGAACGGCCTCCTGCAGCACTTTACCAGCCAAAATGGGGCACAGGGGGCGCACGTGGCCCCCCCATGCCTCATTTTTGCCCTCCATGGCCTCTTGCAGCACTCTGCTGGCCGGAAACGGGCCGGAAACGGGCCAAAAATGGTCCGTCTTCGGCCTCCCTGGCCTCCAGCAGCATTCTGCCAGCCAAAAATGGGCTGCGGGGGGCCACACGCGGCCCGTTTTAGCCAGCAGAGGCACCGTAGGCTGGTCCTTTGATATTTCCAGGCCGGCCCCGCGGGCCAGATTTAAGCACCTTGCAGGCCGCATCTGGCCCGCGGGACTTGAGTTTGACACCCCTAGATTAGAGGGATGGAGGCTAAACGTGTGAAGAACAATTGCAGGAATTGGGTATGTAGTTTAAAGAAAAGAAGGACTAGGGGCGACATGATAGCACTATCTCAGGGGCTGCCAACAAAGAAGAGGTAGGTCAACCCATTCTTCAAAGCACCTGAAGGCAGGACAAGAAACAATGGATGGAAACTAACCAAAAAGAGGAGCAACCTAGAACTAAGGAGAAATTTCCTGACAGTGAGAAGAATTAATCAATGGAACAACTTGCCTCCAAGAAGTTATGGGTTCTCCAACACTGGAGGTTTTTAAGTAAAGACTGGACAACCATTTGTCTGAAATAGGATTTGCTGCCTGGGCAGGGGGTTGGACTAGAAGACCTCCAAGGCCCCTTCCAACTCTGTTATTCTGAGTCTTGTAGACTATTTCAGAGGAGTTGGATGGTCTTCCTCATCTCCTTTATGGCACTCCAGAATCTGCTTTTTGAGTCAGCTGCTTCCTTCTGCCTAACAGGAGAACAGGCCCTGGCTGAAGATTACTGTTGCTTAGCTTGAAATAACCCCGGGAGATGATAAATAACAGATTTACTCAGTGAAATACGAAAGACATGTTCCCAGTTCGCAAATTAATAGGGTGTTTCCGTCTTGAATCTTCTTAGGAAAAAAAAAATATAGAGTTTAGGAGCCTTCCCTAAATCTGCCAGCTATAACATCTCCCAAACAGAAAATTAAAGAATCATAATTAAGAAAGGAAAAAGCAAAAGATCCCAGGAGAAGGACGGGATGGAAAATATGCTTTCTGGATTTATTCCTCTTGCCAAGAATGACTCCAAGGGCTTCATGAATGCATACTGTAGGTTGGTGTTTCTCAACCTTGGCAACTTGAAAATGTGTTGGCTCCAAGTCCCAGAATTCCCCAGTCAGCATGACTGGCTGGGGAATTCTGGGAGTTGAAGTCCACACATTTCCAAGTTGCCATGGTTGAGAAACATTGGCACAGATACAGATGGAAATAGACTTGGACATGCGATCGCCTCCACATTATTCAAGGAAGTTTGGCCCTTTTGTTCCTAACGAACTGTTAATTAATTAGATTTTAAATTTTTAAGGAGAAACTGACGCTCCAGCTGCCGTAATACACAAGGATTTGGATTGGAGTAACAATATGAGCAAAAACATTGAAACTGCATGCGTGAAGAGAACGCATCTGGCATGATCTAGAACAGGGGTGTCAAACTCAAGGCCCGTGGGCCGGATCTGGCCCGTGGGGTGCTTAGATCTGGCCCGTGGAGCCACCCTGGAAACAGCAAAGGACCAGCCTGTGGTGTCTCTGCCAGTGAAAACGGAGCTCAGGAGGGCCACACACGGCCGTCTTGAGCTCCGTTTTCGCTGGCTGAGGGTTGCAGGAGGCCGTCGCAGCCGAAAACGGAGCTTGGGAGCCCGTTTTCACTGGCAAAGCGCTCGGGCCACCACAGGAGGCCTCGACACGAGTGACTTCGAGTTGGCCACGCCCACCCCGGCCACGCCCACCCCGGCCCTCGAGGTCAAACACAACCGTGATGCGGCCCTCAATGAAATCGAGTTTGACACCCCTGATCTAGAATATTTCGGAAATTGTGGTCCCTTGGAGGTCCCTCAAGATCTTTTTAAGGGTCTAGAAAAGGATTTGCCAGCCTATGCTAAACTTTTATGGATTTATTGGGTGCCTTCAAGTCAGTGCTGGCTCCTGGCAACGGGTTGAACAAGTTTCTGCAGTTTTCTTGGCAGTTTTCAGAAGTGGGCTGAGAAAAGGTGATCAGTCCAAGGTTACCCAAGTGGCTAAGGTGGGACTAGAACTCACAGTCTTCTGGTTTCCAACCTGATATCTTAATCAGGCCAAGGTGGGCTCAGGTGGGACTAGAACTCACAGTCTCCTGGTTTCCAGCCTTATACCTTAATATCACTCAATCAAACTGGCTCCCACAAAAAAGAACACAATATTAAAATCCCATCAAATAACCGTGAGAAGCCATAATGGCTCCAAGTGCATCAATTTTAATTTTTAATATGGTAAATATTGATAAGTATAGCCCAAACAAACAAACAAAAATCTATTTTGGGATCCTCTGTAATTATGAAAAGTGGGAAGGGATCCTGAGAGAAAAACGTTTAAGAAACACTGATCTAGCACAATATTAATTAGTTCCACTTTAATTAATTAGGCTTTAGTCATTCCATCTCTGATCCCAGACCTTTTAGAGGGACTCAGTTGCACCTGCCAACTTAAGTTGGACTGTGTCCACAAGGACACAATGACGCAAGGTTGAACAACTGAGAGCTTTATGGTAAAGCCATGTGATTGATAGTTTGTGTGTGTGGGGGGGGGCAGCAGGAATATAGAGAGATTAGTGGTTTTTAAACACACAGATGGCTATGATAAATTACGCAGTGCTTATGAGAGATTTCAACTAGCACAGAAGAGGAAAAAGACAATTTTGCTCAGATAAATTTTGGGGATATGGAGCATCTGATGAGAACTCTTTCTTTTCTTCAGCTTTATGTTTTATAACAAACATCCATCCATCTTTTTTTAGGTCTCTTTCGTGGATGCTTTTGATCAAGTGGGATCCACTCTATGACTGACTCGGTCCACCTGCCATCACTTTCTTCTTGCTATGTGACCGGCCCGTTTCCATTTCAATTCTTTTCATTCTCTTGATGATATCGTATACTTTCGTTTACGTATATGACATCAGCAAGTATGGCAGGTCCAATCGGCAAAAGACCCTATTGGTTGGAAACATGCGGAAGAGGCCTTCATCCTGCAGGGGATAGGCAATGGCTAGAATGATCACACACACACACACACACACACACACACACACACACACACACACACACACACACTTTTTAAGACCCTGTAATCCCTTTTATCGGGGTGGGGTCGGGGCGACTGAATGGAGCTGAGCATTTACTGGCCAGATGCCCTTCCTAACACCTATGTGGAGTTCGCAGCAGATATTTTCTCTTTGTGCTCTGATAGGGAAATATCTGCCGCTGCCTAGGATTGAACTCTCAACCTCCCGATTATGTATGTGTATGTGGTGTATGTGTGTGTGTATGTATGTATGTATGTGTACACACCCACACACACACATACACACGTGTGTGTGTGTGTGTGTGGAGTGGTGCGGTGCGGTGCGGTGGCCTAGAGATGGAGCTCTCGCCTTACAATCAGGAGGCTATGAGTTCGATCCTAGGTAGAGGCAGATATTTCTCTCTCTGGGCACAATGGGAATATATCTGCTGAACAAATCTCCGCATTGGCGTCAGGAAGGGCATCCGGCCAGTAAACATTCTGCAAGCTTCATTCAGTTGCCCAGACTCCACCCCACAAGGGATTATGGAGTCATTAAACAATGATGATGATGATGATGATATATATGTGTGTACACACACACACACACACACACACACACACACACACACACGCACACACAGAATGCATATATAAGCATGCCTATCCCAGGGCCTTGGGAAGGACATGATAGGTGGACAAAACTGCCAAATCCATTCTGAACATGTGGCTGACTGTGCAACGAACTATAACAAAAGAGATGGGGAAATTACAACACATTGGTCCTATACCTCTTAAAAGGGATTAAATTTAATTAAGTGCCAGAAATTTGCTATCATGTGCTGATTGCATAAAAATATATTAAAGAGAGATAGCCTAACAGGCTTATGTTGAGAAGCAAATATATATATATATATATATATATATATATATTCAAAAATATGCCAAAGAACTGAAACCTACTGAAAAAACAAGGAGGCTGGAGGGAACTGGACAGAATAATGGCGAAGACCACTTTGATTGTTATAATTATTTCCATTTCTCTCCGCTTTGCCAATTGTTGTGATGGGACCCAGTGCAAGCGCAGCGCAGAATTCAATTAGAAGCGCATCGAATAAAGTTATGACCACAATCTTGCAAACTTTTGGCAAAAGAACAAGGACTTTTTTGTTTGTTTCTTCTCTTCTCTTCTCTTCTCTTCTCTCTCCTCTCTCTCTCTCCTCTCTCATCTCTCTCCTCTCTTTATAACTAAACTCCCTTTTCTGCTGAAAAAAACAATTCTGGCAATGAGGACCATTAGAGTCAGCACTGGATTTCTTGCTGACCCACAGCATGAATTAATAAATGCTGGGAATTACTACTACTCCATTAAACCTACTTTGATTACACGGCTATAAAGGGCTAATGTTTGCTACTGAGCTTTTTTCTGTCGATTTTCTGTCGATTAAAGCAAGCCGGCTCCATCCTACATAATTGAATGAATGAATGAATGAATGAATCCTTATAACCCGGTTCACTTGCCCTAGAGCTACCTAGTTCTAGGAATAACACAACTTCTGGATGGAGCTATAGAGGAGTCTCACATGATGGAGACATGCTGGAAATCTTTACTGGGAAATATTAAGGGGAAAATCCACAGTGTTCTCTCCCTTTCTCTTAGTTGCAGAGAAGAGCAACTAAGATGATTAAAGACTAAAACATATGAAGAACGGTTGCAGGATTTGGGTTTGGCTAGTCTAGAGAAAAGAAGGACTGGGGGGGGGGGGACATGATAGCAGCCTTCCAATATCTTTTTCTTTTAAATAAAGTTTATTTTTATTTTTATAGACAAACAAACATACAATACTTTATTAATCTATCTCTGCATCATCTGCGTGCTTCTTCTGTGCCGTCT
>QLTV01003131.1:74524-90661 GCA_003457575.1 Thermophis baileyi | reverse complement strand
CAATTTTTTTACTACCGGTTCTGTGGGCGTGGCTTGGTGGGCATGGTGTGGCTTGGTGGGCGTGGCTTGGTGGATACTGTAAAATCTCCATTCCCACCCCATTCCAGGGGAAGGATACTGTAAAATCTCCATTTCCTCCCCACTCCAGGGGAAGGATACTGCAAAATCCCAATTTCCTCCCGATCAGCTGGGACTCGGGAGGCAGAGAATAGATGGGGGCGGGGCCAGTCAGAGGTGGTATTTACCGGTTCTCCGAACTACTCAAAATTTCTGCTACCGGTTCTCCAGAACTGGTCAGAACCTGCTGAAACCCATCTCTGGCTTGGCAACTGGTTCACGTTTACGACGGTTGCAGCGTCCTGGAAGCACATGATCCTCTTTTCCAACCTTCTGACCAGCAAAGTCAATGGGGAATCCAGATTCACTTAACAACCATGTTACTAACTTAACAAATGCAATGATTCACTTAACAACTGCGGCTAGAAAGGTCGTAAAACTCACTTAACAAATGTTTCACTTAGCAACGTAAATTTTGGGCTCCACTGTGGTCATAACTCGAGAACTACCTGTATTCCTAATGGACAGATTCCTAATCAACTTCAAGCAAGTTGATCCAAATGGAGCAGCTCATTTTTCACAGAAAGGACATATACTTGTCATCTTTAGCCATGTTTCAAGGAACAAGTTCCACTGAAGTCATGGAAGATCTTTCCACAGGAAAACATTTATGATGGAACTGTTGATCTCAAACAGAACAATCTTCGCTGCTCCAGATGAGCAGGATGGTTCAAGATTTAGTTGTTATGCTGCATGGTTTCCAGCCATGATTTTACAGAAAGAATAAAAATCCAGTGATTTAAGGCACCAAAAGATGGATTCAGAACAAAGAAATTAAGAAAGCTTTCCAACAACTTTCCCAAACATGAACACACCAACTGCCATAATTTACCCCATATTAATATATCTCGGTTCTTTTTTCCTGGTAGACAGAGTTAGTCCTCGACTTACGACAAAAATGGAGCCCCAAGTTTCTGTTGCTAAGCGAGACAGTGGATAAGTGAGTTTCCCCCCATTTTACGACCTTTCTTGCCACAGTTGCTAAGTGAATCACTGAGGTTGTTCAATTAGTAACATGGTTATTAAGTGAATCTGGCTTCCTGATTGACTGCTTGTCAGAAGGTCGCAAAAGGGGATCGCGTGACCCCGGGATGCTGCAACCGTCATAAATATGAGTCAGTTGCTAAGTGGCTAAATTTTGATTATGTGACCATGGGGATGTTGCAAGTGTGAAAAACGGTCATAAGTCCTTTTTTTTTTACTGCCGTTGTAACTTTGAACGGTCACTAAATGAACTGCTATAAGTCAAAGACTTATATCATTTTAATTTCCCATGGAACATAAGTCATCAACACAGCCTTCTACATGTACGCTCAAGAATAAAGCATGTTCAGTTACTCTCGAACATGTGGGACATATATCTCAACCTGATATTTCTAGAACATTGTGTAGCAAAAACCAGGCAGAATAATGGTATCAGTGTTCAAATTATCTTCTTTAAACTGGCTGTGACACTTAAACGTTTTGCTATATCCTGCCATAAAATTATGTGTTTTTACAGGGAGAGTGTGGAAACAGAATACTTTATGTTTGCCTGAAAGTATTCAAAACAGCCTTTTATGACAGCCAAATTTATATTCAAACTCAACTGTCTACATTAAAAACCTATCAGTCAAAAGTTTTTTTTGAATGAGACCCAGTAAACCAACCAACCTCATGGTTCAGCATCGCTATTCCTCAGAATTTAATTTAAAAACATCAAGTTTTATTTATTTATTCAAGCCTGTGTGTTTGCCCAGTCTTTCTGGCTCTTTTCGAACCATTGGCCTAACAGCCAAAGTTTGAGCCAACCTCCAGTTCATTAGAAAAGAAAATGAAATGGTTTTCAGTGCAGGGATGGGTGGGGAGAGAAAAAAGAACAAACACACACACACACAAAAAGAAAGAACACACACAAAAAACCGAAGGAACAAACAAACAAACAAAACAGAAGAGCTAAAAAAAAAACCCCGAGGGATCATTGCAATGCTAAAATTCTGACGACTGATGGATAATCTTATTGCTGAGTACTAACTTCTGCTCTGAATTATTGTGACAGAGTTCTCCAACCCACAGAAAAAATCCACAAACCAGGAATCTGGATGAAGTACAACTAGAAGGCCTGCACACCCCCACATCCTAACCACCAGTAGAAAAAATACAGGATATTCAATCATTCAACGCCTTTCAAATGCTAGGTGGGAATCCCCAAATTCAGGACACAGGGCATTCTACCAACAGTAGGAGAGAGATTGGCAGTAGAAAGACTGGATTTTTCTGTCTCTCAACCAGCCCAAACTTCCAGGAAGCATCTCAGTAGGTCCCACAAAATATCCCAGTGATAATTTCGACCAAGGATAATGAAGCTACTGTTCTCGGCAGTGTTTCAGATCCAATTCTTCTGTCCCAAAGACGCTTTTTCAAGAGGCAACTGGACTTTCTTGTTTTTTCCTTGAAGACGTTTCGCTTCTCATCCAAGAAGCTTCTTCAGATTTTTCAAAAGGCAACTTGGACTTTCTTGGTTTTTCCTTGAAGACGTTTCGCTTCTCATCCAAGAAGCTTCTCCAGTTCCAGAACTGAAGAAGCTTCTTGGATGAGAAGCAAAATGTCTTCAAACAGAAAGTCCAGTTGCCTCTTGAAAAAGCACCTTTGAGACAACCATGACCTGGATGACTGAGAATCTCCAAAAATATCCAACTCTTCTATATGATAGTATTATTGTAATTTCCTTCCCAAACTGACAATCTTTAATCTTTGGGAAAGGGTACGTTTGTTTACGTTGCCAAAATGTTGCTGCTCGTTATGGCAATGGTCCTTCTGAAGTAGCATTCACACATAGCCTTACTAAGGTGGAAAAAGGATCGATCTTGAAGTTCTTAGTTTGCATCTGGGAACAAACTGTAGCATAAGGGAGCCAGTGTGGTCTAGTGGCTAAGGCACCAGGTTAGAAAAATGGGAGACCGTGAGTTCTAGTCCCACCTTAGCCATGAAGCCAGCTAGGTGTCTTTGGGCCAGTCACTCTCTCTCAGCCGAACCCACCTCACAAGGCTGTTGTGGGAAAAAGAGGAGGGGGAAGGTGTGTTGAATAAGTTTGCCAGCTTGGTCTAGTGGCTAAGGCACCAGGCTAGAAAGTGGGAGACCGTGAGTTCAAGTCCCGCCTTAGCCATGAAAGCCAGCTAGGTGACTTTGGGCTTGTCACTCTCCCTCAGCTGAAATCACCTCACAAGGCTGTCGTTGTGAGGAAAATAGGAGGGGGAAGATGTGTTGAATATGTTTGCCGCCTTGAGTTATTTGTAAAAATAATAAAGGTGGGATATAAACAAACAGCGTTTGTAGTCTGGCCTACAATGTCGGTATACTTTAACAATCTCCCATCAAATACTAATAAAACATGACCCTTATCAGCCAGATACTATCACCAGATGCTAACTGGGGGATTCTGGGAAATGAAGTCCACACATCTTAAAGTTATCAAGGTTGAGAAACACTGATCTACTCTAAGAAACAGCTTTCCCTTGAAATATGGAGAAGTCTTATCTTCCAGGCCTTCTGGAAGACTATTAAACTCTGTTTCCCCCCTGAGGTGTTGAATCAGGATGGGAGCCCAGCATCTTTTAGCTTTCCGAGTGGATACTGTTATGGTGCCGAGTTTGAACCTTGGGGTTTTTTTTTTTTTTTTTGTAATTTGCATGTTCTTTTAGCCACCTAGGATTGTTTTATATAACATAGGTAGTAATATATATCTTTTTCAAATAAATAAATGCTTAGTTCTGGGCTATTGTACATACGGCTGCAGCTTTTGGTAAACGGCACCTGGGTTTCAGCTCATGTCAGGATACTTCTCAGAGAAGATAACCTTAGAAAAAGGTTCTATTTTGTTTGTTAATAGAATCGCGTTATCTTCAAAATCTTGTAATTTTCCCAAGGCACTTAAAAAATGGCTGTGCTATATTCAGCTTCATAAACACAGGCAGGCACTAAACCGAGTACGAAAAAGAATACTTTTCCTTAAAAAGGCATTTGTTAGAGAAATGTTGCCCTAATAAAGTCTTTTTGCCCTCTTACCATGGACATTCCCCAGTAAGATGTCGCCAGCCGCTGAAGTCAGAAACGAGGAGTCGGCGTACAAATATTTAGCTTTGAGCAAACCATTTTCACTTGTAATGTTAATGGATGATCCTTGGAGCTTTTCTACATTCACACTCTATTGCAAGAAAAAAAAGGGAGGGAAAAAAAATACAATAAAGTTGTATTAAATATTCTGACTCGCTGACAAATAGCCAGTTTGGTCTAGTGCAGGGGTGATTTTATTGAGGGCCACATCAGGGTTGTGTTTGACCTCGAGGGGCCGGAGTGGGTGCGGCCATGGTGGGCGTGGCCAGCTTGACGTCACTCGTGTCAGGGGCGCCTGTGGCGGCCTGAGCGCTCTGCCAGCGAAAATGGGCTCCCGAGCTCTGTTTTTGGCTGCAATGGCCTCCTACAACCCTCTACCAGCAAAAACGGAGGCCTCCCCTGAGCACCGTTTTTGCTGGCAGAGGGCTGCAGGAGGCCGTCACGGCCGAAAACGGAGCTCGTGAGCCTCGCACGCGGCCCTCCTGAGCTCCGTTTTCACTGGTAGACCACAGGCCAGACCTTTGCTGTTGCCAGGACATCCCCGTGGGCCAGATCTAAGCACCCTGCGGATCAGATCCAGCCCGTGGGCCTTGACTTTGACACCCCTGGTCTAGTGGTTAAGGCACCAGGCTAGAAAGGGAGACCATGAACAACTAATTCCCACCACAATGACTTGTGCCCTAGGGTGTCAAACCATGTAGTAGGGCTGTACTACTATTATCCTCATCATCATCATTCTTATTACCTATTCCTTTAGCATCTTATGACTATCACTTTGTTGTTGGTATCTTATGATTTATATTGATTGCTTTTATTTAGTATCCTATGATGATCGCTGAGTGTTGTATCTTATGATTTATGATGATTGTATTTTATGATTATAATCATGATTTAACACTTGTTGCTTGTATGTACGCTGAGAGCTTCTGCACCGGAGACAAATTCCTTGTGTGTCCAATCACACTTGGCCAATAAAGAATTGTATTGTATTGTATTGTATTGTATTGTATTGTATTGTATTGTATTGTATTGTATTGTATTGTATTGTATTGTATTGTATTGTACTCTACTCTACTCTACTCTACTCTACTCTACTCTACTCTACTCTACTCTACTCTACTCTACTCTCTATTCATCCATTTCCTATTCTGTCCTGTCCTGTCCTGCCCTGTGCTACGCTACGCTACGCTACACTACGCTACGCTACTCTATTCTTTCCCGCTTTTGGCATGAAAACTGGCTGGGTGACTTTGGGCCAGTCCCTCTCTCTCTCTCAGCCCATCCCACCTCACAGGGTTGTTGTTGTGGGGAAAATAGGACAAGGGAGGTGTGTTGGATATGTTCGCCATCTTGGGTTGTTTGTAAAACTAATAAAGGCGGGATACAATTTAATAGTCAATAAATAAACAACCGTTCCTATAACTGTATATTATCTTATAAAGTTCAGTTCCCAGGTCAAGTACGCTATACGTTTCTCAATAAACTAAGATGGGAGTCAGATCCCCAAATATCTAGAAATAACCCCAAAGTTACGGAAAGCATAGAATGCCTGGAAAACTTCAGGAATTGCCAGAAGACGCTACAAATTAATGAAGGAATTAGTGCAATCTAAGGTGTTTGTCAAGGGAACGAGGGATGCATGATTTCAGAAGAAACTTCAAAAGTTAAATTAGAATTTCTTGGATCACAGGTCCCATGCCTGATCTAGCAGTATTCCTCCTCAAAAGATTGAAATTATAAATGAGGAAGCAAAAAATGAAGAACAAAGGTACAAGTAATTTCTCCACAGTAGCTATTTTTTCTCTACAAAGAAGGAATCTGGTAGGTAATTTAGAAGAATTGATATCAATAACCCAGCATATAAGGTATAAGGTCTCCTGCTTGAGCGGGGGTGGGGTGGGGGGTGGACTAGAAGACCTCCGAGGTCCTTTTCAACCCTATCATTCTATCTTCTGCAATGAGATTTCGGTTTCCAGGCCATTTTCTTGACTTTCCTCCCTGTGCTTCAATTTAGGCAAGGGCCCAACTTCTGATTTGCTTAGATCAACTTCCTGGCTGGTTTACCTGTCCTGCAGAGCAAAGATCAAAGCTAAGAAACAACCTGGCATTTGATCTTGGATTCTCCCTGGACACCTTGGAAAAAAATTCATTCGGTTGGAATTGCTGGTAAGTTTGCTTTGGTTCCAGCCTAGGAGTCTATGTACTGCCAAGGTGCCAACCCCATAAATATATAAAATGCCTGAAGGTTGTTGAATTATTCTAACTGTGGAAAAGCAAAGGAACCAGGAATGTGTCAGGGAGAAGCATGGAATAATTTCAGACTGGTGCATATATAAAAGTTTTGCTAAATATATACTTGTGATGAGAAGCTGCTTGGTGAAGAATATAAGTACAGGTAGACAGGGGTGGGATTGAAAAATTTTAGCAACCAGTTCTCTGCCCGGTTGCTGGGTGGGCATGGCCATGGGGGTGTGGCCTACTCAGCCTCCTGCACCACGGCCAGGGGGAGCGTTTTCGCCCTCCCCAGGCTCCGGAGGCTTTCCTCGAGCCTCCAGGAGGGCGAAAACGGCCTCCCCCGGGCACCGGAGGCAGGAAACGGGTCCGTTTCCAGACTTCCGGTAGGCCCGTTTTTCGCCCTCCCCAGGCTCCGGAGGCTTTCCTCGAGCCTCCGGGAGGACGAAAACGGCCTCCCCCGGGCTCCAGAGGCCCTCCAGAGGCCGGAAACGAGCCCGTTTCCAGACTTCCGGGAGGCCCGTATTTGCCCTCCCAGAGCCTCCGCGCTGGCATCCAAAACAGGCCACGTGGAGACTCCTGGGAGGGGCGGGCAGGGTCAGCCAGTCCTTGCAACTACCGGTTCGGCGAACCAGATGTAAAATAACATCCGGTTCGCTGAACCGGTCTGAACCGGCTGAATCCCACCCCTGCAGGTAGACCTCGACATACAACAGTTCATTTAGTGACTGTTCAAAGTGACAATGGCTCTGACAATGTTACTGAAAAATGACCATTTTTCACACTTGCGACCATGGCAGCATCCCCATGGTCACGTGATCAAAAGTCAGATGCTTGGCAACTGGTTCATACTTATGACCGTTGCTGTGTCCCAAGGTCAGGTGATCAACTTTTGCGACCTTCTGACCAGCAAACTCAATGGGAAACCCAGGTTCACTTAACGACTGGGTGACTAACTTATCAACTGCAGTGATTCACTTAACAACTTGTAGCAAGAAAGGTCGTAAAAAGATCAAGGGGGGAAGCCAGAAATGACTTAATGGCTGCATCATTCACTTAACAACTGCAGCGATTTGTTTAACAACAGTGACAAAAAGTGTATACAATGGGGCAAAACTCACTTAACAAATGTCTCCCTTAACAACAGAAATTTTGGGCTGCACTGTGGTCGTAAGTCGAGGACTACTGTATTTAGCTTCTTAAAACCACCAAGGTCATGTTAGCACTGCCAGCTGCTAAAGCAGATAGGCCAAATCCTACAACAATTAAATCAAAAGTTGTTCAACTAATTCAATTTACAACACCCGAGAGCGATCGCAAACAAGGAGTCTAATATATACTTATATTCTTGTAAACTTGTACTACATGCTGCTTAATTCCAAAGTGATTCAGGCCGCAATTGAATATTCAATATGCTTTTAATTTTCCAAATCTGATTGTTTTATGGGCAGCATCTGACTGATTTACAGTCTTCTAACATCTGCGCTGACATTTAAACAGCTTTGTCTTTTTTTTTAATGACAATTTTGTTCTACCAGTTAAGAGACATCATTGTGTAGTTAAGACTCAGCGTTTCCAGGATAAAACGAAAGCACGATGAAGGTTTAAACCTTTAAAATGGGGGGAAATTCTGCTGATTGGTTATGGACACATTACACATTTTATAGAGCAACACTTATTTATTTATAATATTTTATAAAATTTATATGCCGCCCAACTCCCGAAGGACTCTGGGCGGCTTACATCATAAAAAATAAAACATATAAAAACAATTTAAAAAAAGAAAGGGGGAAAAAAAACAAACCCCAACTATATTTAAAATAAAACATTCACGCAACCATGCATGGGCCAATCAGAACAACTATTGGCCCCAGGCCTGCCGGAAAAGCCAGGGCTTAAGGGCTTGACGGAAGGCCAGTAAGGTGGGGGTAGTACGGGTCTCGGGGGGAAGTTGGTTCCACAGAGTCGGAGCAGCTACAGAGAAGGCCCTCCCCCGCGGGCCCGCCAGCCGACACTGTCTGGCTGACGGGACCTGAAGAAGGCCGGCCCTGTGCGACCTCACTGGTCATTGGGAGGAGTGTGGCAGAAGAACGGATCTAGAACTTCATTTCTAGATCCATTGTTAGGCAAGATCCTGGCATTAATTTGATCCGTGTGTTTCTATGGTAACAAGAACGAATCAATAATGGGGTACGGAGTAACTGAATTGGCACTGAAAAACCACTTGTTTCCATATATAAGAGTTTACAGATATTCTTTGACTTACAACCACAATGGAGTGCAAAATTTCTCTTGCTTAATGAGACATTTGTTAAAGGAATTTTGCCCCATGTTACGACCTTTCTTGCCAGAGTTGTTAAGTGAATCATTACAGTTGTCAAATTAGTAACACAGTCGCTAAGTGAATCTGGCTTCCCCATTGACTTTGCTTGTCATAAAAGGGGATCACGTGACCCAGGGACACAGCGACCAGTCATAAATGTGAGTCAGTTGCCAAGCCTCTGAATTTTGATCACATGACCATGGGGATGCTGCGACGGTCGTAAGCGTGAAAAACAGGGATAAGTCACTTTTTTTCAGTCCTGTTGTAACTTTGAACGGTCACTAAGCGAACTGTTGTAAGTCCAGGACTACTCTTACTTGCTTAGTTTTTGCACGTTTGAGAAGAAAATATGATTGATTTGAAAAAAATTGATCATGGGGAAATATCACCTTCCCTAATGGATATTTTATTTGCTGGAAAGTGAAAGGATGGCTGCTACTAGAATCTGCCTGAAGACTTAAACTTGTATACAGATAGTCCTTGACTTACATTAGTTCGTTTAGTGACCGTTCGAAGTTACGACGGCACTGAAAAAAGTGACGTATGACTGTTGAACTATGTGAACGAGGGTTTATTTTCCTGTGATCAAGTATTCCTTGACCAATTAAAAAGGTCCCTATTTTTTGTTTCTAAAATATTTGCAAATATGTTTTTAAAAATGTTCATTGAACCGTCAGAGATATATATTAAAAACAGTGAAATATTGATTGAGGCATCTTCAGCATATCCTTATCCCATTATTTTTCATTGTTATTGCTGAGTCAACAAATTTGACGTGTTCGATAGTTAGTCCTCGACGTACAACAGTTCATTTAGTGACCGTTCAAAGTTACATCATCACTGGAAAAAGTGATTTATGACCATTTTTCACATTTACAACTGTAAATTCAGACCCTTGCCAACTGGCTCATATTTACGACGGTTGCAGTGATCCCCTTTTGCGACCTTCTGATGAGCAAAGTCAATGGGGAAGCCAGATTCACTTAACAACCATGTTACTAAGTTCACAACGGCAGTGATTCACTTAACAACTGCGCCAAGAAAGGTCGTAAAACAGGACAAAACTCCCTTAACAACTCGCTCAGCGAGATAAATTTTGGGCTCAATTATGGCCGTAGGTTGAGGATTACCTATACGATGCATTTAAAATGAAAGGTTTTTGCACAATAATTGAATTCATCAGGAACTTTCTCTCTTTCCCCCTCATTATCTTTTGGCAACTGAAGGCAGAAGTATCCAGTTTCAGCACCAGGAGAGCGTATAGTGCACAGCCACAAACTTTCATCGTGCTTTGGTTTATCCTGGAAATGCTGAATCTTAAACTACATAATGATGTCTACAACAGATGGAACAAAATTGTCATAAAAAGGATCCTCAGGGAGAACGAAAGACAGGTTGATTGTTAACAGAAATCGGTCTGTGAGAAAGGCAGCCAAATTTCTTTCTCCACGGAGTTGGCTGCCCTGCTGTTATATTTGTGTGGGAAGCCCCCCCCCCCCAGAAGAATGAAATATTTTGGGAAATATTAAAAAGGCAGAATATTATATTTCCCCCAAGGGAGAAATGGAGAAACATGCTTTTAAAGGCAGAAAGCAGACACAGGTCTTTCTTAATAGTTCCCCACCCCCAGCAGATATTTTGGGCCCATTAAGAAAGATTGGGCCAGCCTATTTACAAAACAAAAGACCTTCAGATCTGGGATGATGGGATTAAGAAGAACAGGACACGGCCCTTCAGGGCATAATAGGATTAACCCACTACCATTTAGCAAAAGATACAGAGCTCACTACATTGCACAATGAGGGCATTTCAGACACTGCACAACCTCCCTAGCAACATTTTATTTTTATTTATTTATTTATTTTGTCAAGCACGTATTAGATAATATATATAAGTATAGACATGATTTGAATACATGAAATGAATACGAATAAATGGGGACATTAGGACAGGGACGGTAGGCACGCTGGTGCGCTTATGCACGCCCCTTAAAGACCTCTTAGGAATGGGGTGAGGTCAACGGTAGACAGTCTAAGGTTAAAGTTTTGGCGATTTGGGGATGAAACCACAGAGTCAGGTAGTGCATTCCATGCATTGACCACTCTGTTGCTGAAGTCGTATTTTCTGCAATCGAGTTTGGAGCGGTTTACCTTAAGTTTGTATCAGTTGTGTGCTCATGTATTGTTGTGGTTGAAGCTGAAGTAGTCATTGACAGGAAGGACATAGTAGCAGATAATTTTATGAACTATGCTTAGGTCATACCGAAGGCAGCATAGTTTTAGGTTGTCTAAGCCCAGAATTTCAAGCCTGGTGGTATAAGGTATTTTGTTGCGAGCAGAGGAGTGGAGGACTCTTCTCGTGAAATATCTCTGGACACGCCCAATTGTATTAATGTCTGATATGCAGTGCGGGTTCCAGACAGATGAGCTGTATTCAAGAATTGGTCTAGCAAATGTTTTGTATGCTCTGGTTAGTAGTGTAATATTACTGGAGGAGAAGCTACACAAGATTAGGTTAACCACTCTTAACACCTTTTTGGCGATGTTGTTACAGTGGGCTTTGGCACTTAGATCATTAGAGATGTGTACTCCAAGGTCCTTGACAGAGTGAGGGTCATCTACAAGGTCATGTCCATTCAGCTTGTATTTTGTGTTCTGATTCTTTTTGCCAATGTGTAAGACAGAGCATTTGTTGGTTGAGATTTGGAGTTGCCAATTGTTTGACCATTCTGACACAAAGTCATCTCTGAAACTTATAAAAATCCATCTACTCATCAAACCAATGGGTCAGCTGCTCCAGAACCACAATCCCTGGTGGTTCTGTCCATCAATACATGGACTTTTCTTTCCAATCAGCCTCCAGCCTCCAGCCTCCATTTTATTTCCAGCATCTTTCTCCCAGCTTGGAACTGAACCAGATGGATATTCCTTCCAACATTTCAGGGGTGGGTTCCTCCTGGTTCGGACTGGTTCTCCTGAACCGGTAGCGGCCCGCTGGTGACATCACGATGACGTCACCGAACCGGATCGGTCAGTGCCAGTCCGTGGGGGACACCATCTTTTTTTTGAATTTTTTTTTATTTTTATTTTTGAATTTTTTCCCCCCCTTCTGAGCATGCGCAGAAGCCGACTTCCGGCACTGTGCATGCGGTCACCACCTTTTTTTTGGCTTCGTTTTTTATTTTATTTTATTTGGATTTTTTGTTACTGCGCATGCGCGCGCCCACGCGGCGCGGGAGGGAGCGAACCGGCAGCGAGGTAAGTTGGAACCCACCCCTGCAACATTTGGAAGATAAATCTTAAAATACACTGGATGGATGCCTAATACTATAGCTATAAAATCTTATAGTCATTCCACCAATTCCAATCTAAAGAGTATTTACAGGAACACACAAAGAAATCAAAAGTTGAACAAGAAAACATTCTAAGATATATAAGATTCTACAGGTAGTCCTCGACTTACGGCCACAAAATTTAGCCCAACATTTATGTTGCTAAGTGAAACATTTGTTAAATGAAGTTTTCCCCATTTTTTTCGAACTTCCTTGTCGGATTTGTTAAGCGAATCACTGCAGTTGTTAAGTTAGTCACACGGTTGTTAAGGGAATCTGGTTTTTCCACTGACTTTGCTTGTGAGAAGGTCACAAAATTGATCACGGTTCGAAATGTGAAAAACTGTTTCAGTGCTGTTGTAACTTCGAAACGTCATTAAATGAACTGTTATAAGTCAAGAGCTACCTGTATTTATAGAAACCTATAATTCTTGTCTCATAGGGCTGCCGAAATCAGGATCATTCAACAGAAATTGACAGGAAAATTTTCACAATCTTACTACCCAAAGAGAAATTCTACTAGCTAAAGATGCCATCTTCTGGCAAATATATAGCACCTCTCTCCACTTCTTAGAAAAGAGATTTTCAACTACTTTTCACAAGCTTGAATGTAGGATAAAGATTGTCTTCGATATATAATCACAATTGAGCCCAAAATTTCCATAAGCAATTATTGCAACAGCCATAAGTGTGAACCCCCGTCATAAGTCACTTTTTACAGTGCTGTTGTAACTTTGGTCACTAAGTGAATGATTCTAAGTCAAGGACACAATTGAGCCCATAATTTCTGTTGCTAAGTGAGACTTTTGTTAAGTGAATTTTGCCCCATTTTACGACTTTTCTTGCCACAATTGTTAAGTCATTAACGTAGTTGTTAAGTGAATCTGCAAAAGGTGATCACATGACCCCGGGACACTGCAACCATCATAAATATGAGTAAGTTGCCAAGCTGACTCTGAATTTTGATCACGTGACCCTGGGGATTTTCAGTCCCGTTATAACTTTGAATGGTCACTAAATGAACTGTTGTAAGACGAGGATTACATGTATTAGGATTCTGGCAAAGTGAGGTGATTGTTATCTTTAAAAAAATACAAAAAAATCTACTACATGAACGTTGCCAATGTATTCTATTAAGAACCACGGCCCAGATAAGCTTATTTAAGGCTGGACAAGTGAATTTTGTAAATAAAATGGGCTGAAGACTGCTGTTTAGTTTTCATGTACTACATTCAACATGAAAAATGATTTTTGTCAATAATTATTGTCAATCAATAATTCAGCGTTGAATTAAACAACATTAGAACAGCAGATAAGCACAGAATTGTTTTTAAAATTTAGATTTTTAGATTTTTTTTTCTGATATAAGATAATTACTGAAGCCCAGGAAGAATTAACAGCGGATGCAAGTACAAAAAATAAAATAATTCTTCTCATATTCTTTAACATTAAAAATAGACCTTTTAGTGTAACTTAATTTATCTTATGCTAGCCCCACGATTCTCACTTACACTTTCTTGTGATACAGAAATATCAATATTTCCTTGAAGAGTTCCCAAACAGGTAACGTCTCCTCCTTTTGCTCGGAGATCAATTTTCTGACTCTGAAAGAAAAGTGCATAGGTGTTAAAAGAGTTTACTTTCTTTTTCCTTCAAAGATTCATTTCCTGGTTATGGCATGTTCTAACTTTCAAATCTGATTCTCCTTATATTTCTTTGAACTTTCCTGGAAAATGAACACCTGCATGGAAATTGTTTTTCAACTAGTTCTATGGCACACTCTGATAATGTCAGGGGTGGGTTCTGACTTACCTTGCTGCCGGTTCGCTTCCTCCCGCGCCGCGCGGCCACGCCATGCAGCCGCACGCGCGCTTTGCACGCACATGCGCAGTGCTGAAAATCCAGCTTCTGTGCATGCGCAGAAGCAAAAAACAAGATGGCGGCACCTATGGCACCGCCGAGCCACTTCGGGGACGTGTCCCGCCGGCTATCGCTGCCGGTTCGGCGAGTGGGGGGAAATTCCCGCTACCGGTTCTAAAGAACCGGTCCGAACTGGCAGGAACCCACCTCTGGATAATGTTGATTTACTGCCCATTACGCAGCTCTTAAAGGTAAACAAACAATCTACGATGCTAGGAATGTCAGATTGGATTTCTGTATTTAAAACTTGTAAGTCTAAAGAGCTACTGAGTGTCAGCTATCCTGGGCTAATTACAGGTCGTCCTCGATTTACAACAGTTTGTTTAGTGACCGTTCAAAATTACAACGGCCCTGAAAAAAGTGACTTATGCCCGTTTTTCACAGTTACGACCTTTGTAGCATCCCCATGATCATGGGATCAAAATTCAGACGCTTGGCAACAGGTTCATATTTATGACTGTTGCTGTGTCCCCGGGGTCATGTGATCCCCTTTTGTGACCATCTGACAAGCAAAGTCAATGGTTGATTCACTTAGCAACCAGGTTATTAATTTATCAACTGCAGTGATTCACTTAACAGCTGTGGCAAGGAAGCTCGTAAAATGGGGCAAAACTCACATAACAAATGTCTCACTTAACAACAGAAATCTTGGGCTCAATTGTGGTCGTAAGTTGAGGACTATCTCTACTGCCCATTATGCAGCTCTTAAAAGATAAAAAAGCAATCCACCATGACAGGAATTTCAGATTGAATCTCTGTATTGAAGTCCGCAAAAAATGTATGAAATCTGTAAGTTTAAAGAGCTGTTAAGTGTCTGCTGTTCTGAGGTAAGTAGACTAGCATTCTGAGGCGGAATAAAAGGGATGCCTCTGATTTTCTGAAAAGGATACATAAGTAAGGAAGGTGATTGTTAATGTGACAATCCTATTCACAATCCCTACTCACAGTCAGTCATGCCCTAGTCACTTCCCGTCTTGACTACTGCAACACGCTTTACATGGGGCAGCCCTTGCAGAGCATCCGGAAGCTCCAGTTGGTGCAAAATGCAGCGGCCCGCATGGTTTTGTGCAGACCCCGGTGTGCACATGTGTCACCTCTCCTGCGGGAACCGCATTGGTTGCCGATTTGCTTCCGGGTGCAATTCGAGGTGCTGGTTGTCACCTTTAAAGCCCTTCGTGGCTTGGGACCAGGTTATCCGAGGGACCGTCTCTTGCCGGTCACATCTACCCAAGCCATCAGAGCGGGGAGGCAGGGAATGTTGTGGGTCCCATCCCCGAGGGAGATACACCTGGTGGGACCCAGAAGAAGGGCCTTCTCCGTGGTGGCTCCCTCTCTCTGGAACATCATTCCCCCAGAGATTAGAATAGTCCCCTCTTCTGGAAGGCGCTGAAGACCTGGTTCTGCCAGCAGGCCTGGGGAACCCAGAGCGGGATGGAGCCCATTAAACGGCTCGTGTGATGTCACCGGAGTGAGGGGTGGGGGACTTTTATATCATTTTATTAATTTATTATTTGGTTATTTTCTTCTATTTTATTTTTTATATGTGATGTTTTTATATTTCTGTAAGCCGCCTTGAGTCGCCATGTGCAAATAGGCGGCAATATAAATTTTCTAAATAGATAAATGAATAAAATAAACTGTCGAGAAATAAAAACCCATTGAATTAAGTGGTTCCTATTTCAGAGAACTGTGCCCAGGATTTCAGCTCAGTGAAGTGGGCCAGTGACTTGATTGTTTAAAGATTTAAAGTCCAGCCAAGAAATGCTTGTGGAGATTTTTTTTAAATAATTCCATTTGTGAGCAGCAAAAGCGTCAGGTACAGGAATCAATCTACTGGATGTGAAATCATCTTGCATCTGCAAGAAGTAACCCTGAGATAAAGGACATTTATGAAGCTGAAGATTACATATAATTCAGAGGTGGGTTCCTCCCGGTTCGCACCGGTTCTATAGAACTGGTAGTAAACCGGTGGTGACGTCATGGAGCCGGTTCTGTCGGTGCCGGTCCGTGGACGCCACCATTTTTGGGGGGGGGGGATTTTTTGGGGGGGGGGAATTTTTTTTGGAGGGGAATTTTTGTTTTTTTCTTCTGTGGATGGACAGAAGCTGAGTTTCCGTCACTT
>QLTV01003131.1:52552-63632 GCA_003457575.1 Thermophis baileyi | reverse complement strand
TTGGACTCTCTCAATTGTATTAATGTCCGATATGCAGTGCGGGTTCTCACTATTAGGAAGTTTCTCCTTAGTTTTAGGTTGCTTCTCTCCTTTGATTATGTTTCCATCCATTGTTTCTTGTCCTGCCTTCAGGCACTTTGGAAAATAAGTTGACCCCCCTCTTCTTTGTGGCAGCCCTTCAAATACTGGAATACTACTATCATATCACTCCTAGTTATTCTTTTCTCTATATCTATTCTCTATAATAATGTATTTGGTTGTTATCTTTGAATCTGAATTGTTTTTATTATGCAATGCCATCAAATCAAGGGTGTGCTACCATTAAAAAAGAAAAGTTCTTATGTAGTTTTCTATGATCAGCAAATGTGTTGTTTTAGTGTGCAATAAATAAAATCCATAAAGGATTTTAGTGCGTTTATAAGGGTGTGAAGATCAGCTATCCCTTTACAGAGCAACTTAGATTTTAACATTTTATGTAAAAAAAAAAAACTAAAGTCGATGCACAATTCCATTTCTAAGTCCTTCCAATTTACTCTTGAAGTGAGTCTAGAAAAACTACCACAGAGCTTTTAAACCATATTTTTTAAAATTTCTCGTTGAACATGTGCAAGATTACTACAGGTAGTCCTTGAGATACAACCATTTGTTTACCCAAAGGTGTTTTTTTCAAGAGACAGCTGGACTTTCTGGTTTTTCTTTGAAAACATTTCGCTTCTCATCCAAGAAGCTTCTTCAGGTCTGACTGGATGGTGGGGAATGGAAGGATTTATACTCCTTGCAGACAGCTGGTCATTTGCATTCTTTTTAGAGAGTCGTTGAGGCCAATTGGAGGTGACCCTGAGGACAAAGATAAACCTCCAAGCGCCCTCAACAACTCTCAAAAAGGATGCAAATGACCAGCTGTCTGCAAGGAATATAAATTGTTCCATTTCTCTCCATCCATAGACTTTCCCGTATTTCTCTTGGCATATAACTGAACCCAGATTCCGCTGGGATTGTTTTTTCCATGAGGCTGTCCACTTTTAAAACTGCTTGCTTTGATTTTATCAGTACTTTTATTGCTCTTATGGAATTGGTAGGGTATTATCCTTTGTGCTTTTTCTGGTTTTCGAATATGCTGCCTTGGGAAGAGGCTAGCCTTTAAGATAGCTCAGAAATTTTTTTAAAGTCAACACGGCTTGAGATTTTGTCTGCCTTAGAAAAACAGCTGGCTGTTCATATACCCATACAATCATTTTATAGAGTGCTGTAAGTTGCATTTAACCTCATCATGCCAAATACAATCAGAGTTACATTTTAGAGTTATTTTCCTTCCCTGGCCACCAGGATATTTACTTACTGGGTTTTTACAGCATTGGATTCCACAAGGTTCACTTTGGTTCCATTCAGGGGTGGGTTCCAACTTACCTCGCTGCCGGTTCGCTCCCTCCCGCGCCGCGCAGTAACATGTGCAGTAACAAAAAATCCAAAAAAACAAAAAACTGGGCATGGCTAGTCTATTGAAGAGAAGGACCAGGGGGGACATCATAGCAGCCTTAAAATTTAAAAAAAAAATTAAAAAAAAATTCAAAAAAAAAGATGGCGACCCCCACGGACTGGCACCGACCGATTCGGTTCAGTGATGTCATCGTGACGTCACCAGCGGGTCGCTACCGGTTTGGGCGAACCGGTCCGAACCGAGAGGAACCCACCCCTGGTTCCATTCTTATAAATGTAATCACCGTAATTCATATACAATCCTTGTGCGGTTTTTGCTCCTCTGTTTGGCCTCTTCCTTGGCTTGATATCCAGCAATAGTAGTAACTCCAGAAGCCCGCCCCCCCCGATCCAGAATCACTGGAGAAGACATAGTGCCAAATGGTTTATGTACAAAGAGTAGCTTGGTCTTGTTGGGATTCAACTCTCAGACTCTATCTTCCTATCCAGATCAGACTCAGGGCTCACAGGATCTTAGTACCGCTTTATATATTAATACAGGATATTAGTACCGCTTTATAAAGCCTTAGTAAGACCAGAGCTGGAATACTGAATCCAGTTTTGGTCACCACATTACAAAAAAGATGTTGAGACCAGGGGTGGGTTCTAACTTACCTCGCTGCCGGTTCGCTTCCTCCCATGCCGCGTGGCTGCATGCGCATTGCAGTGGCGAAAATTCGCAAAAAATTCCCCCCCCAAAAAGCCAAAAACAAGATGACGGCGCATGCGCAGTGCCGGGGACTCGGCTTCTGCGCATGCGCAGAAGAAAAAAAAAAGTAAAAAATCCCCCCCCAACCCCCCCCCAAAAAACTTTCCAAAAAAAAGATGGTGCCGTCCACGGACTGGCACCAATAGAACTGGATCCATGACGTCACCAGCGGTTTGCTACCAGTTCTATAGAACCGGTGCGAACCGGGAGGAACCCACCTCTGGTTGAGACTTTGAGAAAAGTGCAAAGAAGGGCAACTCAGATGATTAAAGGCCTGGAGACCAAAACATGTGAAGAAAGGTTGCAGGAACTGGGTATGGCAAGTCTAGAGAGAAGAAGGACCAGGGGTGATACGAAGGCAGTGTTCCAGTATTTGAGGGGCTGCCACAAAGAAGAGGGGATCAACCTATTCTCCAAAGCACCCGAAGGCAAGACAAGAAACAATAGATGGAAACTAATCAAGGAGAGAAGCAACCTGGAACTAAAGGAGAAATTTCCTAACAGTGAAAACAATTAACCAGTGGAACAGTTTGCCTTCAGAAGTTGTGGGTGCTTCATCACTGGAGGTTTTTAAGAAGAAACTGGACAGCCACTTGCCTGAAATGTTATAGTGTCTCCTGCTTGAGCAGGGGGCTGGACTAGAAGACCTCCAAGGTTCCTTCCAGCTCTATTCTGATTGATTGATGTTCATGATATCACCACCCCAACTGAGGCTGGAGAAATATACTTGGATATAATCAACATAATAATATGTGTATCTCCAAATATCTGCGCAATATTAATATTAATAGAGCAAGCCTAGGGGTGAAACGATAGCAGTATTCCAATATTTGAGGGACTGTCACAAAGAAGAGGGGGTCAACCTATTCTCCAAAACATCTAAGGGCAGGATAAGAAGTAACATATGGAAGCTCATCAAAGAGATATTCAGCCCAGAACTAAGGATAAATTTTCTTGACAGTGAGAACAATTAACCAGTGGAACAACTTGCCTTTAAAAGTTGTGGGTGCCCCAAAACTGGAGGTTTTTAAGAAGAGGTTGGTCGATCATTTATCCAGAATGGTATAAGGCAGTGATGGCGAACCGTTTTTTGCTCGGGTGCCAAAAGGGCGTGCGCGCGCGCAATCGCGCGCGTGCATGTGCCCACACCCATAATGCAATGCCCTCCCCCTGCGCATGCGTGCACAACCCCCCCGCGCTGCCCCCCCCCACGCATGCGCGCAGATCTCACTGAAGCCTCCGGACTTCTGGTAGGCCCGTTGTGCCGTTTTTCGCCCTCCTCAGGCTTCAGGAAAGCCCCCTGAATTTCCGGTAGGCCCGTTGGGTCCGTTTTTCCGAACTTCCGGTAGGCCCGTTGGGTCTGTTTTTCGCCATCCACAGGCTCCTGAAGCCTGGGGAGGGCGAAAACGGTCTCTCCCCCGTCCTCCGGAAGGCTGAAAATCAGCTGCCACTGGAGCTGACATAGGGCAACGCCTAGCGTGCCCTCAGATATGGCTCGCATGCCATAGGTTCGCCATCACGGGTATAAGGTCTCCTGCATGAGCAGGGGGTTGGACTAGAACAGGGATGTCAAAACAAGGCCCGTGGGCTGGTCCCGGCCCACGATGCGGTCAGATCTGGCCCACAGGGCCGTCCTGGAAAATGTAAGGGGCCGGCCCGTATGACTTCGGCCCTGTCTACCCAAAGCTGCCCGGTCTACCCAGTGCGAAGAGGAAAGATGCCAGCAGTTTGGGGAGTGGCGTCAAGCTGGCCAGGCCTGCCCAGTTGGCTACACCCACCCAGTTGGCCATGCCCCCCCGAGGTCAACCACAGCCCTGATGCGGCCCTCAATGAAATTGAGTTTGACACCCCTGGACTAGAAGACCTCCAAGGTCTTTCCAATTCTAGAGGTTATTCTATATATATATCTACACTGTACTTCTTGGTGTGCCATTTCTCTTCTTTAGCTATGGCAGTGCATGTAGAGATCAGTTCTGGCTTTTCTAGAGTTAATTGGAAGCCATTGAAAATTTGCAGTGAAAACGAACATTCGCTGGGCATTGTTGCAGAACATAAAGGCAAATGAATATGTGGTCATCTTCAGCGACGGTCTTCTTAAATGGCCTATGAGTTTACCTCTTAGCCTACTTGGCTATGGAGAAGGCAAGCAGATGTCTAGACTAGACAGGTGAGCTCAGACCTCTTGCAGTTATCCAGGTACGTTTCAGCCCTGTGCCATCTGTGGTATGAAAATCACAAGTTGGCCATCAAAGTTGAGTAGGCAACCTAAAATTTACACTCCCTTGAGAGATACTCTAAATCGGGGGCGTCAAACTCGATTTCATTGAGGGCCGCATCAGGGTTATGTTTGACCTCGGGTGTGTCTGTGTGTGGCCAGGGTGGGCGTGGCCAGCTCAACCACTCATGTCGGGGGCGCCTGTGGTGGCCTGAGCACTCTGCCAGCGAAAACAGGCTCCTGAGCTCCGTTTTTGGCTGCGACAGCCTCCTGCAACCCTCTGCCAGTGAAAACGGAGCTCGGGAGGGCCGCTGGTGGCCCCCCTAGCTCCATTTTCACTGACAGAGGCACCGCGGACCGGTCCTTCGCTCTTTCCAGGGTGGCCCCGCGGGCCAGATCTAAGCACCCTACGGGCCAGATCTGGCCCCTGGGCCTTGAGTTTGACACCCCTGCTCTAAATGGCATTTGTAATGTGGGAATAATGAATATTTTGGCTGAAAACTTTTCCAAAGGCATTAAAACTGCCCATAATTCAGCCGACATACCGTTGTATTTACTTAGTAACTATCCGTCTTGTATTTCAACTATTTTTTTCATTTGTCAATAACCTTTATGCAACTCGCAGTATTACATAATGCTTTGAATTCTGTAGGAGGCATGCTTCCCCCCCCATTTGTTTAGATTTTGGTTTTTTTTGTTTTTTATTTTGTTTAATTCCTAAGAAAATGCAGCTGCTATAAGTCTCGCTGGAAGAGCAAAACGCCCCTGATGATAATCCAAACAGTATTAAAAGCCAACTTATAGTTGTTGTTTTTAAAGATTTCACTGACCCGTGATCATGGCGTCTCTCAGAAAAGAAAAGGGGAAAAAAAACTTGGAGCCTGTCCTTAAGTTAATATGATGTACTAGGCAAATAAATTAATTTAGGGGGTAGCAAGTCAATTTAAGTATATTTGGAAAAGTTGCAAGCTCATATTTTATTTCATCTCAGGCTATTAAGGCTTGCATAGCACCACTGGCTTTGATCTGCCCTTGTTAGACAGTTGAGTTTTGAACCTCAATCATCCTTAAACCTTAGTTATCAATTTAGGTATAATTTTTGACAGACAGGAAGTTGCAATTGTCTAACACTTTATCTTGATTGTTGACAACTGAAGAGTATTTGTTGACTTTTGAGACAGTTATCAGTTCTGTTTATTATGGTGCAGTTTCTAAACTCAATATCGAGCTATAGAAACTGTGAAAAGAAAAATAGATAATTTTTTCATGAGGTTTTCAAAACACTGACATACAGTACGTATGGAAATAAGTTGACGAAAGTCCAATTTCTGTGCTTTCAGTATTTCAATATACAATTCTCCTAATTTTTTTGAATTTTGCCAGTGGGACAATTAAGGCATCTCATGAAAAAAAAAAAAAGATTAAAAAGAGCCATTCACAATCTATGTACACAGATCAACCGTTTTTGATCAATTGTCACAATCTTCGCTCTCCTCGTTCTTATTCATATGCTCAGTCTCATCAAACCATTCATCTCTAGTTTACACCTGGTCTTCAACTTATAACCACAATTGAGCCCAAAATTTCTGTTGCTGGGACATTTATTAAGTGACTTTTGCCCCATTTTAGGACCTTTCTTGCCACTACAGCTGTTAAATTATTAACACAGTTGTTAAATAGAACTGGCTTCCCCATGATCCCCAGACACTGCAACCGTCATAAAGATGAATCAGTTGCCAACCATTTGAATTTTGATCATGTGTCCATGGGGATGCCGCAACAGTTGTAAGTGTGAAAAGTGGTCCTAAGTCTCTTTTTTCAGTGCCGTTGTAACTTCGAATGGTCGCTAAAGGAACTGTTATAAGTCAAGGACCACCTGCATTTTCATCTTAGTACTTCATTTCATTCCATTTGTTTTGGGAAAGGTGCTAATTATTCAATAACCCCCTTTTTGTCGTTGAAAAACTTAAATGAGGTGTCAGTTTCTTATTCATTTTGGACCAAGGGCCGACAGTTTAGTTTAGTTTAGTTTAGTTTAGTTTATTTATTTGTCAAGCATATATAAGATTACAAATAAAATGATAAACATCATTGTGAATACATGAAGTGTATAAACATGATTATGAATACATGAGATGGATACGAATAAAAGGGAACATTAGGACAGGTATGGTAGGCACGCTGGTGCGCTTATGCACGCCCCTTGCAGACCTCTTAGGAATGGGGTGAGGTCGACAGTAGACAGTCTAAGGTTAAAGTTTTGGGGGTTTGGGGAAGAAATCATAGTGTCGGGTAGTGCATTCCAGGCATTGACCACTCTGTTGCTGAAGTCGTATTTTCTGCAGTCGAGTTTGGAGCGGTTTACATTAAGTTTGTATCTATTGTGTGCTCATGTATTGTTGTGGTTGAAGCTGAAGTATTCATTGACAGGTAGGGCATTGTAGCAGATAATTTTATGTACTACGCTTAGGTCAGACCGAAGGCGGTGTAGTTCTAGGTTGTCCAAGCCCAAAATAGTTGTCTAAGCCCAAAAGGTCTGGTGGTATAAGGTATTCAGTTAAATTTTGTATAAATTATTGTATAATTTTGTATAAGGTATTCAGTTAAATTTAATTTCAGTTAAATTAAATAAGGTATTCAGTTAAATTTTGGGATGGTTGATATTTCGCAGAATTCCAGGAAGGAAGATGGATGGCTCTGAAGAGGAAAAACTTTCTAATTCCAGTGAGTCGGAAGGCGAGTATGACGCCGATACTGAAGAAGCTGAAGAGGAATCTGGATCAGAACCAGAGAATCCAGAAGACCTTGTTTATGCCATGGCACCAACGGTCAACATTCAAGACGAAAGTGCCATTGATGTCGAGTCCTGTCCTGCATTTGTGTATCTCAATCGGGTAAGGTTTGCAATAATGGCGAATAGCTGTAGCTTGGGTGTAGGACGAGGGTGAAGGTTCTTTCTCCGAGCTTGTGGGTTGGTTTCCGAACATTTCGTTCCCAGGCTGGGTAACATCTTCAGCAGAGTTTGGGGGATATCGGTGTTCTTCTGTTTATAAGGGCTTCAGGTGTGGGTGGGTCAGGTGAGGGTCAAGTGGGAGTCATCAGTGAGAGTCTTGTGATGGGGAGGTTATGTCAGGTGAGGGTCATTGGGGGCTGAAGCGCTGGTTGGCAGGGGGCTTGGGTGGGTTGGTTGAGGGTCACTGTCTCAGGTTGGCTGTGCGGTTGATTTGGATTCTGAGATTCGTAGCAGTGGTGGGTGGGATTCAATTTTTTTTACTACCGGTTCTGTGGGCGTGGCTTGGTGGGCGTGGTGTGGTGTGGCTTGGTGGGCGTGGCTTGGTGGGTGTGGCAGGGGAAGGATACTGTAAAATCCCTATTTCCTCCCGATCAGCTGGGACTCGGGAGGCAGAGAATAGATGGGGGCGGGGCCAGTCAGAGGTGGTATTTACCGGTTCTCCGAACTACTCAAAATTTCTGCTACCGGTTCTCCAGAACTGGTCAGAACCTGCTGAAACCCACCTCTGTTTCATAGGCTGGTTATGGGTCAGTGTGTCTCTTGTTGGGAGTGCTTGTGGAGGGCCAGGCTAGGTAACATCTTCAGCGGAGTTTAGGGGATGTCGGTGTTCTTCTGTTTATAAGGGCTTCAGGTGTGGGTGGGTCAAGTGTGGGTCAGGTGGGAGTCATCAGTGGGAGTCTTGTGATGGGGAGGTTACGCCAGGTGAGGGTCATTGGGGGTGAAGCGCTGGTTGGCAGGGAGGTTGGTTGGGTTGGTTGAGGGTGCTATCTCTGGTTGGCTGTGTGGTTGATTTGGATTCTGAGGGGTTCATAGGCTGGTTGTGGGTCAAGATGTCTGTTGATGGGATTCCTTGTGGAAGGCTAGGTAACATCTTCAGTGGAGTTTAGGGGATGTCGGTGTTCTTCTGTTTATAAGGGCTTCAGCTGTGAGTCATCAGTGAGAGTCTTGTGATGGGTCTTGTGATGGGAGATTATGTCAAGTGAAGGTCATTGGGGGTGAAGTGCTGGTTGGGGGAGCTTGCGTGGGTGGGTTGAGGGTCAGCGCTGTCTCTGGTTGGCTGTGTGGTTGATTTGGATTCTGAGGGGTTCATAGGCTGGTTGTGGGTCTGTTGATGTCTGTTGATGAGATTGCTTGTGGAGGGCCAAGCTAGGTAACATCTTCAGTGGAATTTAGGGAATGTCAGTGTTCTTCTGTTTATAAGGGCTTCAGGTGTGGGTGTGTCAAATGAGTGTCTTGTGTTGGGTCTTGTGATGAGTCAGGTGTGAGTCATCAGTGAGAATCTTGTGATGGGTCTTGTGATGGGAAGGTTATGTCAGGTGAGGGTCATTGGGAGGTGGACTGGTGGGGGGCTTGGGTGGGTTGGTTGAGGGTCGGTGCTGCCTCTGGTTGGCTGTGTGGTTGATTTGGAATCTGAGGGGTTCGTAGGCTGGTTGTGGGTTAGTGTGTCTGTTGATGGGATTGCTTGTGGAGTGCCAGGCTTCAGTGAATTCACGAGCATGGCGGGTGGTAGCATGGCTGATAATTTTGGTGTTGCTCCAATCGAACCGTTGCTGGTTGGTGTCGGTGTGGGTAGAGATGAAGGATTTGGGATCGTGGTGTTTGACGGCCAGCTGATGTTCGTGAATCCCATTTTTTAATTGACGTCATAAATATGAGTCCGTTGCCAAAGCGCCCGAATTTTGATTCCATGGCCATGGGGATGCTGCAATGATCGTAAGTGGGAGAAACTGGCATGTCACTTTTTTCAGTACCGTTTTAACTTCAAATGGTCACTAAATGAAATGTTGTATGTGAAGGACTACCTGTACTGGAATGGTTTATTCAGTATATTTAAAAGTAGGGAAATGTGGAAGTTTGCCTGAACCATCAAAGCTGGCAGGGTGACTGTGGCTCAGTCACACTTTCTCAGCCCTACTTGCCTCACAATGTGGGTGTTGTGAGGAAAAAAAGGAGGAGCAAGGCGTACAAATAGTCTTTGACTTATGACCGTAATTGATCTGGGAATTATGGTTGTAAGCTGTGCCAGGCAGGGGTAGGTTCTGGATCCTGTTGCTGCCGGTTCGCTCAGGGTTGCACTTCGCGCGCCCCCGCGCCCCCACAGCAATCCAAAAATGAGCTTCTGCGCATGCGCAGAAGCAAAATCCAAGATGGCGCCCACGGAGACACCGAAAGAACCAGTTCTGTGATGTCATCGCCGGTTTACTAACGGTTCTAAAGAACCGGTTAGAACCGGTAGGAACCCACCTCTGGTGCCAGGTGTTAAGTGAGAACTATGCACCATAAGAAACAGAACTGATACTATCTCAAAAGCCAACAAATACCTTCCAGTTGTCAACAGGCAAGATAAAGTTTTATACAATCGCAACTTCCTGTATGTCAAAAATTGTACATGAGGTGATAATTAACACTGAAGGATTACTGAAGCTCAGAACTCAATTGTCTAGCCAAGAAGATCAAAGCCAGTGATTCTCAATTCCCTCTCAACAATATTAAAAATACTTGTAACTCCAATGGGACTATTGTTAATAACCGTTTCATAACGTTCACTCTGAGGAAGCAGTCAAATTTAAAAATAAACCTACGTCCAACAAACCTTGTTCTTCTCAGGCGGTTTAAAGGAAATTAAAAACGAAACAATTTAAGTACCCATTGTGAAACTGACACTGATTTATCACAGCTTCAGCCAAGAAGGAGATACAGGAAATTAACTTATCCAAGAACATGGAAATGGAAGTGAAACTGTTTAGAAAATAACACCATTATCTTGGCACATTGCCTTGGTATATTGATGCCATACATTTGACCTGACTGGAACTTTCCTAAGTATTTTGTCTATTTATCTCCCTGACACAAATTTTTAAAATATTTTTAAAACGTTCTTTCAAATTCTCCATTATTAAGACCCAAAGGTGCTTTTTCAAGAGGCAACTGGACTTTCTGGTTTTTCTCTGAAGACGTTTCGCTTCTCATCCGAGAAGCTTCTTCAGCGAAACGTCTTCAAAGAAAACCCAGAAAGTCCAGTTGCCTCTTGAAAAACACCTTTGCGACAACCATGAAACTGGATGACTGAGAATCTCCATAGACATCCTTTATTAATTGCTAATAGACTCAAACATAGAATATTATGCAAGCACAAGCAATAGAACAAAGTCAAACTAGAGTCTTGGACTTTAAGAGAGCTGATTTCCATAAACTTAGAGAACACTTGGGAAGGATTCCATCATGGATGAGAATTCTCAAAGGGAAAACAACCCAAGAAGCTTGGGAAATTTTGAAAAATGAGATTATAAAAGCCCAGTCTAGCACTATTCCCATGAAGAAGGAAAAATAAGCGATCTCAAAAGAAACCAGCACGGCTGCACAAAGAACTCTCTGATAAACTGAAAGACAAAAAGAACAAGTATAAAAAGTGGAAAGAGGGGCCAATAACTAAGGCAGAATACCAGCAAATAGCCTGAACCTCCAAAGATGAAGTCAGGAAGGCTAAGGCTCAAAATGAACTAAGGCTTGCAACAAAAAAAGCTTCTTTCAACATGTAAAAAACAAGAAAAAAAATCAAGGAAATGTTTGGTCCACTAATGGGAGAAAATGGCAAGAAGGTGATGAGCAACAGGGAGAAATCAGAATAGTTTAATTCGTTTTTCGATATATATATATATCTATATAT
>QLTV01003131.1:17645-46256 GCA_003457575.1 Thermophis baileyi | reverse complement strand
CAGACCAGCCAATAGCGTTTGAGCTTTTTCCCGCTCAAACGCTGGACCTGGTTGGAACCATGCAACACAGTTGAAACAGTTAGAACATAACAGGGACCATGCAGGGGTAACTTTGTAGGTTGTCTTGAGTCCCAGGCCTGGTTGAATCTTGCTGGGTGATGATGTAATGAAAGGGCTTTGGGCAATTCCTATTATGGCTTAATGGCTTTGTCCTGGTTTGGATCTTGAGTGAGGGCTAATCCTATCATGTCCTGAGGGTGAAGGTCTTTTGTGTTGTAGACAAACTGGCCCAGCCTTTGTCTTGTAGATAGGTTGGCACCAAAATATCTGCTGTGGGGGGGGGGGCAGGGAGCTGAGGCTCTGAGTTTATGTCTTTAGAAACATGTTTCTCCTTTAGGGAAAATATAATATTCTGCCGTTTTAATATTTCCTAGAATATTTCATTTTCCTAGGAGAGGGGTGGGTGCTAACTTCCTACATAAGCGTTTGTAGTCTATATTTTTATGACATTCATAGCAAGGAAAGCTGAATGAGGTGAAGGAAAGTATTTCCCCTGGGAAACCTAATATATATATATTAGGAAACCTAATATATATATTATTTACGTTGGGTATTCCTACCGTACAATGCCCTCATAAGACGACCACTACCGTGAAAAAATGACATAGATTCTGTAGAACAACCGCTTGTTTCATTCTTTTGTAAAATGTAGAATTTCCCTAATGTAATATTGGTGAGATCTTCCTACTCAAATATTGTGTTGTTGCAGAGCCTAATAGCAGTTATGCCGGGAAAGCTAAATTCCTACAAATTTGTGAGAATCAGATTTTGGGGGAAGAAAGGCATCAAGGATTGGTAAAAAACATCTTTTTAATGTTTCGTCCTTCGTGGGTTTATTCGTGCTTCAACTCTGTGTCCAGTGTTTTAGGTCTTGACCCATATATTTTTTCCTAGGATAACTAGTTTTCCCAATTTTCAAACAACCTCTTTTTCATAAAACTGGTAGTCCTCAACTTAAAAACACAATGGAAGCTCTGCAGTGGTGGTATTCTACTGGTTCGCATCAGTTCGGGCGAACCGGTAGCAGCGGCGGCGGGAGGCTCCGCCCACCCGCCCGGACGTCATCACGGACGCTCTGCGCATTCGCAGAAGGTTCTGCGCATGCGCAGAAACGCCACCCGCGCGCTCCCATGTCCGAACCGGTAGCGAAGGTAAGTGAATACCACTACTGAAGCTCTGCCTGTTTTTTAACGTGTGTTCCCTTGCATATGCAGAAAACAAAACCAGGCACAATTAACAATCACACCTTTGCGGCCTGTGTCTCGGCTTTTATTACCAGACCATGTGTACACCCTAAGAGATACGTATGTTTCTCTCATTGATATACCTACATGTTGAAATTGACAGACCTCTTTTGTTCCTTCTATTTATTTTAAATATTTGTAATTACAGTCTTAAAAACAAGGATAAAGTGTTACTCCATACATCATGGCTTTGATGCTGTCGGTGGTTGCCACTTGTATAAAGTAGAATAATGCCTTTGCTTTCCAAAGGATGCAACTTGAGTGAGGACCATACGATTGTTTTTAGAAGTTAATTTTTATTTAACTTTGTGTGTGTGTGTGTGTGTGTGTGTGTGTGTGTGTGTGTGTGTGTGACACACAGACACACTGGAATGTTGACAAAGGTAACTGCAAGAAGTTGTTTTTCCTAACCGCTATACAACTGTCAACAGTGGAGTCATTATTCCAAAATATGCAGCCGTCTTCCGTTTGTCTACGTTTTTTCCCCATGTGTCTAAGTACAATTGCATGACAAAAACAAATCCATCTTGGGGGGAAGGGGCTGATAACAATAAAAAGATAACTTAACACTCAGACTACAAAGTAAAATTATGGTTCACTATATTAACTTGCTTACTATGGTAAGAGATAATTGCAGTGTTTTTTTCTGTAACATATTCTTTCCATAGCAGGGGTGGGTTCTAACTTACCTTGCTGCCGGTTCGCTTCCTCCCGCGACGTGTGGCTGTGCACGCATTGCGTGCTGCGTGGCTGCGCTGTGCGGTTGCGCGCTTTGCGTGCGCATGTGCAGTGCCGAAAATTTGCAAACATTTTCCCCCAAAAAAGGTGAAAACAAGATGGCGGCGCATGCGCAGTGCTGGGGACTCGGCTTCTGTGCATGCGCAGAAGGGGGAAAAAAGTAAAAAAAAAAAAGCCAAAAAAAAAATAATCCCCAAAAAAGAGGGCGGCGCCCACGGCCCGGCACCGCCCCCCCCGGGCCCGAGATGTCACCAGCGGTTTGCTACCGGTTCTATAGAACCGGTACAAACCGGGAGGAACCCACCTCTGTTCCATACGATGTTGAATGGACATCTGGAGGAAAAACATGCATGTAAAAGACATAGAATAGCATGTGATCAAAATTCCCCAACAGATACTTCAAGGTCTGTAGGATTACCTTTGCCATAAATTTCATCTAGCAAGATTTTGGAGAAAGCTATCATATGTACACGTGTGTGTGTGTGTGTGTGTGTGTACACACACATGCATACACACACACACACACACACACACATATATATATATACACACATACATACATACACACATATATACATACAAACACACACACAAACACACACACAAACACACACACTCGTAATCCTTAACTTACAACAGTTCATTTAGTGACTGTTCAAAGTTAAAACGACACTGAAAAAAAGTGACTTATTACCATTTTTCACACTTACGACCTTTGCAGCACCCCCAGGGTCACAAGATCAAAATTCAGACATTTGGCAACTCTCTCATATTTATGACGGCTGCAGCATCCCAGAGTCACGTGATCCCCTTTTGCGAACTTCTGACAAGCAAAGTCAATGGGGAAGCCAGATTTCCTTAACAGCCGTGTTACTAACTTAACCACTGCAGTGATTCACTTAACAACTGAGGCAAGAAAGGTCATAAAATGGGGCAAAATTCACTTATCAACCATCTCGCTTAGCAACAGAAATGTTGGGATCCCTTCTGGTTGTAAGTCAAGGACTACCTGTATAAATGCACTGATGTTCACAGAACTGAAATGGTATTTATTTTATTTATTGATTTGCATTTATGGTCAAAGATCAGCAAAAGTATACCATAAAACCAACTATAACCGTGATGGCGAACCTATGGCACGCGTGCCACAGGTGGCACGTGGAGCCATATCTGAGGGCACGCGAGGCGTTGCCCTATGTCAGCTCCAGCGTGCATGCGTACGCTGGCCAGCTTATTTTCGGCCTTCCGGAGGGCGGGGGGGAGGTCGTTTTCGCATTCCCCAGGCTTCAGGAAATCCTCTGGAACCTGTGGATGGCAAAAAACGGACCCAACGGGCCAACTGGAAGTTCGGAAATGAACTTCCGGTTGGGCTGTTGGGCCGTTTTTCACCCTTCCCAGGCTTCAGGAAAGCCTCCGGAACCTGTGGATGGTGAAAAATGAACCCAACAGGCCTACCGGAAGTTCAGAAACGAACTTCTGGTTGGGCCGTTGGGCCATTTTTCACCCTCCCTAGGCTTCAGGAGGCTTTTGTTTCATTTCCGAACTTCTGGGGAAGGCGAAAACGACCTCTCCCCGCCTTCCGGAAGGCCGAAGATCAGCTGGAATCCATTTTTCGCCATCCACAGGCTCCGGAGGCTTCAGTGAGCCCTGCGTGCATGTGTGTGTGGGGGCAGCGTAAGCTGGGGGGGTGGTGCACGCAGGGGGGCCCGGCGGCTTCAGTGAGGACTGCGCGCATGCGCGCGGGGGGGCAGCATGGGGGGATTGTGCGCGCATGCATGGGGGGGAGGGCATTGCATTATGGGTGTGGGCACATGTGCGCGCGCTATTGGCACCCGAGCAAAAAAAGGTTCGCCATCACTGAACTATAATGTTAAGAAATCCAGCCAGGAGATGGAACTAAAATTGCATCAGTTGCCTTGATCATTGACCGACATCAAAAATTGGATGGGAGAATATACTGTATTCCTGCTACTTTGCTTATAAGTACAGCAAAGTATTTTAAACTTCATCGTTTTTTGGAATGTCTTGGCTTATAAAGAATTTCTGAGAATTCTCCCTAAAGATTTAGTTTTCTGTTGCACGAAGCACTATATATTTCAGAAATCCGTGCAAGCTTGAATCTAGGGTTTCTGTTTTATTGTGGTCCTTTGCACAGGTAGTCCTCATCTTACATCCACAACTGAGTCGCAAAATTTATGTTGCTAAGCGAGACAGTCGTTAAGTGAATTTGGCCCCATTTTAAGACTTTTCTTGGCACAGTTACGTGAATCCCTGCAGTTGTTAAGTTAGTCACACGGTTGTTAAGTGAATCTGGCTTCCCCCTTGACTTGGCTTGCAAAAGGAGGATCACATGACCCGGGGATACTGCAACCATCATACATATGAGTCAGTTGCCAAGCTTCTGAATTTTGATCATGTGACCCTGGGGATGCTGCAATGGTCGTAAGTGTGAAAAACGGTCATAAATCCCTTTTTTTCAATGCTGTTGTAACTTAGAACGGTCACTAAGCGAACTGTTGTAAGTCAAAAACTACCTGTATTGGACTGTGACCAAGCTGGAATGCTGGAAACTTTTTTTTTTTTAATATTGTGTTTTTTAGCCTGGGGAATTCTCAGAGTGTTCAACCTTGTTCTCTTGTTTACTTTTATTATAAAACTGAAATCTCTGGAAGAGGTCATGTAGAGTTTTGGAACAAAGTTCCAGAGGATGTAAACTTATACAGTCCCAAGAACAAATATGTTTCCCTTATTGACTTAAGTTTGATAATGGGCTGAATAAAAGTGAACAAACTGGAGGCTCCGTTGATCAGTAGCAATAGCACTAGCACTAGCTTTTGTCTTATCTAATCTACTGGGCTGCAGAACAAGAAGAAGCACAAGAAGACGAAAAACCTGACAGGGATTTATAAAATCCGTAACACAACAATCCACGTCTTGCTATTTATTCTTCATTTGGCATTTTACATTACAATAGTTTCTCCCAAACTCCATGATGCTCTCTGTAAAGGATAAAATACAGCTCCTATGATTTTTAATGACTATGACTGGAGATGATAGTTACTAGGTGAGGAATGAGTGACTTTGAGATGAGAGAAAGAGAGGAGAGAGAGGGGGGGAGAGAGAGAGGGAGAGAGAGAAAGAGAAAGGTGAGAAAGAGAGAGGTGAGAGAGGGAGGGAGAAAGAGAGAGAGGGAGAGGGGGAGAGGGAGAAAGAGATGGGAGAGGGAGGAAGAGAAAGAGAAAGAGAAAGGGAGAAAGGGAGAGATCGGGGAGAGAGAGAGAGAAAGAGATGAGGGAGAGGGAGAGGGAGAAAGAGATGGGAGAGGGAGAGAGGGAGAGAGAAAGAGAAAGATGAGAGAGAGAAAGATGAGAGAGAGAGGGAGGAAGGGAGAGAGGGGGAGAAAGAGATGGGGAGAGGGAGAGAGAGAGGGAGAAAGAGAGAGAGAGATGAGAGGGAGAAAGAGAGATGAGGGAGAGGGAGAGAGAGAGAGAGAGAGAGAGAGAGAGAGAGAGAGAGAGGGAGAGATACCTGTTTTCCATAGAAAAAAAAACACCGAGAGCCACAAAACCTGGGTAGGCGTGGCTGGGGGGGGTCATGTGACTTGGTGGGAGTGAGTGACATTGAGTTGGCCATGCCCACCCAGGCTTTGCGGCTCCCAGTGTTTTGTTTTCTGTGGGAAACGGGCCCAAGTGGCTCTTTGAGTGTTTAAGGTTGCCAATCCCTGACCTAGACATATACTTTACAGTGCTTTGCAGCCTTCTCTAAGCGGTTTACAGAGTCAGCATATTGCCCCCATCACCTGGAGCTGAAGGTCTTTTGTTTTGTAGCTAGGCTGGCCCAGTCCTTCTTAATGGGCACCAAACATCTGCTGGGGGCAGGGAGCTGGTTTCTGTCTTTAGAAACATGTTTCTCCTTTAGGGAGATATAATATTCTGCCTTTTTAAATATTTCTCAAAATATTTCATTCTTCTAGGACTGTGATGGCGAATCTATGGCATGCGTGTCACAGGTGGCACGCAGCGCTCTCTCTGTGGGCACACGAGCCTTCTCCCCAGTTCAGCTCTGCCTGCATGCGCACGCGCCTCCTGCCAGCCAGCTGGTCATCAGGTCTCTGCCGGGCATGCGCAAGGGGCGGGGTGCGTGTGTGGGTGCGTGGGGTGCATGCACATGTGTGGGGGCACATGCATGGGGGCGCACGCACATGCAGGGGTGTGCACGTGGGGGCGCATGCTAATGCGTGGGGCAGAGTGAATGCGTGGGGCTGCACGCGCATTGCATTTTGGGGGTTTGGGCATGCACATGTGCGCCATTCCCACACACACGCCCGCACTTTGGGCACTCGGTCCGGAAAAGGTTAGCCATCACTGTTCTAGGAGGGAACAGTGATGGCTAACCTTTGCAGGCAGCCGGCAGGCAGCAGAAGTAGCCTGCAGTACTGCACTCTAACCACTGCGCCACCATGGCTCATAGGAAACCAGACTTGGAGATTGAGAATCTCTTCTGGATTGGGCAATCTTTTCTGCTGTCTCCAGAAAAGGCAGTATACATTCTGGCAGCGTGTCTAGATTCTCCAATTATCTCTAGATTGGCATTCACAATGACAAGGAGCATATTGCACATCTATATCTATTAATGCCATCTGTCGTCGTTCTTAAGCCAGATTGAGCTGTTTAGTTATGTATTTCTCAGATGTATCACAGGGTATTTCAGTGAATTCTATAGAGGTGGAGCAATCCTTGAAGGATGTGTAGAAACTGCACTTAATGAAGCTTGGCAGCTAATGTTTAACTGGTGTAGATCAGATATCTGTGTTGAAAACAATTAGGGTTGCTAATTGCCTCCTAAGTGTCAGTCAAGATGCTGCTTTAATTTTTAAAGGCCTAACAGCTTCGGGCCTGATTATCTTGCAGGCAGCAAATTGTATCTTGGTAACAATATGACTGTGCTGGAAATCTGGAAAAGATCTCTTAAAGAGATACCTGACATCAAACGCCTGTTTTTTTGGACATGGTTATGTGCCTGACGTGCAAAGGCATCCGTTTTTGGGTTATTTTATATTTCATTTCATTGCATTTCATTGCATTTCATCATTTCATTATTTCATTTCATTATTTCATTTCATTTCATTTCATTTCATTTCATTTTATTATTTTATTCATTTGTTGAATCGTAGGTCTATGGTTATTCGGGTTTTCTCCCGCATAAAGTTGGAGATGTTGTTTCGAGGAAGTCTCATTCGTCATCATCAGGCTAGTTATCAGGCTTGTGTCTTCGGCCTCGTGCTCCAGATGGCCCCTGGAGGGGCCGAAAGGCAAAAAGGAAGCAGTATGCTTTCTCCCATATTTGGGTATACCAGGTGATTTAACAGAGAAAAAAACATATATATATATCCTTGTCCCTGGAACAAGCAGATAGGGAGAAGAATCCTGTGGCTCAGAGGTTTAATCACTTGCCTTGTTAGGCAAGGGGCCCGGGTTCTAATCCCATAAGGGTGTGGCTAGCTGATGAGAGCTAAATAGCTTGAAATAGATCTATACTAGTCTCCCTTTATTTATGTAAAAAAATATAACATATAGAAACGGACTGTCATTTGTAATTAACTGTCTGGATGGCCCCTGGAGGGGCCGAAAGGCAAAAAGGAAGCAGTATGCTTTCTCCCATATTTGGGTATACCAGGTGATTTAACAGAGAAAAAAACATATATATATATATATATGTATGTATGTATGTATGTATGTATGTATGTATGTATGTATATATGTATATGTATACATATATGTATATATACACATATACAGTATATAACAATTTAATACATAAAAACCATTTTAAAACAGTAAACACAGTAACACCAATAAAAAACACGAAAAACATCCACATTAAATACACACAGGAGCGAATTAACATTACGTTAACATGTGTGGATTATAACATTTTCTTGGCTGCTGAATGTGTTTTTTGAAGGGTTTTTGGTTTTGTTTGGGGTTTGTGTTGTAATTTGGTTTTTAATTGATTTTATGATTGCTGTCCAGTCATTGTGTTTGAGATGGGCAGCCATACACATGAATGAATGAATGAATGAATGAATGAATGAATGAATGAATGAATGAATGAATGAATGCATGGATGCATGGATGCATGGATGCATGAATGCATGAATGCATGGTACATACATACATACATACATACATACATACATACATACATACATACATACATACATTGCCTTTTTTATGCTGCTAAGATCCAGAAGCAGTTCCTTAGGAATGTCTTTCAGGCAGGCCTTCGTGAAGGTTGGTAATGAGTTTATTTGCTGTTCATGTATTTTAAACAGGGTTTTATATTGTTTTGTTTTGTTTTTGTTTTGTTTTGTTTTGACCAGAGAGCATCCCAGAGATGGAAAGTAAGATAGACATTAAAATAGCATCAATAATTGTCAGACCCAAGCCCAAAGACAACACAGTGAGATCCAATCAAGTCCAGCGCTTTATTTGCTTACATCTAATAGACGGAATCTTGCCAGACTAAAACTTTAATCTTCTAACTTAAGGTTAGAAGGTTAAAGAGACATTCTAGTATCCTGAGAAGACATCCAGACACATTCTAGTGTGTGGCTAGAATTTTTTGGGACTGCACAGTCTCTTAATTCGGGCTTCTCTCTGGAATGTATTGCCTCCTCTCTAGAAAACCTGGGTGCTCATGCTGGGATTTCCCCCCCCCTTCTCCAGGTGCACATTCCACCATATCTATAGAATACAATTCCGTGTCTCTCTTGGGAACAATTGCTTTAATTTAGAATGCCAAGCCTACACTATCGCTCAATTATCATTATATTAGAACCAACCAAACTAACAAGGATTAAAAAGCCTTTACATTCTCAGGAATTCTTTATAAGCCAAGACATTCCCCCCCCCCAAAAATGTTGATATTTAAGAAAGTACAACAATGCACCCAGATGTTTAACTTTTGCAGTTTAAAAATCAATCCCAACGTTGATGTAACTTTTGAGTTAGATATGGCTGGTATCAGATTACACCCAGTCTTTTTAGCTCAATAACTCTACCTTTGTTGATAATAAAGACTGAAATCTTTTCATCTTTGCTAGCCAAACCGCATGTGTGCATCTGGCCAGCGGCAGGATATAAATCGGGAACTTAATGATCTTTTGTGATTTTAGAGCTGGGGAAAACAGCCATTTCTTTTTGTCTGTACTGCTTTTTCTGGACTCGATTATGTCCACGTTCGTACGAGGATATATGCCTTCCCCTTATCACCCTGTCTGAAACTTTACTAGCAGACTAGAATACAAACATTAGCGGTCCTGTTTTTTTAATATTCCGTTAACCACACGGCTAGCCTGAAGAATGTTCATGAAATTGATGCTGAGAGGCTCATGGATGGAACGAAAGCAACATCTGTCTTTCCTTTTTATGCCAGTGGTAGTTGTGGGACTTTCAAGTTGTTCCAAAGCATTTGAGGCATGTGGGATGGTAATTGTGCAAATGTGCATATCTGCAAGCCAGTCCCGGGGTTTCAAAACTGTTGCTGGGTTAATATTTATATAACCGGGGTGGGGGTGCGGGGTTTGGAATGAAAGAACGTACATAGCTTGATAAATACTGAGCAGATGTCACAGTATCAATAAATGCAGCAGAGGTGACTCGGCCGGCCCCCCTGTATCACCATGTGGGAAACACTTTCGGAGACGTGGGAAGAGCCACAGCCAGAGGAACGGTTGGGTAAGAGGCAGCTGAGACTGCAGAAGGAACAAACATTTCAGAAGAGACCCTCCCTAATTTCTTAGGCTGTAAAGGTGACGGGGGAGAAATGCATTTTCAGACTTGCAAGATTCTGCTCATGTAACTTTGCTAAAATTTGCAAATTCCAAATACATTGGACGTGTCTCCAATCTTCCACCTCCTCAAAACTTTTCAGGGCAGATTCCATCCCCATATACCACTGATGGCTAACCTTTTTCTTGTTGTGTGCCGAAAGCACGTGCACGCCGGCAACCATAATGCAATGCGTGCGCGATACCCCCCCATGTGCCCCACCCCTGTGCATGCACGCATGACTCCCAGCGCTCCCCCCGCCCCCCACACATGTGCATGTGACCACCCCACCCTGTTTTGGGCCTAGCAGGCCTCCTTGCAGCCTCCTGCAACCAAAAATGGGCCACGGGGGGGGTGCCGCACCTCCCCCCCATGCTCCCTCCGTACATGCATGCGTGACCCCCCCATGCATGCACTCGCATCTCCAGCATGCGCCCCCGCCCTCCGTGCATGCGCGGCAGATACCCGAAAATCAGCTGGCCGGCAGGACGCGTGCGCGCATGCGTAGTGCAGCTGAGCTGGGTGACGGCTCACGTGCCTGCAGAGAGGGCTCCGAGTGCGTGGCATGCGTGCCATAGGTTCGCCATCACGGCCATATACTATACAGTATATATAGATATGTACTATACAGAAATTGAATAACACCTGAAATAAAGTACAACCGTTTAAGCCTTTTTGCAGTTGGTACACTGGAGCTGCATCTTATTTGAAATGAAGTACTCATATATAACTTCTGGATGAAACATGTCAGATGTTCAAAATCATCATAATCATCGTCATCATCATCATCATCATCATCATCATCATCATCATCATCATCATCATCATCATCATCATCATCATTTTAGCCATTGTCTATCCACTGCAGGATGAAGGCCTCTTCTGCATTTTTCCAACCAACCCATATGGTCCTGAGCTTTCTTTGGCCAATTGTTGCTTGCATGTACACTAAGAGCTTCTGCACCGAAGACAAATTCCTTGTGTGTCCAATCACACTTGGCCAATAAGAGATGCATTTTATAGCATCTCTTCTCAGTTGCCTCAGGAGATATGCTCACAAAGTTGTATTCCATGTACGTGTGAAAACAAACTTTCAGTTCTTGGAGAACTTAATGGATAGATCTGTGCTTGGTTTGGGCGATAATATGGAGCCCTGCTTTCTCCCAGAACTTTTTTTGCATCTTCTCATTCTAGCCCCAAAGCAGCGGATTTTGGGGTAATCCTCAATCTAAATATAAATGAAGTTCAACTCAGCTGATTTTCACAATTAGACTAGATCAGGGGTGTCAAACTCAAGGCCCAGGGGCCGGATCAGGCCCGCGGGGTGCTTAGTTCTGGCCGGTGGGGCCACCTTGATCTGGCCTGGATCCGGCCCACGGGGTGCTTAGATCTGGCCCGCAGTGCCTCTGCCAGTGAAAACAGAGCTCGGGAGGGCTGCAGGCGGCCCTCCCGAGCTCCGTTTTCACTGGCAGAGGGTTGCAGGAGGCTGTTGCAGCCAAAAACAGAGCTCGAGAGGGCCACAGGCGGCCCTCCCAAGCTTCGTTTTTGCTGGCAGAGGGTTGCAGGAGGCCGTCGCAGCCGAAAACGGAGCTTAGGAGTCCGTTTTCACTGGCAAAGCACTCGAATCACCATAGGCGCCACCGACACGAGTGACGTTGAGCTGGTCACACCCACCCTGGCCATGCCCACCCCGGCCCCCCGAGGTCAAACCCAACCTGATGCGGCCCTCAATGAAATCGAGTTTGACGCCCCTGGGCTAGATTATGCCATCTATCTGGGACTTCTTTGAAAAGCAAATATTTCGTTAGACGCTGAAAATCTTTTCTATGAAAATACTAAGGCTACCAACGCATAGCATTTAAAATTAACGCAATGGGTCAACGGTTGAAGTATTTACCCGCTTTGCCTAACTCATGGGGCAAATACAGGAATTAATTTATGGAGACTTCCAGATAAGGAGTTAGACCTTAATTCATTCTTTCCTAGAATTTTGTAAGTAAGAAACACCCTGCATGAACTTCCAAGGAAATTGAAAACGTTTCAGATGTCAATAGAATTCGGCATACATTCCAAACATCAAACACTGAGTTGTGTTTATATGAAATTGCTGTGGAGACGAGATTCTGAAACTTGGCTTTGTTAAAAAGAAATAATCCCTGCCATTTTGCTTCCCCCACCCCCAATTCTCTTTAGGCTTTTACCTACACTTCTGTCTTTTTAAAACACCCATGCTGGTTTTCAACGGTCTCATCCAAAGATGGTTGAAAGCCACAGTAGGGAGGATTCATAAGTATGATGCCCTCAAAAGAATCATAATCTCTTATTCTCACTTTTCTGGCTTTTTACTTGGGCGAAACATTATAATCAGGTGAATTTTAAACTACTGTTTAGGTATTTATATGTATTTTTCCTCCAGAACTATCAACCACGGAGTATCTTTTTGTCTAATTTTGTTCTTCCATATGTCCTTGGACAGATTCAACAGCCGTTTTGTATAAAGAAAGTGTTGAAGCGATTAGTATACTGGGTGAGGTTCAATGCAGATAATTTTATCTCCTTAATATCTCTTGCATGATGGCTAAAGAATGCAAAATCATTTTTTCCAAATAAAGAGCCAGCGTTTAATAGGAGGAAATGCTTTGAGGCCTCATATCTTAAGACTGACTCTTAACATGCGCATAAGAGGCCCCCGGAACTGCTGAATGTAATGTCACTAGTGAACAAAACTTTTCCAGCTGGGTCATAATTGTTGCGTTTTAAGACAAGTTTGCCAAGCCAGAACTAGTACTGCACTGAACATATGACATTGTGAAGCTCTCTCACACAACGGTTTTCTTTTTTCCGAGTGTTCAAAAGTCAGCGAATCAACTTGTGAGTGTGTTAGATTAGGGGTCCCCAATGCTTGTCGGGAACCAGGCCGTGCGAGTCATGGACAAGCAAGCGAACTTTCATTTGCACATGTGCGGGATCTTGGTTGCACGTGCGAAACCATTGCCCCCCCTCCTGGTCCATGGAAGATAGTTTTTCTTCTGAAACTGGTCCCTGGAACTAGAAAAGTTGTGGATTGTTGTATTAGATCATTTCCATTCCTATGTGAAATTATTGAAGAATCTAAAGAGGGCTTTCATCCCTATAAAACTCCCTTTTAATGATCCTGTAATCGCTTAATTCGGAGTAGAGTCGGGGAGACTAGATGGAGCTGAGCATTTACTGGCCGGATGCCCTTCCTGTTGCCTACGTGGAGTTCACAGCAGATATTTTCTCTTTGCGCCCTGGAAGAGAAACATTTGCTGGAAGGCAAGTGCCTTTACCACTAGGCCAGGGGTCTGCAACCTTAAACACTCAAAGAGCCACTTGGGCCCGTTTCCCACAGAAAGCAAAACAACGGGAGCCACAAAACCTGGGTGGGCGTGGCCAACTCGGCGTCACTCACTCCCACCCAGTCACATGACCCCCCCAGCCACATCTACCCAGGTTTTGTGGCTCCCCGTGTTTTGTTTTCTATGGGAAATAGGTATCTCCCTCTCTCTGTCTCTCTCCCTCTCTCATCTGTCTTTCTCTCTCCTTCCCTCTCCTCTCCCCCTCTATCTCCCTCTCTCATCTCTCTTTCTCTCTCATCTCTCTTTTTCCCTATCTCCCTCTCCCTTCCCTGACGCCTCTGCTTCCCCCCCCCCCCACGGCCCCAGCCATCGCTGCTCAGGGAAGGAACAGGAAACAGAAAGCGGCGCATTTCAAAGGTGGCGAACAGCATTCCGCTGTGAGAGCCGGGCCAGGCCTCTGCCGTCCAACTCACCAATGGGGCTGCTTCTGCCGGGCCATCTCCCCCCCAGCTGGGCTGTTGTGCTCAGTGCTCGGTGGGGGAGGGGAGCACTTCCCCACGCTGCCCCCTTCTTTCTCTTGGCCCCGCCAACAAGGGAGGAGGAAGGCCAGGCTTGGGGGATGGCCCCCACCCCGCAGAATCCCCCCCGCCATTCTCTCCCAGCCCCCTTTGCTGGCGGCAACAGCAAATGTACCACAATAAAGGCGGAATGCTGTTGTCGTGCAAAGGCAAGTAGAGGGGCGCTTCGCTCCCGCACTAAGGCCCCGGCCATGCCACTGCCGTGACAGGATGATGGCTCTTTCATTCCTCTGCCGCAACAGGGTGACAGGGAGCCGCAGCAGAGGGCCCAAAGAGCCGCATGCGGCTCCGGAGCCGCAGGTTGCAGACCCCTGCACTAGGCCATCGTGCCACTCATAGGGCTTTCACACCTATACAGCAGGGGTGGGTTCTAACTTACTTCGCCGCCGGTTCGCTTCCTCCCGTGCTGCGTGGCTGCGCATGCATTGCATGCCGCATGGCTGCACCGTGTGGGCACGCATGCATACACAGTGCCAAAAATTTGCAAAAGATTCCAAAAAAAGAAGAAGCCGAAAACAAGATGGCAGCGCATGCGCAGTGCCGGGGGCTCGGCTTCTGCGCATGCGCAGAAGAAAAAAAATAAAAAAATTTCAAAAAAAATATTCCAAAAAAAAGATGGTGCCGTCCATGGACCGGCAGCGACAGAACCGGCTCCGTGACGTCACCAGCGGTTTGCTACCGGTTCTATAGAACCGGTGCGAACCGGGAGGAACCCACCTCTGCTATACAGTATCTAAATTATACATACAAGGAGGATCCTATTTTGTCAGTGCTACTGTATAGACAGGCTCCCAATAGAGTGGCACAATCCTTCAGCATGTCTAGTATGTGTTGGGACTCTCTTTAAACATTATACTCAGTGTTATCTAGATGAGTCTGTTGCTGAATTCTTTATCCCCAAATAGCTTCATTATTTCAGCATTTAAATGCACCAGAGTTCTACAGAAAAAAGATGATTGATCCATGATTGATCCTCTCCTTTGCAGTTGGAGTTGGAAATTGTGCAATACTGGACCATATTGTCTCCTGCACATTTTCATATAAATATAGAGCTGGAAGGGATCTTGGAAGTATTCTTGTCCCCTCCAGTCCAGGGCTGGACTTCTCAGACCATTGCAGATAAATGGCTGTCCAACCTCTGTTTAAAAAAGTCCCATAATAAAACATCCAGGATGGAACACCCAGGAAGCAGGCTTTTTTGGTGCACCATAGCTGTCACAATTGAAATCTTATTTCAAATTTGAATCTCCTTCTTTAAAGCTTTCCCTCCATGGTTCTTGTCCTACCTTTAGGTACACTGGAGAATAAATCCACACCAACTTCTCCGGGCTCTTCACCATCTTCCCATCTCTTCCAATATTTAAAGACCGCTATCATGTTTCCCCTTAGCTTCCTCTCCCGTAGACACCGATACTTTAACTATGAGCCGTGGTGGCGCAGTGGTTAGAATGCAGTATTGCAGGCTAACTCTGCCCAGTACCAGCAGTTCGATCCTGACTGGCTCAAGGTTGACTCCATCCTTCCGAGGTTGGTAAAATGAGGACCCAGATTGTTGGGGGCAACATGCTGACTCTGTAAACCGCTTAGAGAGGGCTGTAAAAGCACTGTGAAGCGGTATATAAGTCTAAGTGCTATTGCTATTAACTATTCTTTATAGGATTTAACCGCCAAGCCCTTCACCCTCTTTGTTGTCCCTCTCTATATCCTTTCCTGTTCCTCAGCCTCTTGTATTGTGGCAACTAGAAGTGGGTACAGTATTTTCGGTGCAGTTTTTCTAAGCATGGAGTGGAGCTATCGCTTCCTGTGACCTCAACACTATACTCTGTTGCTGCAATCCAAAATTGCATTAAGTCTTTGACAGCTGCAGCACAGCACGTGCTGAGCGAGATACTTCCTGTTTGCAACTGTGCGCTTCATGTGAGTAAACCTGACAGACTTCGTGTCTAAGCAGAGATTATCTTCCATCTTCTTATTACGGTGTCTTTTCAGTGGAATTCAAACAAGGGTCTTCCAGTAGGAAGTTACGGGTAGTTGCAAAAGTTGTTCAAAAGGCAACAAGTTACGCGCCACGGAGCCTCCTATTTTCCCTCTTAACCTTTTTCTGATTTTCATTTTTGATTTTTGTTTTTGACCTTTTCGAGGTCAAGGCAAACTTTTGAACCCGGTTGGGTCCATGTTTTTATAACATCAAAATAAACAAATGCTTTGAGTGGTGCAGTGGACTAGAGACAGAGCTCTTCGCCTCACAATCAGGAGGCTGTGAGTTCAATCCTAGGTAGCAGCAGTTATTTCTCACTCTGGGCACAGTGAGTAATATCTGCTGCAAACTCTGCATTGGTGACAGGAAGGGCATCCGGCCAGTAAATACTCCGCTCCATTCAGTTGCCCTGACTCCACCCCGATGTAAAGGATTACAGGGTCATTAAAAGACATATATATATATCTATATGTCTTTATTTGTTGCATAAAATATTAGTGTTTTTTTCCCCAGTTTTGCAGACAATGGTTTGGTATCCTCTGTTCGTAACCACCTGCAAAATTGGAATTCGCAATCAAATTATTTGTGATTTCTGGATTTAATTAAGACTTCAGGGTGTTGAAGTGTCATTTAGCCATATTTCCAGCAGGAGTTGAAACCTGAAACTCTACAAATATTGGAGTAAACTGTTATTCATCATCCTTTCGATGCTTGCTATGGCTACCAAGTGTTTGAGTCTAGCAACATCTGGGGAGTTGTCTGACCTCCTTCCCTGATTTTAAAAGAATAAATATATTTATCTGGCTGTTCAACCCAGAAAGTTAAATAACAGCTCTTATAATAATGATGATAAGGAAAAAGCAGCCTTACAGATTCCCATTTTCTTCTGGCTCTAACTGGGAAAACGGGGAATTCTGATCAGGTACCTCTAGAATTTCACGTATAGGATTTACGGTAACAGTATTACAAAATAAAGCCATTATCAAGCCTGTTGTTTCTTTATTTTGTAGGCAATTCTGATGACAGTTTGCATTGAAAACAATCAGACACACTAGATGTAACGACGTACGAGCAGATTACTTTGAGGCAAATACATTATTAAAATCATTTAAACACAGGAATACTGAAAAATACCCCCAGCAAGTTAGCTCATTGAGAAAAGTCACACATTTCACAAAAGTAAGAATCGTTTACATGCAAGGTACTTTTCGTGAAAGAGACAAGACAACTTTCTGTGGCATTTGAAGCAAAAACATTGGAAATGATAGCTTATGATGAGCAAAGAATTATGTAAATTCCCAGAATGCCACAGTAGATAGATCTCTTGGAGTGAAGTATGCTATCAAAACACTTTTCTAAAATTTCAAACTTCCTTTAGCACATTGTGTGGATATGCCTCAGGCAAAATGAAAATCCTACTCTATTTCTCTGTTTTCCGAATGTCAGTTGGCTATACCATTCCCCCCCACCCCCCTCACATTTTAACCACCATGTGGAGTTGATTATTATTATGCACATTTTACAGATCATTTAAAGAATGATTTGCCTGAGATAAATGGTTTTGGTTTTTCATTTGGATAGCTTTATATTTCCCTCTATTTTGCAAGACATTTGATTATGGGAGTCAACATCCGTTCCATTTTTATTTTCCTTTTTTCCATTTAAAACATTTTATGTCCTGCTCTTAGCATTGCTGTTTCCCATAGAGATCTTAAAGTTTTGTTCCCTTTACAAATATAGTGGTCAAAAACAGTCTAATAACATCCTTAACATTTATTACCTTGATTATATTTTGGAAGAAGTGTTTTATAAGCACCAGCGCTAAGCAGTACTATACATTATAATATGCTTTTTTTAAAACTTAGGAAATTTGATGGGTGACATCAGAAAACATTTTCAATGCAAACGTATATATGTTTCCTCTCAACATTACAATTTCTTATACTCTCCAGTTAAATAAGATTTGTAACAAAGTAGTAAATATGGATTTAATTCTACTAGGCAAAAACCTCCTTTGTAATGCAGATATACATAAGCATCAATATTTTTTTGTCAATAGCAATAATATACAAATAAAATGCTAAATGCAGGCCTTCAAAAAATCCATTCGGCTTTAAATATTAATTTATGTTCCTCTGTGTAGGTATCTTTCTCCTGTTCACAGTAACGCAGTATTATAAATATACTCTTAATCGTTTTCTCCATTAAAAACTAACCATAGCATAAAGGTGTGTAAGCTGATATGTACATTTCTACACGGCCTTTATGGATGAAAAATGTTACATAAGCCAAACTAGCTAATTCAGTTTTTCCAAAGCTGGAATCCTCTAGTGTATTTCATTAGCATCTGAATATAGATCTTTTAAACATTGACTGTGTTTTTAATCTAAGTGAAATGTTAATACTTGTTGTAAGTCCATGTATGTTATGCTATACGCTAAATAAATAAAATAACTGTTTTTCCCGTCACACCAAGAATGATAAGATCTGTAGACTTACACATCTGGGGTGTGTTGAGCTGGGGAAAACTTTTTCTTTTTTTTAAAAAAATAGCTTTTAAAAATTAGGCAAATATATGAACTCTTTTGAAGGAAATATCAAGTGTCACGTTCCCCCCACAGCATTCCAAAATGAGTAATTCTGACTAAGTGGACAAAATGTGCTGTCGAGTTGGAGAGTAAATAGAGCGTGCAGAAGGACGGCTCTCTAAAGTAGTAGTTAGGAATGTTCAATCTCAACCCAGGAATTAGCAATCTGAACTCCTCAGATTTTATGACCTTAGGATTCCTCACTTTCAATGGCTTTTACAATCACCCAATGTGTTGGGCTGTGTTCCTGTGGCCACTTGACCTTCATCTTTGTTAAGAGAATGAAAAGACCGAAACGTTCAGAGATATTTTAAACGGGGAAAGGATCTGCGTTTGAGGTCTGGCACATCATTTATGAGTGTTTTAATTGAGCTGTTAACACAGTTGGGCGCCATCTTGATTCTAGCAATCTATGTGATCACTCCCAAGTCAATCTTAACCTCTTACAGCCTCTTGTATAGATAAAGGGCTAGGCTGACCTGAGGTTGGGGACACCCCACAAATGTGCCCGCAACACCATTAATCTTGAGAAACTGAACTAATTCACTGTCCACTCAACTTTTCCTGATACAAATTGGAAGAGTGTTACCCCTGGAGCTGTGAAGCTAAATACTAAAACATATGAAGAACGGTTGCAGGAACTGGGTCTGGCTAGTCTAGAGAAAAGAATGACTAAGGGTGACATGATAGCTGTATTCCAGTATTTGAGGGGTTGCCACAAAGAAGAGGGGGTCAACTTATTTTCCAAAGCACCATAAGGCAAAACAAGAAACAACGGATGGAAACTAATCAAGGAGAGAAGCAGCCTGGAATTAAGGAAAAACTTCCTAACAGTGAGAACAATTAACCAGTGGAAGGGCTTGCCTTCAGAAGTTGTAGGTGCTTCATCACTGGAGGTTTTTAAGAAGAGACTGGACAGCCACTTGTCTCAAATGGTATAAGGTCTCCTGCTTGAGCAGGGGGTTGGACTAGAAGACCTCCAAGGTCCCTTCCAGCTCTATTCAGACTGAAGCAGATGGTGCCCTGATGACAGCAACGCTCAACTTGGCCTGCTTCCCAGCTCCTAAGATTTGTCATCTCACTACTTTCACTGAGGTTATCTCGCCATCAACGCCCCCACGCCCAATCCTCTTCAGTTGCTCCAAGGAGCAACTTTTGCCTCTCTTCTTTCCCAAAGGTCAGTGGTATCGCTCCCATTGGCAGTGAAAAGCAAATGTTGATAAGAGAAGAACAGATGCAGAGACAAGTTGTTGCTGGCTGGTTTTCACAATCTCTTGTTGGCTCCGTGGAAGGGTGGGATAGTGACAGCAGTGCAGGATTGTGATGGATTGTGCACCTGCAGCAGCAGAAGAGGGGGGTGTATTTTGCCAACTCAGAGGCTTCCCAGAAAGAGGCCCAGATTAAGAGGCCACAGCTGGATGTGGGAAGGAGGAAGAAGTCCAAGGTAGCCATACCCTAGAAGAGGGGTGTCAAACTCGATTTCACTGAGGGCCGCATCAGGTGTTTCACCTCAGAGGGCCTGGGGGTGTGTGGCCAGGGAGGGCGTGGCCTGCTCGACATCACTCACTGAGGCTCCGTTTTTGGCCGCGACAGCCTCCTGCAGCCCTCTGCCAGTGAAAATGGCGCTCGGGGAGGCCGTCGCAGCCAAAAACGGAGCCTGGGAGGGCCGCGTACAGCCCTCCCAACCTCCGTTTTTGCTGGCAGAGGCACCACGGGCTGGTCCTTCACTGTTTCCAGGGGGACCACGGGCCTAAGCACCCTGCAGGCCAGATGTGGCCCGTGGGACTCGAGTTTGACACCCTGCCCTAGAATCTCTCAGGATATATTTAACAGGCTATAGAAACTTTGGCAAGATTCTGTCCATCAGACACAAGCAAATAAAGGATTTGATTTGATGGGGTATCATTGTCTCATCTTTGGACTTGAGCCTGATCTTCAGCTTTGCAAAACTACAGCTCAGATTTTGAACCCTAATAATTGTACAGGTAGTCCTCGACTTACAACCACAATAACAGAGTTGTTAAGTCAATCCGGCTTTCCCGTTGACTTCTGCTTGTCAGAAGGTTGCAAAAGGGGATCACGTGACCCCGGGACACTGCAACTGTCATAAGTACATGCCAGTTGCCAAGCATCTGAATTTTGATCACGTGACCACGGGGATGCTGCAACAGTCTTCAATGTTTTCAGTGCTGTTGTAACTTTGAACGGTCACTAAACGAACTGTTGTAAATTGAGGACTACCTAGATTATTGAGACTGCATGGAATTATCCTGTGACAGGTTAATTTTCACCTTAATGTACCAGCTGTTGATCTAAGTGTAATATGTTAAATTATGGTTTTCCTTCTATAAGCATAAAGATATTTTTGGGATTATTTCCTCTCCTATTGAAAAAAAAAACTCTAGTTTTTTTAAATCTAGAACTGGAAATACTTAATTAAGCCACAGTAATTTAAGTTCATTTAATTGTCCTTGTTTTCCAACGCCATGATAAACACCTGCCATTGTTTTCAGTGGCACTTAAATTCATCTAATCCTGTCTGAGTGAATCCTAACTGTTAACGTACATTCATATTTGAGGAGTTGGCATAATTGTTATGATAGATTTCACGTGCAAAGCTCGATAGATTCGTTAGAAATGACAACAGCATCTAGTGGAATGTAACCTTTCTGGATCATAATCAACCATTTCAGATTCATGCATCCAATAAAGTCAACTGTAATCCATGTATTTTTATACTAATAACAAACATTATCTCATTTTAGAATAAAATTATAAAAACGTACTACGATAATACACTATAAAAGCTAAAATTAGTTAAGGTGCTCCAAGATTCTTCATGGCTTTTACTAAAACAAAACAAAACAGAAAAGAACAAACGCAGCTACTCTTCTACAAACTATTTAGACATAGTTCACGATAAAGAAAAGTGACAGTGGCAATGCATAATTTGTCATCTATAAAAATATAACCTCTATTATTTACATAGAAAAGCACAGTCACAAAGAGATGAAGATGTTTTTCGCCTTGGAAAGCGTGGCAAGGCAGTTTAGTTTCACTGGCTTTGAAAATAATGGTTAAATCACATTGACATGCAGCATTTTCTCCAAAAACTCAAGGCAGTGTAAAATGGGGCCTTCCCTCACTTTATCCCAACAACAACCCTGTAAATAGACTGAACTAAGAAACTGGTGGGGGGAAGCCACTTATTGAATTTATCAATATGTTTCTGGAATGTGCATTAAAATTGGGGCATTTAGACTTTGGGTTTAAATGCCTTTAATTATCTGCATTTTTTTCCTAGGAGCAGATAATGGAACCAGACTACTGGAATTCCTTCAAAGTCACTGTGTCAAAATTGAGCGTAAATCCAAATTCGGAAAATGTATGAGGCTGAAGTATTATTTGGTCCAAACATATAAGTCTTTGTGTATACCAGGGGTCTCCAAACTTGGCAATAGAATAGAATAGAATAGAATAGAATAGAATAGAATAGAATAGAATAGAATAGAATAGAATAGAATAGAATAGAATAGAATAGAATAGAATAGGCTGGAAGGGACATTGGAGGTCTTCTAGTCCAGCCCCCTGCTCAAGCAGGAGAACCTATATCATTTCAGATAAGTGACTGTCTAGATTCTTCTTAAAAACATCCAGTGATGGAGCGCTTTAACCTTGTGGACTTCAACTCCCAGAATTCTGAGCCCTTCGCCATGACTGGCTGGGGAATTCTGGGAGTTGAAGTCCGCAAGTCTTAAAATTGCCACGTTTGGAGACCTTTCTGGTGTATAGCATCATGAATTTGGTCAGGAAAAGATGTCCGTGTACTTTGGAAGAGGAATGCTTGCAAGAGAAAGAGATTGTTTTTTTTAAAAAAAGAAAGAAAGAAATGTAACAGAATATTCTTAAATTGCACTCAAATTCTGAGGGAAAGTGCCAAGATTGGACAAAGGGATTTTGGGAGCGGGGAAGGATTCATGGCAAAAACGTTTTGGGCCTCATCATCATTTTAACCTTCCTAAAAGCTTTTCTGTAACCGTTCATGTTCTGATCAGACTCTTCAGGCCACGTGGCCCAAAAAATGCCATTGCGAATCCCTTTATATTTCTTGTTGTAATATTTGCCGTTGAGATTAGCAGCCATACAAGCATCAAACCACCATCCAGAGCTATAATACGCTCCACAGTGGCCTGAAGCGTACTGGTCATTGTCCCTGTCCGGGGTGCTGAAGAACTTTTGATCATGGTTGTAGGGGTTTTTTAAGTTCAAGGCGTCTCCGGCGGTGCCAGTGTATGTGCCGATGGTTAACCGGTATTTGAGATACTCGTTGGCGACGTAGAACTGGTCGTATTTGGCGTATTCTCGGACGCCGTTGAAATCTTCCAGCTCGATTCTCAGCTGCATCTCCTTGCTTTTGGTGAGGAGATGAATTTTGTCGTTGCCAAGCCAGAACTCCTTACCGTTTCCAAAGCCATTCTTGTAGGCCTCCCAGGTTCGGTTGAAGGAGACGCTGCCATCCTGGCGCATCTGGAACACGGTCCAGCCCCCTCCAAAGGACTCCATGTCGCAATAAACCTCAAAGCTAGGGTTTCTGGGATCCGGGGTGATTTTGTAGACGCCGTTCTGCCGGTTTCCGGCGGCGAAATAATTGGAACAGTCTCCATGAAGAAGCTGGATGACTGGAGAGAGGGAGAGAGGGAGACGGCCGGTTATCACAAGTGACAGGCTATTTTGACTTATCTAGCATAGTACCAAGGGATGCAGTTGTAATGAGATTGTATTTCCAAAAAAAGAGAATTTTTAAAATTGGTTTTAGAATGTGTGTGAAGAATAAATTATTCAGTGCAGTCTTTCTTCCTTCCTTCCTTCCTTCCTTCCTTCCTTCCTTCCTTCCTTCCTTCCTTCCTTCTTTCCTTTCTTCCTTCCTTCCTCCCTCCCTCCCTCCCTCCCTCCCTCTACCATCTCCTTTAATAAAATATCCTATAGTCATTGAGATCTGCTACAAGAACTCTTAGCGGCAAAGATTTTTATTATAACCTTTCTTAGTACCCATGCGACAGTTCCAAAGATTTACAGCAGCTGTTCTCAACATCTGTGAGATGCCTTTTTCTGGGTGGAGTTGGAGAAGAGCTGGCCTCGTGATTTTTACTGCTGTCCTTTCAGGGAAAACAGATTGATTTATTTCTAAGTAACTGAAACAAGTCTGTTATGGCCAGTTATTTGTAGAAATAGCGGTGACTCTGCTACTGAAGTGGTCCTGGGGACAATTTTCTCTGAAAATGATCATTTAAAAGGAAGACAGTGATTTCCTATAACAGTGGTATTGCGTAACTTTTTGGTTTTGGCACCAAACAGGAATGTAACACTTTATTTTTATTTTAAAAAAGGTCTTCCAGCTGTTTCCCAATTATTATAAATTATTTATGTCATTGGCATTTAATGTCATTATGTCACTGAAATAAGCAAGACAATTCACACGGTCCTGGAATTTTTTTGCCTGGCAACTGGTTCATACTTATGACCGTTGCCGCGTCCCAAGGTCGTGCGATCACCATTTGCAAACTTTTGACACGCAAAATCAATGGGGAAGCCAGATTCACTTAACAACCGTGTTACTCGCTTATCAACTGCAGGGATTCACCTAACAACTGTGGCAAGAAAGTTCGTAAAATGGGGCAAAACTCACGTAACAAATATCTCACTTAACAACAGAAATTTTGGGCTCAATTGCGGCCGTAAATCCAGGACTGCCTGTACTCTCAAGACAACAGAACGGTTACAGAGTGAGAGTTTTAGTGGTAGATGAAAAATGTTTTATTAAATTTGCCCAATTTCAGTTCCATGGAGTCCTGGGTCCTGGATTTTGGGCGAATTCTATAAGTAACCATATTTGAGGTCTCGTGGTTCAAAAATTTGTCAATTAATATTTATTTACTTGGGAAGAGCCGAGGTGGCGCAGTGGTTAGAGTGCAGTACTGCAGGCTACTTCAGCTGACTGCTAGCTGCAGTTCGGCGGTTCAAATCTCACCGGCTCAAGGTTGACTCAGCCTTCCATCCTTCTGAGGTGGGTAAAATGAGGATCCAGATTGTTGGGGGCAATATGCTAACTCTGTGAACCGCTTAGAGAGGGCTGTAAAGCACTATGAAGCGGTATATAAGTCTAAGTGCTATTGCTAAGACTAGACTATGTTAGCAAAAACGCAGTGGCAGGAAGCCTGTGATGCATCAAACATTACTGAGCTATCAATCATCTTAGCAGCCCTAATTCTGACCACCCGCGTGTATCATTTAACAACATCTTGACCACAGATTTACCGTTCCTGTGGTCTGTCAAATCTGAAAGAAGGGAGTCCCCTCCTTTTCTTGGGGAATCTAGTAGAGCATACTGGTTTATTGAGAAATACAGAAAACACCCACACATTTCACCTGGGCTTCAGGTACAGGTCAGTAGTGGGTTCTAAACCCCGTGGCTACTGGTTCGCTCGTGACCGTGCGCGCAGAAGCATCCCGGGTGGGTGGGCGGAGCCTTCCCCCGCCGCCGCCGCTACCGGTTTGCAGAACCGGGCCGAACCGGGAGCAACCCACCGCTGGTACAGGTGGTTTTAAATGCCAATTGCAGTCAACACACTTGGTTTTTAAACAGCTGCGCTGGACTTGTGGCTGGTAAGGCCTTAGGAATGTTATGTGCAGTGAAAACCCTTTCCTTACATCTATATACTTTGACTTATATTCTGCTTACACTTAACTTAGACATATATACAGCTAATCCTCGACTCACGACCACAATTGAGGCCAAAATCTATTTGTTAAGCGAGAATTTGTTAAGGGAGTTTTGTCCCATTTTACGACATTTCCTGACATGGTGGTTACAGGGGTGAAATGCTACCGGTCCGCTCTTACCTGTCGGTCGCCGTAGAGCCGGTCGCCAAGGTAGCGCGAGGCGCCGCCCACCCGCCCGGACGCCGCCATTTAGGTTCTTTTACCCTCTGCGCATGCGCAAAGCGTTCTGTGCATTTGCAGAGGGTAAAAGAACTCAAATGGCGGCGTCCGGGTGGGTGGGCGGCGCCTCGTGCTACCTTGGCGACCGGCTCTACGGCGACCGACAGGTAAGAGCGGACCGGTAGCATTTCACCACTGGGTGGTTAAGTGAACCACTGCAGTTGATAAGTTAGTAACCTGGTTGTTAAATGAATATGGCTTCCCCATTGGCTTTGCTTGCAAAAGAAGGTTCCAAAAAGTGATCACATGACCCCGGAACACTGCCACGGTCATAAGTATGAACCAGTTGCCAAGCATCTGAATTTTGATCACATGATTATGGGGAGGCTGCAAAGATCGTAACTCTGAAAAACGGTCATAAGTCACATTTTTCAGTGCCGTTGCAACTTTGAACGGTCACTAAATACTCACCATGGGCAAATAGGCGGCAATATAAATTCAATAAATAAACAAATAAACACATAAACAAAAAACAAATAAACAAACAAATAAATAAATCAACTGTTGTAAGTCGAGGACTACCTGTATACCACTTAGACTTAACTTTATATACTGCTTTATAGTGCTTTACAGCCCTCTGTAAGCAGTTTACAGAGCCAGCATATTGTCCCCAATAATCTGGGTCCTCATTTTACCAACTTCAGAAGGACGGAAGGCTGACTCAATCTTGGGCCGGTCAGGATCGAACTCCTGTCAGTGAGCAGAGTCAGTCTGCAATATTGCATTCTAACCACTGCACCACTAGGAAGGAGAAGGAGAAAGGGAAGGAGAATGAGAATGAGAAAGGGAATAAAAGGAAGGAAGGAAGGAAGGAAGGAAGGAAGGAAGGAAGGAATGGCATTCATCGCACATGCTATGTGATGTTCTTCATAACAGTTATGTCAGTTATAAATAAATTTATAAATAAATTTATAAATTTATAAATTTATAAATAAATAAATAAATAAATAAATAAATAAATAAATAAATTTATGGAATAACTTTAAGAATGCCCTAAATTTGACCTTTACAAATTCACAATAACAATTTAAATGTGCCATTTAAATGCAAAAAAGATACTGAGGCCTTAGAAAGAGTGCAGAGAAGAGCAACAAAGATGATCAGGGTTCTGGAGACTAAAAGGTACGATGAACAGTTGTGGGAACTGGGCAGTAGTGGGTTCTAAATCCTGTCGCTACCAGTTCGGGCGTGAGACGCTTCTGCGCATACGCAGAAGCGTCCCGGGCGGGTGGGCGGAGCCTCCCGCCGCCGCTGCTACCGGTTCGCCGAACCGGGCCGAATCGGGAGCAACCCACCACTGGAACTGGGTATGTTTAGCCTAGTGAAGAGAAGGTACTTAGGAGAGACCAGAGGTGGGTTCTTACCGGTTCTATCCGGTTCTTTAGAACCATTAGTAACTCGGCGATGACGTCATGGAGCTGGTTCTGTCTGTGTCTCCATGGGCGCCACCATATTGGATTTTGCTTCTGCACATGCGCAGAAGCTAATTTTTGCTTCTGCACATGCGCATAAGCTATTTTTTGATTGCTGCGGGCGGGTGCACGCATGTGCATGCAGGGCGCGACCCTGAGCAAACCGGCAGCAAAAGGATCCAGAACCCACCCCTGGGAGAGACATGATAGCTTCATATTCCAGTCCTTGAGGGGTTGTCACAGAAAAGAAGGGGATGGTTTATGCTCCAAAGCACCAGAAGGCAGGACAAGAAGCAACAGGTGGAAATTCATTGAAGAGACATCCAACTTGAAACTGAGGAGAAATTTCCTGATAGGGAGAACAATTAATCAGTGGAGCAGCTTGCTTCACAAAGTTGTGGGTGCTCCATCACTGGAGGTTTTCAAGAAAAGATTGGACAACCGTTTGTCCAAGATGGAATAAGCACTCTTCTGTCTCGGGCAGAGGGTTGGACTAGAAGACCTCTGTGGTCCCTTCCAGCCGTAAGATTCTATGAAATAGTGTGTTTTATTACTAAGCATCCTTACACTGTTTGGGAGGTATGCCAGTGGCAACAATTTATTCCTGGTCCAGATTTGTTTATAATAAAATCCAAACTTTATTAACCATATAACATCCTTTGGGGCATAAATATTTCTGTCTGCTTTGGATGATAATAATCAGAAATGTCAACTGAATTCTTAAGTTGTTTATTGGTTACTCTGTAATGTAATCAATTTCAAATGTAACATTTCTTGGAAAGAAGCTTGGAAAAAGAATTATCTGAAAGCCTAAATAGATCATGTTTGAATGCCAAGTGCCATCATTTTACGAAGTATTTTTTGTGTGTGGTTAGAACAGACTGCGTTGAAGATAAAGCAACTCCTAAAACTGCATAGCTGGAAGGAAATCGCCTACAAAACAATACCTTATTTTACACTGCTTATAGTATGAAATTTTGCCAAGATTCCACTCTTGGTATATGATGTGCCATCTATTTAGAAAATATGATTTTTCCTACTTCGATCCAGATATTTGCAGCTGAAGGATTCCATCATTTGGGCCTTCCTCTATATAAGACTATAGCAGCCATATAACATATGGCGAGCACTTGAATCACTTTTTTAAATAGTTCAAAACAATGTTTCATGATGAAGCTTCTAATTTTTTTGAGGTTTTATTTTTAAAGTTCACATGCATGGGAGATTCACAGCATTCCAGTCTAAAACCGAGGCATTTCACCAATACGTCAGAATCAATATTCTGAAGATAAAGCTGAAAAGAATATGGAAAAAAGGACAGACAAAATGTTATTCAGGTGTTCCAAACCCATTGTAAATGGTTTGAAAAATTCATCTCCTCCCTTTCACTCTTAAAACCCCAACCCAACCTAGGTACGATCTTCACCCTTACTCCTCTTCCAAAAACTCTGGTTCCTTAATATTTCATCTGTGGGGCCCTTGGTGCTCTCTGAGCTCGGTTGTTTTGCAGACGTTTCATTACCAAACTAGGTAACGTCATCAGTGCTAGAAGGGAGTAGGGTTTGCTCTCTGTTTATATACCAGTGGTTGCCCTGTCGGTGTTGATGGGAATGTTCTAGGGGGTTCCTTGATTAAGCTGTTGTTTATTGTGGGGTCCTTGGTGCCTCTCTGAGTTTGGTTGTTTGCTTGCAGAAGTTTCATTACCCAACTACATAACTTCATCAGTGCTACAAGGAAGTGTGGTTTGCAGAGAGGAGGAGGAGGAGCAGGGGGTCCTTGGTGCTCCCTGAGTTTGACTGTTTTCTTGCAGACGTTTCATTACCCATATAACTTCATCAGTGCTACAAGGAAGGAGAGTTTGC
>QLTV01003130.1:66947-84783 GCA_003457575.1 Thermophis baileyi | reverse complement strand
CTCAATGAATGGAAGGTTTCCTCCAGAGGCAGCATCTGGATCAGCTTCCACAGGTTGCAGAGACATCTATGCAGGGCTGAAAGACATGTGAACAAGGCTCCCTACCCCCTTTGTGGGTGAGGAAAGGCATTGTAGGAGAATAAGAGATGGAGAGATAGAGTGGAGGTGGGTAGATAGCTTGCAGGCAGCGTTTGAGGAAGAACAAAAAATCAGTACTGCAGTTATTAAACAGATAGACCAACTGGGGACAAAATGGGGACATCACAGATGAGAAAAAACTGGATTCACATGCTTCAGAAAAAGGATGGACAGATAAAACCATACAGTAAATGGAAGAATGAAACTTTTCCTGTAAGTGAACTTAAGACATTCTCTCATAACCTTGGGCTTTTCTTAAAAGTACAGAGAGGGAAGGAAAAAAAGAACACTTCTCTTTACTCTGTTTTTGTTGGCCAGACAAACACAGGGCAAAGGCTCCTTTTTTTCCCCCTCTCCCCTCATTGCTTCAGCTCCTTTTTTTTCTTTTTTCTTTTTTTACAATTTAAAATTCTTGTCTCTAGGGATCAGATACATTTAACAGTTGCAATTATCTTAAGGGCACACAAAGACTTAGACACACATATACACACAAAGACAAGAGAAACAAAACAGAAAAGGAAAACAGAACTCTCAGGTTCACACACACTGCTCATTCCCACCATAAATCTCAGTTAAATTAGGGAAGGCACAAATCTTAACAAACATATCACATGGTTGCATGGAAGACAGAGAGGGAGAGAAACAACCAAACAAAAAACAACCAAACAAAACAAACAAAAACCCCAACATTCCTATTTATATATTTCCCTTTTCTTTTAAGTACCTTTATTTAGCCAAATTGGTTTTCCAGCTTCGTCTCATCCCTGAGCAAAGCCCACTCTTTACACAATTTGCTCACATCTTTTTCCTAAATCTCCTAGGGGGGTTCCTGTCACTACCCTCGAGCTACAGCTTCCCATGTTCCCTCTCAGATGTGGGGTTCACTTTGGCTTAGCTGGGCCTGCCGCCGTCAGTTTTCAGACAAAAAAAAAGGTCTGTGAGGACTCTGGTTCCCTCTCAGAGTACGGGCACCTCCTTTGTAGGGCACACCGCCGTCAGTTTTCGGACCAAAAAGGGGCCCTGGAGGACCTGCTGCTTTTCCTAAGCAGTCAACTATGGGCACCTCTGATCCACCGTCAGTTTTCAGACCCTTGGGGGTCTGGGAGGACCTGCTGCCTTAGGCAGTCGAGTACGGGCACCTCCGATCTGCCGTCGGTTTTCAGACCCTTGGGAGTCTGGGAGGACCTGCTGCTTTTAAGCAGTTGAGTACGGGCACCTCCGAACACACAGGGCTTTGCTCAGTGACTTCCCAGCTGGTTACCCAAAGTTCAACTCTCTCATTCATTTTTTTTCATTCCATTTTCACACACACACTCCCTTTTTCCCTAACAGAAGGTCCTGTGGTCTGGCAAATCCCCCATGCTCTCCAGACTCTGTTGGTCTTTCTGCAGTTAGGAAATGCACAGAGGGAGCAAGATCAACAATAGGTTCAAGTTGAACCCAGAGACATTTCCTCCCAACAACAAGGTTATTCTGTCCTTGAATGATTTATATCTAGGCATTGCTTTGGCCTCTTTGTGGATGTAGGCCTGCTCTGGCATTTTCTTCCTGAACAGCCCAGTTTCATCCACATTGAAAATCTGCTCTGGCCAATAGTTGCCCTCTGCTATGATCTCATCCAGTTGGGCAGGAAAGTGTTGGGCAGCTCCTTCATCAGCACTTGCAACTTCACCCATCATGTGTATGTTGTGATTGTCTTTGAAACCATATAAACCAGCCATGGCTGGCAGTGAATGTGTTGGTGCATTCCTCACCTGCTCTTTCTTTCAGTGTTTCAAAAATGCTGCGTGCTTTAGCCTGAATAAGAAGACTAATTGGAATCCTCTTTTGAATTTGATCTATCCAAAGCACAAGCAATTTTTCTGTCTCATGGATGAGGCCTGCTCTATTCCTTGTAATAATGGCATTCGTTCCTGGCATTGCTTTAATCACCTCTGTAATCCTCTCCTTATCCTTAAGGATGGTAGAATGGATTTCCTTCTAGAATTTCCTTCTTCTCATCATGCACTTTGATGAACTTCATTTTAAAGTCCAGATTGATAGTTTTTCTTTGCTTCTTGCCTCCATGCTGGGCTGAATTGGAGCTTGGTCTCTTTCCTTTTGAAGACACTGCCGTCCAAACAAAGAGACGATGGAAAAGTATACTGTCCTGTAGATAGAGACTGGTTCAGAACGATTTACAGTATCTTCAGGGTTTTTTTGGGGGGGGGGGAGGTAGTAGTGCATGAATGTGTTTTTCTTGTCTGCTAAAAATTTCTTTCCCTGGACAAAAGTACATGAATGGTGTTGGAAGAAAAATCCAGGTCCAGTTCCAAGCTGGGAATAAAATGGAGGCTGCTTAAGAAAGAAAGGTCCGTTTATTGGTGAACAGAACCAACACACACACAGTGTGCAGTTCTGAGACAGCTGACAAATTAGCTTGATGAGTGCAAGGGTTTTTATACAGTTTCTGAAATGCTGCTGGGGGTTGTGCAATGTCTGAAATGCCCTTAGGAGATTGTGCAATGTAGTGAGCTATGTGTCTTTTGCTAAATGGTAGCAGGTTAATCCTATTATGTCCTAAAGGGTCATGTCCTGTTCTTAGAATTTGGGTGGAGGAGAATATAAATTTTAATCCCATCCCTGGAGGTGAAGGTCTTTTGTTTTGTGAATAGGCTGGCCCAATCTTTCTTAATGGGCACAAAATATCTGCTGGGGGCTATTAAGAAAGACTGAGTCTGCTTTCTGTCTTTAAGAGCATATTTCTCCATTTCTCCCTTTGGGGAAATATAATATTCTGCTTCTTTTAATATTCCCAAAAATATTGCATTCTTCCGGGGGGGGGGTTCCCACAATGGTCATTGCTAGCAGCCACATACTGTACAGTATTTGAAAGTCATTTATTTACTGTATTCAATATTGATTTACACACTCCATCTTTGTTCTTAACTGGCTTCCCACCCCATTACTCTTGGTCATTTTTTTCCTTAGTGTACAGAATGTGCAAGGCTGAATCTGATTCTTGACAATTGGAGAGAATGAACTGTGAAGGCCACATACAGTCCATTCATGAGCAAAAGCCGGGGTTTATAGAAAGTGTTAAGGAATTGTGCAGAATAACCTCTGCTTCTGAAGGCTTGCACAGTGAACCGTAATGTTGCAGTAGATATGAGTAATGATTCAGTCAATACACAGATACATTAAAGTGTATAAAAGTAGTTTACTTAAAGAAATAGCACAGTCCAAATAACAGTCCGAATCATACACGTTCTATCAGTCAGTATTCAGAAGTACAGCAGTCTTCTTACCAGTCTTTCTTTGTCTTAATCATCAAACAAAGATTCTCTCCTATCACAGATAGTTAGCTACACACAGAGCTTACAGACACGAAGTCACTCAGCAATGAATCAGCAAAAGAGAGAGAACTAACCATGTTCTCTAGCTCCCTCTTATGGCCGTTACTGCCAGTCAGAATGCACCAATGCATTTAAAGCAATATTACATATATTACATTAAACAGTGATTTGTGGCTTGTTTATATTAACCAACCCAACCGTTTGGACAGAGTCCTAACAGAAAAGAATAAAAAACACATAAAAATAACTTGCAAAGTTGAAAATCGGGTGTTTAGAGAAGAGATACAGTAGAAAATACATGCAGTAGTGTTTCACCAGCATTTTATCCTTGGATAAAATTTGGATCTCTGCCATCTGGATGACCTAGTCATTTTTTCTCACACACAGCAATCATTGCCACACATGCCAGCAGAATTGAGTTAGGCATTTTCTGAATTTTTGACACACTGAACCCAAAATGTTTGTCATCACTGGCTTAGTGAGCTCTAGGAGGGCTAGCGCTAGAGTTTCACCCAGCTTCCTCTTTAAGGTTTGAAAAGCCTGTCTGCAGACACTGATGCGTTCAAAGAGTTCTGAGTTTTTGGGCTTTGCTACCACTCCAAAATTGGAAATCTAGATTTGGCAGAATCCAGCCATTCCCAAGAAGCCTCTGAGCTGTTTTCTGGTCTTTGGTTCTTTTATATACCAGACAGCTTCTTTTCATTCTGCCAAAAGCTTTCTCTGCCCTTTTGACATAGCAAATCCTAAGTATTTTACTTTTGTTTGGACTATTTGTGCCTTCTTTCAGGACACTCAATACCTAAACTGACCCCAAATATTTGTCCCTTGATAACTCCTTGAATACATTTTTCTTTTTTGGGGGCACAGAGAAGCAAATTGCAAACATATTGCAGAACAGACTTTGACATTTCTGGCTCTGGCTGTCATTGGCGCAGATCTGATGTCAAGGCACTTCTGAACAAGGTTGGGCTATTTTTGAATCCCTGTGGCAACACTGTTCAATACATCTGAGTTTTCCTTCCAGTTTCTGGATCCTCCCACCCAAAAGCAAATATTTTCTGGCTTTCTTCTTGCAATGGGATGCAGAAGAAAGGGTCTTTCAAATCCAACACTGTAAACCACTCATCTTGGGGCCTGTGCTGCCTCCCTCTCCCTCTCCCTCCCTCCCCCCCCTCTCTCTCTCACACACACACACACCTGTGGTTTAGTGATTTTATTAATATTCCCCAGCAATTCCCTTCACCAAGACTCAGAACTGTCCCAATTAAGTCCAGCCACAAGCAGGCCAAGATTAGTCCACAAAGCAATGGCCCAATAGTCCACAAAGCAATTGAAAGTTGCTCAAACAAATAACTCCACCAAACAAACTTAAATCCACACACAAGAGAGCTCATGAGGCAAGAAAATTCCAAACACGGGGTCCATCCAGAGTGAAGCGGGAAACATGATGACCAAAAACATACAGCTAGAAAACAAACACATTGTTCCCAGCAACGCCTCCCTATGTCTGCTGTGATAAATAGCCAGCTTTCCAGCACAGCCCATCAAGACGGGCAGGGCCTTCTCCTCTTGAGTAGTCTGCCTAATCTCCGTTGCTCCTGCCTTTTCACTGCCCTACGTGTTTTCAGATCAGGTGCAGAAGGCAGTTCCTCCTCTTCGCTGGCTGTCTTTCCCCAGCTGAAGCCTCCTCCAAATCTCTTCCAGCTTGCCGTTCAGAGCCATCAATCAAATCAGTTTCTGACGTGCCAGGAATGGGCTCATCCTCCCGAGTTGACATCTGAGGAGGAATCTGGGGAGTCGTCCAAGGGAGACATCACAGGGCGGTACCAGAGTTAACAGAATGTATGAATTTGGGGCTGCTGGACAGCGGTGGGTTGCTCCCAGTTCGGCCTGGTTCTTAGAACCGGTGGCGGCGGCGGCGGCGGGAAGCTCCGCCCACCCGCCCGGGATGCTTCTGCGCATGCGCAGAAGCATCGCGAGCGCGTGCGCGAACCGGTAGCAACGGGTTTTAGAACCCACTACTGCTGCTGGATGAATGGTGACAGTAGCCTCAGTAATTGCTCAGATATTTTGTACAAAGCAATATTCATTGCAGTGGGGTTTATTTACTGGTAGAATTTGGGTATTAAAAGGTGATTGGCCTTCCCTAATTCATCCATATTTCAAAAATAGATCAATAATGGATTTTAAGCCTTTCCTGGCTTCTAATTTAATGGGGTGTGGCTTCACACATGGCAGTGTCACTTCAGATTTTAGTTGCACTTCTGCAGGTGGGATATTTTTTAGCCCTTCCTGGTTTTTCACCAGCTCACATCCAGGGGATCACTGCATTCTCTATGGCCTGTAGTATAGCATCATCTTGCACAATAGGTTTGTTTAACAAGCCTGCATGAAGGTGCCAACACTCATGCTTTGGTATTTGCAAAATGATTTCCTGTCCTTCAAATTTTATTTGGGCCTGTAATTTTTGTAATAAATCTCTCCCCAATAATGAGATGGGACACTTGGGCATATATAAAAACCTATGTTCCAATATTTTGCTTCCTAATTGGCATTCCATTGGTTCCAAAAGGTTTCAAATTTCTTTTTCCAGGTTACCCCTATTATTGGTACTTTTATGTTTGCTTAGCTTGTTCTGTTAAGACCACATGTGTTGCCCCTTTATCAGGCGTTCCACTGGCGTTTGCCCTATTTGCATTATAACCAGAGGCTCCCCAGGAGACACTGACAATTATGGTCAGGGCCATCCCCAGTCCCCTTCATTCTATATCTGAATCTCCTTCCACCTTAACACTCATTTGCCTTCCTTCCTTCCTTCTGAATGTAGAACGTAGAACATAGAATAATAGAGTTGGAAGGAACCTCAGAAGTCTAGTCCAACCTCCTGCTCGAGCAGGAGACCCTATACCATTTCAGACAATTGGTTGTCCAGTCTCTTTTTGAAAGTCTCCAGTGATGGAGCACCCACAACTTCTGAAGGCAAGCTATTCCATTGGTTGATTGTTCTCACTGTTAGGAAATTTCTCCTTAGTTCTAGGTTGCTTCTCGCCTTGGTTAATTTCCAACCATTGTTTGTTGTCTTGCCTTTTGGTGCTTTGGAAAATAGTTTGACCCCCTCGTCTTTGTAAGAGCCCCTCAAATATTGGAACACTGCTACCATGTCACCCGTAGTCCTTTTCATTAGACTAGACATACCCAATTCCTGTAACCGTTCTTTGTATGTTTTAGCCTCCAGCATCCTAATCATTCTTGTTGCTCTTCTCTGCACTCTTTCCAGAGTCTCAACATATTTTTTATATAGTGGTGACCAGAACTGGATGCAGTATTCCAAGTGTGGTCTTACTAAGGCTTTGTAAAGTGGTACTAGAACTTCATGTGATCTTGATTCTATTAATGCAGCCTAGGATTGCATTGGCTTTTTTGGCTGCTGCCACACACTGTTGGCTCATATTTAAGTGATTGTCCACTAGGACTCCAAATCCATCTCACAGTTACTGGCATTAAGCCAAGTTTCACCAAGGTCACCTATACAGTTGATTTTTCTTGCCTAGGTGTAAAGCCTTACTTTTATCTACGTTGAATTTCATTTTGTTAGATAGGGCCCAGTGTTCAAGTCTGTCAAGATCTTTTTGGATCTTGAGCTTGTCTTCTGGGGTGTTGGCTATTCCTGCCAGCTTAGTATCATCTGCAAATCTGATGAGTTCCCCTTCTATTCCCTCATCTAAGTAATTTATGAAGATATTGAAGAGTACTGGGGCTAAAACGAAACCTTGTGGTACCCCACTGCTTACTTCCCTCCATGTGGATGTAGTTCCATTGAGGACTACACGTTGAGTATGATTTATCAGCCAGTTACAAATCCACTTGGTGGTGATGGTGTCTATCCCACATTTTTCTAGCTTGCCAAGAAGTAGGTTGTGGTCTACTTTATAAAATGCCTTACTGATATCTAAGTATACTGTGTCCACAGCATTTTGCTGATCTGCTAATTTGGTCACTTTGTCAAAGAATGAAATAAGATTTGTTTGGCACAATCTGTTTTTGATGAACCCATGTTGGTTTCTATTTATAACCTTGTTTGCTTCTAGGTGTCCTAAAGTTTCTTCACTTCATGGATGAGAAGTTCTTGGATGAGAAGCGAAACATATTGAAGGGAAAAAAAAAAGAAAGTCCAGTTGCTTTTTGGGACAACCATAACTTGGTTGATTGAGAATCTCCATAGACATCTTTCCTTGACATAATCCTCCTTACCCATACGAACCACTTGTCAGGGTATGTAGATTTAATAGCTGTAAGCTGATGAGAAGTTGTAAGCAAAGGCAACCGGAAGCTGATGCAATGTGAATGAGACAGCAGGGTTACTGCCACTTTAAGAAGCTTGGTATGAAGCTGCCTATATAAGGGAAGCCATTAGAGGGCGTTTCCCTTCTCCTCATGTTCCCTCTCATCCGTGTAGTCTCATTGTTCTTCTCCGTGTATCAGTAGCTGTAATAAGGTATTTAACCACGTATAAGTTTGTATATACTGTATTTAGCTGTACATAAACCACTATTAAGTATCTAAAGGCTCTGTGTGCTGTGTGCTGTGTGTTTTGCTCCTGGGTTTATCTCATAATACTACTAGTCACGCTGCAAAACACCACTCATAGAATGGTTTACTACTTCCTAGTCTAGTCTATAATGCTGCTAATCTCCCATTCAGTTACTAACCAGGCCTTATTCCAAGATGTTTTCTGCCATGGATACAATCAGAGACACTTCACCAACCATTCTATCAGTTGTGCACTCAGGTGTTCCATGGGGTTAGTGGGATCAGCCAACTTCCTGCTGGCTATTTTAGGCTTGTGCAGGCACATACCCTCCCTTCTGGGCCCTCAGCACTATGCTGCAGAGCTGTTTTGCTGAGGCCTGTGGGCTCTTCCACATATCTCCCTTCAAAAGCTTTAAAAGGTGCATCACCCAACTAATTAGATGGCTGGTGTAAAGTAACAGGGAGAGGCTAGTAATCTACCAGGAGGGAGACTCTCACTGCACTACACAGTCCTTCCCTCCATGCCTGACAACTGTTAGCTGGGCTACTTTTAATACAGATTTAATGCTCTTGCCCTACATTTAAAAATAGCCTGCCTTAACACTTGTCAGGTGCATGTGGTGACTGGAGAGCTTGGTGCAGCCTGCTTGACTAAGCAGCTGAGAGGTGTAGTGGGAGTCTACCATTGAACCATACAGCCCTCCAATACATGTCAGCTGTTAAGTAAGGCTGGCTGGAGGAGATGGCAGGAGAAGGGGAAGAACTAGACTAAACAACCTATAGGCACAGTGGGAAGGGTTGTACAGTGCAGAATTTTTCAGCCATGGTCAGGCTGTTTCTAAACATAGATTTAGCTGTGCTGCACCACACTCCCTGCATCCATCAGGTCTTTGAGAAAGGTCATCCACTCTTCCTGCCATACCTCCCAGCCTGTCAGGAGTGAACAACCAGACCCACACATGTAGAGCTAACTACTTTATTGTTCTATGCCTATTTCACAGGAATCTCCCCAGACTGGCAGGTTTCATTTGGCCAAGACTAGATAAGGCTCAAAGGCATTTGGGGGGGGTCAGATCTTGCCCTCGTGTGTTTACTAAGGAGTCTGGACTAATTCCCCTCTTGATCCCTCCTCCCAATGTCACGTTCCGAGTATCCAGCACCAAGAAACCGCAAGCAACACAGTTTTGTTTGAAGCGTTTTATCCCAGAAAGCATGAAAACCCAGCATGGAGTGACAAACAAACAAAGTCAGCGCTAACCGTGGTCTGTCTCTGGTGCCTTAAATCCCTCTGTGCATGCCTACCCCACCCCCCGGCTTCTGCCTGCCGCGAATAGCCCAGAATCTTTGGCTAAACCGACACTCTGCCGTGATTCACTTGGTGAGACTCCCATAGCTCCTGCAACCTCCCCTCCCTGAATGGCAACCCCGAGACGGCCTGCTAGTGGCTTGCCGTTTCGGGGGTTGACAGGCGGCTCCCTCCTACCATGGAGATGGCATCTAGAAGGTAAGCAAAGGACACCATTGTCTGTCGAGAGGGGTCCCCCGTTGTCATCCCCACCCGGTTTGCGAGGGTGCTCTCGGTGGAACCGTTTCACCAACCGTGCAGCCCTCACATCCCAGCTTCTCACCCAGGAGGCCTCCGACAAGGGGTACCCTTTCCATTTTACCAGATACTGCAGGGCCCCCCTATGTATACAGGAGTCTAGGACCGGCTCAACCTCATAGTGAAGCTCCCCACCCACCTGAACGAGGCCGGGCGCCTGTCTCGGGGGACTCCGTAGCTGCGAGGTCCTCACAGGCCTCAGCAGACTACTATGGAACACTGGGTGTACCTTACCCAACAGACGCGGGAGCTTCAGCTCCACTGTGACTGGGTTAATAATACGAACAATGGGAAATGGACCGAGGAACTTCGGGGCTAATTTACGGCAAGGCACCTTGAGCCATAAGTATTTTGTGGAGAGGTACACTTTCTCACCAACCCGGAATTGGGGTTGGGGGCTCCGCTTCCTGTCAGCTTGTACCTTTTGCATCTCTGCCGCTTTCCTCAATGCTATTTTCACCTCCTCCCACACCTGTTGCATGTTGTCCACCCACTCAACCAGGCTAACAGATGATGGAGTCTCCCGAGGGCATTCGGGAATGGGGACAAACTCCATCCCGTTCGCCACTCTGAAGGGGGTGAACCCTGTGCTGCTGTGCACAGCGTTATTATAGGCCATCTCGGCGACGGGTATGAAGTCAGCCCAGTCAGTCTGTTGGTAACTGACATAGCAGTGGATGTATTGCTCCAGCATGGCATTGGCTCTCTCTGATGCTCCATTGGTAGCTGGATGGAAGGCCGAACTCAGTCCTTGAGAGGACCCAATCACTCTCAGGAACTCCCGCCAGAATTTGGCCGTGAATTGCACTCCCCAATCTGAGATGATCCTCCGCCATGGAGGCAGTAGATGTGGGCGGGGAACATCTTTGTCAGCTTGCATGCCGACGGGAGGCTCGGACAGGCCACAAAGTATGCTTGCTGGGAGAAGAGGTCAATAACCGTCCAGATAACGGTGTTCCCGTGACTTTCTGGGAGCTCTACGATGAAGTCCATGGCTATTTCTTCCCATGGTCGGGTGGGAGTTGCCACGGGTTGCAAGAGGCCGGGGGGCTTCCCCGGTCGCTTCTTCATTGTTGCACAGACTGTACAGCTCTGGACATAGTCCTCTAGGTCTCTCTTCATCTTGGGCCACCAAAATTGCCGGTTGGCCAAATGGATGGTTTTCAGGAACCCAAAGTGACCAGCAGATTTGGCATTGTGGCACCACTGCAGCACAGCTATTCGTTGGGTGTGGGGGAACATACAACTTGCTCCCTTTCCATGCCAGGCCGTCTCTCTGGGTTAACAGCTGCCAATTTTCCTGAAACCACGGGTTGGTAAGCAGAGCCGCCTTTAGGGAGAGGGTCATCTCATCCAGTCCCTCCTCCCGTCGGTGCTTCACCCGCCCACGGATTGTGGCCTGAGCCGCAGGTTGCGGCTGAGGTATTATGGTGTGTACCACGTCCTCACGCCCGCTATTGTACTGCAGCATCCTCAACAGTGCATCCGCTAGGAAATTCCTCACCCAGGAATGTACTTCAAAGTAAAATTGAAGCGCCTAAAATATAGCGCCCACCTGACCTGTTTGGGGGACAATTTGCGTGGGGTTTGGAGGGCCTCGAGGTTTTTATGATCCGTCCATACTTCAAATGGTACACAACTCCCCTCCAGCAGATGTCACCACGTCATAAGTGCCCACCAGACTGCGAAGGCTTCCTTCTCCCATATCGCCCACCGTCGTTCAGTTTCAGTGAGTTTGCGTGATGTATAGGCGCACAGTTGCAGGTTCCCCTGCTCATTGGCTTGGAGGAGGACAGCCCCCACGGCCATGTTGCTAGCATCGGCTTGGACCACAAAGGCCCACTCCGGATTGGGGTGTTTTAGGATGGGCTCCCTAGCAAATAGCGCTTTTAGTTCTTCAAAGGCCCTCTGACATTCCATTGTCCATTGTAGAGGCTGGCTGGGTCGGGGTTTCCCAGCCGTATTCTTGGTCTTAAGAAGATTGGTCAGAGGAAGGGCCACTCTGGCGAAAGATGGGATGAACTGGCGGTAAAAGTTCGTGAACCCCAGAAAGCTTTGCAACTGCTTGCGGGTCTTAGGGGCCTGCCAGTCCAGAACTGCCCGCACCTTTGCTGGATCCATCTCCACCCCATTGCTCGACACATGGTAGCCTAGGTAATCCAACCTGGTCTGGTGGAACTCACACTTGGTTAACTTCACATACAAATTCGCCGCCAACAGTTTCTCTAGGACCTGCTGCACCAACTGGACGTGCTCGTCCATGGTTTTGGTGTAAATCAGGATGTCATGAGCACCCCCTTATATAGGTGCTCATGCAAGACTTCGTTAATCAATTGCATGAACACCGCTGGAGCCCCTTGCAGACCGAACGGCATCACTCTGAATTGATAATTGTTTAAGGCGCAGTTAAAGGCAGTCTTCCACTCATCCCCCTCCTTGATCCGGACACGATAATATGCCTCCCTCAGGTCAAGCTTGGTGAAGATACGGCCCTCAGCCAAACGGGCCAGCATGTCCTTCATGAGAGGGAGTGGGTACATGTTCTCAATGCACACCCCATTTATGCCCCGGCAGTCCGCGTACAGCTGCAGACCCCCATCCTTCTTTTCTCTGAACAGGACCGGGGCCGCGATCCGGGACCTGGCTGGCTGAATGAACCCCCTAGCCATGTTCTTTTCTATGTACCGCCGTAGTTCCTCTATCTCCTTTGGCATCATAGAGTACATTTTCAGCTTAGGCAATTGGGCCCCTGGCTGGATCTCTATGGCACAGGCACTGGGCTGGTGCGGGGGTAGGACGTCACACTCCTCATTGAATACCTCAGTGAGGTCTCTATACACCTGAGGGAAGGCCGGTTCCTCCCCTACAGCCTTGGCCTGCACGTCCCCGGGTGAGGGGTTCGAGGTGTTGGTGACACCCCGTTTCTGGGGTTGCTCATGCGGAGGTGGTGTGGAACCGCAAGTGTCGACACCCGCCCTCCCACAAGATAGTCAGGCCCCACTTATCCAACCATGCTAGTCCCAAAATCACTGATTCAGTCATTTTTGGGATAACGATGAAGCGGATGAGTTCCCAATGCTGGCCTAACTCCAGTTTCACCGGCTCCGTGACGTGGGTGGCAGGTGCCCCTCCCAACAACGAGCCATCGACTTGCTCAAACCTCATGGGCCGCGACATCCTCTTCGCTTTCACCCCCAACTTGGCAGCTGTCGCCAGGCTAATGAGGCATTGGGTACACCCGGAATCTATTAGCGCCTCGCAGGTGCCACACCTCTGGGCCGAAAGTACTACCGGGACCATGAAGGGGCAGATGGCATCGCTTACTATTGGTTCACCTTCCCCTTCGTCGTCGCTGTCATAGCTGGCTAGTTGGGGGTCCCCTTCCACCGTCAGTCTGCTGTCGTCCTCGTGATATTCCGGGGTCGCGGTCACCTGCTGCACCCCTCTGGACTCCTCTGACATTTTCCCTGGCTTCTTCTTCGGTTTCCCCGTCCCTGAGGACCTTACCTTGGCTTGCGGCATAGGGGCAGGGCATTCAGCTGCCTGATGGCCTGGTTGACTGCATCGAAAGCACAGGATGGGCGGCCTGGCAGGTGCGGGTGTCTCTGGTTGAAACACCCATGAGGGCGGGGCTACCCGGGTGTTGCTCACTGGTTGGTCTGGGAACCGCCGTGGCCTCGGAGCCGCCTCCCCCTTTGGTCTGCACTCCCGCACCTCGGCATCCAGTTCAGTAGCTGCTAGCTACCAGGCGCCGAGCCAGGGAGGCAAGCCCCGGTAAGCGCAGGCCTGGTGCATCGTGCGGTCAAGGCCCGTCATAAAGTGGTGCACCAGCAGCCACTCTGGCCAACCCCACAACTTACCAGCAACCTGGCGGAAGTCACGGAGGTATTCCGACAGCGGTCTGCCCCTTTGCTGCAACTCCAAAAGCTCTCCTTCTGCCTGCTGAGCTCTGATGGTGTCCTTGAACCACTCACGCAGCGCCTCCAGGAACATGCCCGTGTTTCCCAGTTCCGGGCATGCTCGCTGTATAGATCTGCCACCCAGTCGGCAGCTTCGCCCTCCAGCACAGTTGTCACTGCCATGACCATGGCCCACTGATATGGGTAGAGGTGAGCGTACCAGTCTAGGTGGCTTATAACCTGGCATAAGAAGAGGGCCAACCTATCGGGATTTCCATCGAAAGTGGCCCTCAGGATTAGTGGCTCCCACGATGGGTGAGGGGCCTGCCAGCACCCCACAGGCCACCCCTGGTCAGCTCCTCTAGCCCTTGCTTGCTGCTGGGCTAGCGGTACATGTCCAATGCCCTGACGCTCCTTGGGGTGCACATCCAGCTGGGCAGCCCCATCTCGCGCTGAAAGGACTTCCAGAGGGGATGGTTCCTCCCCCACTCCAGCAGCCGCCTCCGTCGCCTTTCCCTCAGCCATTCCCATGACGCTCCCCTGCCTTCCTACACCCACAAGGGACTGGTTCCACTGGTGAGGGGAATAGGAAAATGTGGGAGCGCTGACTTACTGTCACGTTTTGAGTATCCAGCACCAAGAAACCGCAAGCAACACAGTTTTGTTTGAAGCGTTTTATCCTGGAAAGCGTGAAAACCTGGCACAGAGTGACAAACAAAGTCAGTGCTAACTGTGGTCTGTCTCTGGTGCCTTAAATCCCTCTGCGTGCACCTACCCTGCCTCCCCGGCTTCCGCCCACCACAAATAGCCCAGAATCTTTGGCTGCGTCTAAACCGATACTCAGCTGCCGGGCCGATCTCCGAGCTTCAGCTGATCGGTGCTTCACATCTGCGCTGCTCAGCTGTTTCTTGATGAGCGGAGCAGCAGCACGGCTTCCAACCGATGTTCCGGGCCAGCTGATCATCGGCCGTTCATTCCGGGCCAACTGATCGTCGGCCGTTCACTTGGCCGTGTTCCACTCTGCTGCGATTCACTTGGTGAGTCTCCCATAGCTCCGTCACACCCCTGCAGCCTCCCCTCCCTGAATGGCAACCCCGAGACAGCCGTTTCGGGGGTTGACACCCAACTGAGACAGTTGCTCTCCAACACAGCCTGAGAGAGATGCAGATGACGGGGGAGGTGTCTCAACCCTGAGATCTCTCATCCTACAAAGGAGTTAATCTGTGGAGTAAAGAGCCTTGTCTCCTCTGTTATCGGACACTTCTCCCAGCCTGGACAGGTGAAGGAGGGCAGGGGGCAAGTTGAGACAAATGGCTAAACTGTGCTTAGGCAGAGGGTGAGCACATGTTTAGGAGTTAAATTTTGCTCCTCTTTGCCATGCTGATTTACATAGATTTCTGCTGGCTCACAGTTGGGTGGAAAGTACTTTGGGCTCATCCTCACATTCCTCTACCCATAGTATTAAGATGCTCTGCTAAGACGTTTTACATGGAATGGCCCCATGATGATGCTGTTTTCCCATCCCTAGTCCACAGTATTAAAATTGTCCTTAGCTGTTCCAATTCTCTTCTCCTGATATAATTTTTGCTATGGACATGTTATAGGATGGTTTGTCAATGATGTGGTCATGGACTGGGATGTGTTGCCCTCTCCAGTCAGGGGGCATTGCCCTCCATATCCACTGGGGCTTATGCTGCAGGAGATGTACTCATGTAATGCCTGAGGAGCACATTTTGAAATGTTTGTAAGGCCTTGTGGACTTCTTGCATATACAGGTTTAGTGGTCTTTGGAAAAAGAGCTAGACCTGGCAAATATCTGTAGCTTGGGTGGAGGTTCGTTCTCCGAGCTTGTGGGTTGGTTTCCAAACATTTTGTTACCAGGCTAGGTAACATCTTCAGCAGAATTTAGGGGATGTCAGTGTCGGTGTTCTTTTGCTTATAAGGGCTTTGTGTGGTCAGTAGGTCTTGTGATGGGGAGGACACATCAGGTGAGGGTCATTGGGAAGTGTGCTGGTTGGGGGGGTTGGTTAAGGGTCAGTGCCATCGCTGGTTGGCTGTGCGGTTGATTTGCATTCTGAGGGGTTCATAGGTTGGTTGTAGGTAGATGTGTCTGTTGATGGAATTGCTTGTGGAGTGCTCCACCAGGAATTATCCAGAACCAAAGACAAGATACAGAAGGATGAAAGAAACAATGTAATTTACAAAATGAACTATAACAATTGCAACCAATTCTACATGGGACAAACATCACATCAATTGAAAACCAGAATCCATGAACACCAGCTGGCAGTTATGACCCAGGTCAGCAAGGCAGGTCTCTAAGTTTAACATTTTTTTATTGAGTTATAAAATATTATAAGATACAAAATACAAAAGTAAATAGAAAAGCAGTGGGGAGGAAGGGGGAAGAGAAGTGAGGAAGGCTAAGAAAAAAAAAGAAAAAGAAGCATTGACTTCCAACTCTCTCTGTTGCAGTAAAATAAGGCATTAACATCAAATCACAACTTTTTGCTTTTTCATAATAATCTGAACAAGCCATTTCTATAATGATCTATCAATCTAATCTGTAAAACCCAAAGTCAGAGTTTCATTCTTTTCCACATTGAGCACGAAGCGGTCTCCATGTGGAAACAAAAGTACTTATGTTCTTTTCTTTAATCAAAATAGTCAATTTTGCCATTTCAGTCAATTCTGCAACCATTCGTCCATAGTAGGAATCGAAGTGTCCTTCCATTTTTGTGCATACAATAGTCTTGCTGCTGTCAACATATATAGTAACAAAGTTCCAATTTTTTTCTCCAGTTCTTTTTTTATTAAGCCCAAAAGGAAAAGTTCTGGTTTCATTTTTATCTCCATTTTCAAAATTTTCTGTATTAAAATATGAATCATACTCCAAATTTTTTTTTGCTTTATCACATGTCCACCATAAATGATAAAAAGTCCCTTCTTTACTTTTACACTTCCAACATTCATTTGACATACCTTTATACATCTTAGATAACTTATCTGATGTTGAATGCCAATGATACATCATTTTGTAGAAATTTTCTTTTAGATTATAATTTAATGTAAATTTTAAACCCTTCGTCCACATATTTTCCCATTGTTCAAGCATCACATTATATCCAAAATTCCTTGCCCAATGTTTTACATGTTCATTTTCCAAATTCAATTTCAATAACATTTTATAGATCTTAGCGATAATATGTTCATTGTTGCCACATAATGAAATTTCCAATTCATTTTTAACAAAGTCAAATCCATAGCACTTTTTATCCAGTTTAAATCTTTCTTTCAGTTGTTGATAAGTAAACCAATGGCAAACATAACCTTCTGATTCAAGTTCTTCTCTCGGTTTTAATATTGGGTCACCAGAGTTGAAAGATAAAATTTTACCATACTGTACGTCAACCAGTCTGGCTTTGCCACCATTTCTTTTCTAAAGAAAGCTTCCTGGGGTGACACCCAAAGAGGCAACTTCGTAGAGAGCCTTGTTTTATATTTATTCCAAACTCTTAGTATGGCACGTCTAACAAAATGATTATTAAAATCAACATTAGCTTTAATTTTATCATACCATAAGTAGCCGTGCCATCCAAACCTTAATTCATGGCCCTGTCAGATGTGCTTCCGTTCAGAACCCAAGACAGGAAACCCCCAACTCCATGTTTGATGAGAAGAGGTACTTTTACTGAGTTTGAAATGATAGCAACGAAAGAAAAGCAAGATCTGAAGCAAAAGGTGTGAAAGTTACATATTGAAAGTATCCCCAAATCCCTCCCCCAAGGACCCAGGGCAAATGTCCAATCCCTAACCCATATTTTTTATTTATTTTATTTTATTTATTTATTTGTCAAGCGTATATATGATTACGAACATAGGAATAAACATGATTGTGAATACAGGATAAGGATACGAATAAATGGGGACAGTAGGACAGGGACGGTAGGGACCCAGGGCAAATGTCCAATCCCTAACCCATATTTTTTATTTATTTTATTTTATTTATTTATTTGTCAAGCGTATATATGATTACGAACAAAGTATAAACAGAGTATAAACATGTTTGTGAATATATAAGTACAAGCATGGTTATGAGTACAAGAAATTTAACGAGTATATGGGTACATTAGGACAGGGACGGTAGTCATGCTGGTGCGCTTATGCACGCCCCTTACAGACCTCTTAGGAATGGGGTGAGGTCAACGATAGACAGTCTAAGGTTAAAGTTTTAGGGGTTTGGGGAAGAAACTACAGAGTCAGGTAATGTATTCCAGGCATTGACCACTCTGTTGCGGAAGTCAAATGTTTTGCAATCAAGTTTGGAGCAG
>QLTV01003130.1:11399-29840 GCA_003457575.1 Thermophis baileyi | reverse complement strand
CTCTCTTTCTTTCTTGTCTCTCTCTCCCCCCCCTCTCTCTTTCTCCCTCCCTTTCTCCTTTCCTGTGAAGAACCCCAGAAGGTTTTTGGTAGCAGGAAGAAAAGCCAGACGTTTTGAAACTGAGAACATGCCCATTGATCATCTGGCATTCTTAGAGCTCCACTGTTGATTAGCTTAGCCTGAGCAAGGATAGCTTAGCAGCCACTTACAATAAGCTCTCAACTCAAACTCAGTGCACATGGGGATCCCCAAACAGTCAGGGTTTCTTTCTTTCTCCCTTTAAGGCCCCCCCGCACCCCGTTTTGGGCCTAGCAAGCCTCCCTACAGCCCCCTGGGAACCAAAAGGGGCATGGGGGGCACAGGGGGCACCCTCCGTGTCCCATTTTGGGCCTAGCAAGCCTCCCTACAGCTCCCTGGGAGCCAAAACGGTGCACGTGGGGACCCTGGAAGCAGGGGTGGGTTCTAACTTACCTCGCTGCCGGTTCGCTTCCTCCCGCGCCGCGTGGCAAAAAAACAAAGCCGGAAAAAAAGATGGCGACCGCATGCACAGTGCCGGAACTCGGCTTCTGTGCATGCTCATAAGGAAAAAAAAATTAAAAAAAATATATTCAAAAACAAATTAAAAAAAAATTAAAAAAAAAGATGGTGGCGCCCACAGACCGGCACCGACCGATCCGGTTTGGTGACGTCATCGTGACATCACCAGCGGGTCACTACTGGTTTGGGTGAACTGGTCCGAACCGGGAGGAACCCACCCCTGATGCTGGGTGTTGCTGTATGTGAACTCCGCCAGTGCCAGCAGATCCATCTAGTCGTCTTGCTGGAAATTCACGTAGCAACGTAAATACTACTCCAGCATGACATTCATTTGTTCCGTGGCTCTGTCCGTCTCCAGATGATGCGAGGATGAAAGACATACCTGCACCTGTAGAACTTCCAAGAGCGCCTGCCAAAACCGGGCCGTGAACTGGTTACCTCGGTCTGACACAATACACTCAGGTAGGCTGTGCAGCCGGAAGATGTGACGCACAAACAGCCGTGCCGTCTCCCGCACCGTGGACAACCCCACGCATGGCACGAAATAGGCCATCTTGGTGAGCATGTCCACCATCACCAACACCGTTGTGGCTCCCTGCGATTTCAGGAGAACGGTGATGAAGTCCATGGATACGCTTCCCCAAGGCCTCTCAAGTGTGGGCAATGGCTGCAGCAGTCCGGGCGGAGGTCCTGGCACATTCTTGGCTTGCCGGCACTCCGGGCATGATACAATGTAGGTCTCCATGTCGTGGCAAATCCATGGCCACCAGAACACCTGCCCCACCAGGTGCAAAGTCTTTAACAGGCCAAAATACCCCGCCGCAGGGTTGTCATGACACTGGTGCAAGATTAGGCTTTGGGAGGGCTCCTCCGGCACATATAATCCTTCCCTGAAACCTCAACAAGTCCTCCAAGCATGACCAAGGGCCCGATGGGTCTCCGACCGAGTCTAACTCCACTTCTCCGGCCTGGACAAATGAGTCTCGACGCTGCACTAGCCTGATTTGCTCTTTCAGATCGACAGGTTCTTGGGTTGCCGTGAACCTTTCCACTGGAATTACTGACTGGACCGGCACCTTATCCCCGGCCCACGTGTACTCCAGTTTGCGCGACAAGTTGTTGGCTCTCTGGTTCCAGCCTCCCGGACTATAGGTTACTCAGAAATCAAAGCGGGTGAAGAAGAGAGCCCATCGGATCTGCCACTGGTTGAGCTTCCTGGCTGTTTTCAGGTGTTCCAGGTTCCAATGGTGAAGCAGGAAACACGATGACCAAAAACACACAGCTAGAAAACAAACACGTTGTTCCCAGCAATGCCTCCCTCTGTCTGCTGTGATAAATAGCCAGCTTTCTGTTGCAGCCCATCAAGATGGGCGAGGCCATCTTTTCTTGAGTAGTCTGGCTGACCTCCATTGCTCTTGCCTTTTCTCTGCCCTACGTGTTTTCAGATCAGGTGCAGAAGGCAGTTCCTCCTCCTCTTCGCTGGCTGTCTGCCACTGCAAGCTTTCCCCAGCTGAAGCCTCCTCCAAATCTCTTCCGCCCGGCTGTTCAGAGCCATCAATCAACTCAGTTCCTGAGGTGCCAGGAATGGGCTCATCCTCCCCTGAGTTGACATCTGAGGAGGAATCTGGAGAGTCATCTAAGGGAGACATCACAGTAGTATCCCATCAAGTACCTGGGTATGCCACTTCCGAGCCCTTTATTGACACCCACATGCCAACACCTACAGGTATGTAATGGATACATCACCATCCTCACTACCGCAGTGGCTCCCAGTCACATGGAAGTAAATATATCATCAAACAGCTTAAGTGTGTACTGTATCCCCCGAGCTAATTGACTCCAACTGAAATTGGTGGGTTCCTATATTGGCATCTCTATTTTCATACCTCAACCACACAGCCGAAATTCCAGAGGGCTGGGGGAAAGCCATAATCATCCTCCTATACTATAAAAAAGGGCAACGGGAACAACCCAGCCAATTTTAATAGGCTCAGGTAGGCCAATTAGCCTATTAAATATCATTAGCAAACTGTATGCCAGGTGCTTATCTATCAAACTCCAAATCTGGATAATAGAGGAGGGAATAATCAATCCAGAACAAGCAGAGTTTCAACAGGAATGGACTACTATAGACCATTGCCTAGTGCTCCAACATCTGGCAGATAAATATACAAACCACTGTAACCTGAACCTATATGCAGCCTTCATTGATTTCAAGGCAGCTTTTGACAATATCTCAAGGGTAAGACTTTGGGACATCCTGAGCAGATCCTCCATAGATAAAAGACTCCTGCTCCTTATTCATAAATTATATGATAAAACAGGGCTTAGAGTAAGATACAACTGGGAAGGGGACGATTCCGACTTTATCCAGACCATCAAGGGGGTTAAACAAGGATGCATCCTTGCACCATTGCCTTTTAACATATACATCAATTCTCTGATCAAAACCCTCCACAGAGTGGATATTCATGCTCCTAGATTAGTCAACAGACATCTCCCAATTTTACTCTATAGTGATGATGCAGTTTTCCTCTCCGTCTTTTGTAGGCATGAAGTGGGCACTGAGAACCCTGGCATCCTACTGCAGTGAGGAACAATTAACAATCAATTATGATGTATCTAAAGTGCTACTCTTTTCTAACAAAAGACAAACATACAAATGGACAATTTGAAATGGAACAGGTTAAATGCTTTAAATACCGTATTTTTCGGACTATAAGACGCACCAAGATTTTGAAGAGGTAAGTAAGAAAAAAAGTTTTTGTCCTCCCCAGCCCCCAGGAGCACTCTGCAGGCCTCCCAAACCCTCTGTGCGCCCCGTTTTTCACAAAAATGGGTGAAAAATGGGCCCGTTTTTGCGAAAAATGACCCATTTTTTGCCCGTTTTTTGCAAAAATGGGGGCGTTTTTGGCTTCCCCCAGCCCCCAGAAGCACTCTGCAGGCCTCCCAAACCCTCTGCGCATCCCGTTTTTTGCAAAAATGGGCCCATTTTTGGCAAAAATGGGATGCGGGGGCAGGACTTCGGGAGGCAGATTTAATCAACAACACGAAGAAATGATTAGCTCAGGAAAAGGACAGAGATTTAATCAATAGGACAAAGAACCGACTAGCTCAGGGAAATATAGAAACATTTAAAAAAAAACACCAGAAGGCACCGGACACACCCAGCCCCACCTTGATTGAATCTTAAGGCAAAGGAATAACGAACACGAGACAGCATTAAAACTATTAACAACTTAGCACACACAAAAGAAAACATGCCACCACCCCAAGAAGACAAAGAACTTCAATAAAGGAAAAGGGTATAAAAATTGTACACTTACTGTATGTCGGTGTCAGCTCACCCAGGAACGCTAGCTCACGCTTCGGCTGAACTCGCTCTCCTGAAAAATAAAGAAAACTTGCTTCCACGCAGCTGCCTCCAAATTCTTGCGTAAGCATCGGGGACATTCTCCCAGCCAGGAAATTCGAATCTCAGAGGAAGCTTTCTTCCAATACAACAGCAGCAAGGGGCAAATTTGGCCAGACAACGGTACTTTTGAATTTAAAACATTAAAAGCACTTAGGTCCAAAATAAAACCCAGCCACATACCCTATTGGTACTGCTGGGCAGAACTATCTAGAACTAGAGATTTAGTACCAGAAAAATCACCACCCACTACTGAGGATACAAATGAGGCGAGGATCATGGCTCCACTAATGAGCAAACCTGTACCGGGAAGACAAAGGGGCCAATATGACTATGTGCTAACACACACCCCTTTTTCTGCCTTAGACCTAGTAATATGGAAAAAAGATGCACCATCCTTCAGGGCAGATCCAAAAATGGTTATTCAAACCCTATAAGCCATCATAGATAGTCACAATCCATCATGGGGAGATATGACTCAACTGCTGCATGTCTTCCTGACTAAAGATGAGTTGCTAAAATTGTTTGAGAAAACCGAACAAATAGCCAGGCGACCAGTAATAACAACCCCAGGCCAAGCCACCCGGCCACGAGTCGCCTGGCCGCTACAACGTTCTGACTGGGACTATAATGATAATACTGACTGAGGTACCTACACCAGAGCAAAGGATAATTTATTGGAAGCTCTGGAGGAAATTGGGAAGAAACCATTAAATTGGTCAGAATTCCAGGGAATAACCCAGAGAGAACAAGAGAATCCGGACGCCTTTTGGGTCCGACTTTCAGAAGCAACCACAATTCATGCCCATTTAGATTTGAGCTGCCAGAAGGACCGGAGGATATTAGCCTCAGCCTTCGTAGACCAATCCACCCAGGATATTAAAGAACATTTCCACAAAATAGTATCCAACTGGTCTGCCTTAGAGATATCGGAGTTGTGCAGGATTGCAAACTTCATTTATGACCAGAGGGACAAAATTAAAGAGGCAGAAAAGGAACGGAAAGAATTAGAAAGGGAAAAAGAGAGGGAAAGGAGACGAAAGGCAGAAAGGCAGGAAGAATTGCAAATATTTGCTGCCATGCATAACAACACAAGGCAAGGACAATGGCGGTTCCCTTATAGTGGGCCACGATGCAAAGAGTGTGCAAAGGCGGGGTGCCCAGCTTATAAATGCCACCATTGCTTCAGATGTGGGGTGGAAGGGCACTCAAGCTGGGACTGTAATCAGCACCCCTCCCAGTACCGGCATCAGGGACTGCCCAGACACTTTAAGCAAAGGAACAACCCTTTCCACTATGGCAACCACAGCAATAGTTACCATAGAGAGCCGCCTACAGCCCCTTTGCCGCAGAACAATCCTTTTAACCCCAACGAACGCAATGATCCACAAAACTCCCATTTGGAACAGGAAAGGGAAAATGACCATCATGCCCAATGACTAGAGAAAGAAGATAACGAATTTACTGCCACCCTTCAAGGGCTCGCAATTCCCCTAAGGAATGGCCCAGAGGGGGAATCCATGATTTCACTCCTCATAGGGGGGAAAGAATATGAGTGCCTAGTGGACACCGGGGCAACGGCTTCTTTAATCACAAAACCTCCCCAAAGGGACTCTGTGATGCTAGGAGTACAAGATCACATAATGGGAGTGTGGGGGGAACCATTCCAGTAGACTAAAAAGAAATAAAAGTTGAATTAGGTCCCTTTTCATTGAAACATTCCTTTACCATCTGCCCCCAATCCCCAGTTTCCCTTCTTGGAAGAGACCTCCTATGTAAAATCGGAGCTACCATAAAGTGCGGCAAAGGAGGTCTCACACTGGATATTCCAGGAAAAAGGACCTTCCTATTAGCCACCCACTGCACACCGCTTCATGTGGACTTGATTCCTCTACCCTCCTCCCTATGGGGCTGGGACACAACGCAGGTAGGGCTCCTGAGAGGGGCCACCCCAGTAACAATACAAGTAAAAGAAGGACGGCCCCCTTGTATTCCCCAATACAAAATCCAAGCGGAAGCCATCGAACCAATATACAAGTTGATTAAAGCATATTTAGAACAGGGCGTTTTGCGCAAATGCACTTCCCCTTGCAATACTCCAATCTTTCCAGTAAAGAAATCCAAGGTAGCTGAGGAAGGGAATCCCATCTATCGCTTCGTACACGATCTAAGGCTCATAAACAACCACGTGATACCCAGAGCCCCATAGTGGACCCAGCTACAATAATCACAGAGGTGCCTGCCTCAGCTACCCATTTCACAGTCATAGATCTGTGCTCCGCTTTTTTCAGTATCCCGGTGGATCAGGCATCACAATATCTTTTTGCTTTCACCTGGGAGGAGCAACAGTATACATGGACTCGGCTGCCACAAGGCTATACGGAGTCCCCTACCCTATTCTCACAAATCCTTAAGGCAGATTTATCCTCCATCACATTGCCAAGAAAATCTACCTTAATTCAGTATGTGGATGATCTTCTGCTAGCATCTAACAGTGAGCAAGCATGCAGAACTGATACTTTCCACCTCCTGAAATCCTTAGCAGAGAGGGGACATAAAGCCTCCCCCTCCAAACTGCAATATCTGAAACAAGAAGTGACATACCTGGGCTATATTATCGCACCAGGTATAAGGAAATTGGCTCCAAGCCGAGTAGAAACCATACTGGCAATGAAAAACCCTCATACTAAACGACAAGTGAGAGCCCTTCTGGGTGTCCTAGGATTCTGCCATCCATGGATTCCATCATTTGGGGAACTGGCAAAACCCTTAATACAATTAACCACTAAGGACATGCCAGACCCTATAGTTTGGTCCAAATCTCTAGATCAACACCTCTTAAAAATAAAAAGAACGCTAGCATCAGCCCCCGCATTGGGTCTTCCCGATTATAACAAGCCATTCACCCTCTTCATACACGAGAAATTGGGTATTGCATCAGGAGTCCTGACTCAATGCTTAGGTAACACTCAGCGACTGGTGGCATACTATTCAGTGAAATTAGACCCGGTAGCCCAAGGCACGCTGCCCTGCTTAAGAGCAGTAGCAGCTACTGTAGAAATAGTAAAACGAACAAAAGATTTTGTCCTGGGACAGCCACTGACCCTAAAGGTGCCCCATGAGGTTTTCGCCATCCTCCTGAAATCCCAAACCCAAGCCTTCACACAACAACGCTTAGCACAATACGAAGCAGAATTATTCACTTCAAACCACATTACATTCGAAAGGTGTAGCATTTTAAACCCGGCTACCCTACTGCCAATAGAACAATCAGATGATAGCCTCCACGACTGCCTCCACCTAATACAGGATGCAGAGCTACCACGCCCCGATTTAACTGACATCCCGTTGCAAAATCCGGATTTTGAGTTCTTTACAGATGGCTCCTCATATATTTATGAGGGAACATGGGTTGTGGGAGCAGCAGTAGTCTCTCTTCATGAGATCATTTGGGCAAAACCACTCCCCCCTCACACAGCGCTCAAGCGGCAGAGCTTATCGCTTTAACTAAAGCCTGTGAAGCTGCTAGGAACCGGTCTACTAATATATATACTGATTCCAAATATGCGTTTGGGGTTTGCCATGCTACAGGAGCCCTATGGAAACAATGAGGGTTCCTGACATCAACTGGCCAGCAAATAGCCCATGCCACCCTGGTTTCCAAACTACTACAAGCCATCCAATTACCAAAAGCCATAGCAGTCATCCATTGTAGAGCCCACCAAACGGATGACTCATTAATCACAAAAGGTAATAAATATGCTGACAACACAGCCAAATGGGTAGCTACAAAACCCCTCTCCCATGATATTGCAGCCCCAACAATAAGAGCTGATCCTCAAATCCCTTATGAAGACTTCCTAGAAGAAGGAGAAGCACAAACGTGGGAAGAGAAGTTAGACGCAATATTTAGAGAGGGGTTTTGGAGGGTCCCAGATGGCAGACCCATAGCCCCACACCGCCTCACACGATTAATCTGCCAAAGGCTGCACTCAAAAGGTCTGTGTGGCACCCAGGCAATGGTAGATGCAGCAAGAAGGGTGTGGCATGCACCTGGAATATATACTGAGGCAGCAAGGGTGGCTAGCACCTGCCAAACATGCCAAGCAAATAACAGCACAACCAGGAAAAGCATCCACGAAGGAGGTAGGCCATGGGCACAAAGACCTTTTGAAAGAGTGTAGATGGATTACATACAGTTACCAAAAGCTAATGGATACCAATATGCCCTTGCATGTAGAGACCAATTGACACACTGGGTGGAAGCCTTCCCATGCTGCCATGCCACAGCCTTAGAAACAGCCAGACACCTCCTTAAGGATATTGTGCCCAGATTTGGGGTACCAAGAGTTTTGGATATGGATAGAGGCAAACATTTCATAGCTCAGGTACTCAACCACATATTTCAAGCCCTTGGCATTACCCAGAACCTCCACTGCCCGTATTTCCCCCGCTCATCTGGTGCGACAGAGAGAGCTAATCGCGAGGTCAAGACCCTACTGGGCAAACATTTCACCCGTTTCCCATCCCCCCCTGGCCTATGGCAACTCAAGAGCAGGCCAGGGATGCTTTGCGAGTTGACATTCGGCTTCTCTCACTTCCTGAAGGCAACCTGTGCAAAGCAAAAACAATTAGAGTACAGGTATAAATTTTAGGGGTGTGATCCCCCCCCCCCGGTTTTGTCGGGTTCCTTTCATGGAATTTAGCTGTGAGGCGATCAGCTTGGATGTTTTTGCTCTTTACCCAGGATGCCTCTGATAGAGGGTAGCCCTTTCACTTGATCTCCACCCACCATCCCTCACCTTAGATAGGGGGGATATGGTTCTCTCTTCTTATCTTACAGCCCTCCATAAACAACTACAGGTACTGTGGAAGCAGAGCACTCTAACCCAGACATTACCCTTGGAGGAAAACTTACATCCCTTCGAGCTGGGAGATTGGGTGTGGGTAAAATTCTTCACCAGGACCTCACCACTGCAACGCAAGTGGACAGGGCCCTACCAAGTCCTACTGACCACACAGATGGCCATCAAAGTTGGAGAAAAGGACTGTTGGATCCACTGGACACACGTCAAGCCAGCGGTCATAGATCACAGTCCAAAGATCCCTCCAATCAAACTAAGGAAGAACCCAGAAACAGAACAGTGGACTCTAGAAGCATTCTTTGAGAACAAAGGCCTTTGATGAACTTTTTCTTTGAAAAGACTTTTTTTTACTCTCTTCAATTTTTTTTCTTCTCCCCTTCTACTCTCCCCGTGCTACTGTGAACAGCATTATTGTACGCGACCTCTGCGAATGGCAGAAGGTCCGTCCAATTGGACTGTTGGTAGTTCACGTAATACCTCAGGTACTGTTCTACCATGGCGTTCAATCTCTCTGCCCCCCCACCCCCCGTTGGTGCTCGGATGAAAGGCCGAGCTAAGGCCCTGGGATGACCCAATGGACCGCAGGAACTCCCTCCAGAACTTAGCCGTGAACTGGACCCCTCTGAGATGATCCTTCGTGGCACTCCATGCAGGCAGTAGATGTGCTTCAGGAAGAGTTTGGCTAGCTGGTGGGCTGAGGGTAGTCCGCTGCAGGGTAGGAAGTGTGCCTGCTTGGAGAATAAGTCAATCACAGTCCAGATCACAGTGTTCACCCCATTTTTTGGCAACTCCACTATAAAGTCCATTGAGACTTCCTCCCATGGTCTTGTTGGCTCTGCCACCAGTTGCAGCAGTCCAGGGGGTTTTCCTGGTCACTTTTTCATAGTCTTCCCTGCTAGGTCCTCCCTTTTTGTCAAGATGTGTTGGTTGTCATGGAACCAGGGGTCTGCTTCCAGTTCAGTTTTGAGTTTCACAGTTAAGTCGCTTGCAAGTTAGTCTTGCTGGTTGTGGCATTGTTGGCGGGTGGTCACTTGGGCCGCCATTTGGGTAAGGGCATCTACTACCTCCTGCCACTCACATTTGTATTGGGACATGCGGGAGATGGAATCAGCTAGGCAATTCCTTCCCCCTGGGATGTGTTTTAGCACAAAGTTGAATCGGTTGCAGTATTGAGCCCAGCGGACTTGTTTGGGCGATAGTTTCCGCGGGGTCCTAAGAGCCTCCAGATTCTTATGGTCAGTCCAGACTTCAAATGGTTTCTCCCCCTTTCCAAAAGGTGGCACCAGTTTAGTAGTGCCCATCTCAGTACAAAAGTCTCCTTTTCCCATGAAACCCATCGTCTTTCCATGTCAGTGAGTTTACGGGAGGTGTAGGCCAGGGCTGGGTTCCACTTACCTTCCCTACTGGTTCGCATCGCTACGGAAGTGCGCGTTTTGTCATCACATCGGGGAAATGACCCTCTGCGCATGCGCAGAAGCCTCTGCGCATGCGCAGAGGGTTCTTTGCCAGCCGCGGTGACCGGAGGACCGGTTCGGGGGTGTGGACAGTCGGCCATCGCTGCCGGTTCGGCGAGCGGGTGCAAATTTCCGCCACCGGTATGGGCAAACCGCTCCGAACCGGCAGCAACCCACCACTGGTGTAGGCGCAAAGTTGTAGTTTTCCCTGGCCATTTGTTTGGAGTAGCACTGCTCCTACCACCACGTCGCTGGCATCTGCTTGGATGACGAAGGGTTGTTCGGGGTCGGGGTGTTTCAGTACCGGTTCTTTTGCAAAAAGTTCTTTTAGTGTTTCAAATGCCTTTTGGCAGGTTAGGTCCCGCTGTAGGGGTTGTCCCGGGCGGGGCTTCGACCCTGGGCTCCCTGTCTTTAGGAGGTCTGTCATGGGTTTGGCAATCTTTGTGAAGGAGGGGATGAATTGGCTGTAAAAGTTTGTGAATCCTAGGAAGCTTTGTAGCTGTCTGCGGGTGCAAGGGGGCTGCCAGCCTAGGACGGCTTGTACTTTGGCTGGGTCCATCTCTATCTCCTCATTTGACAGTCGGTAGCCCAGGTAGTCTAGCTGAGCACAATGTAATTCGCATTTTGACAGCTTGACGTACAAGTTTGCCGCTAGGAGCTTTTTCAGTATCTGGCGGACTAGGGGTATGTGGTCCTCCATGGTCTCAGTGTAGATGAGGATATCGGTCAGGTAGACGAGGGCCCCTTTATAGAGGTGCTCATGCAGCACCTCGTTTATTAACTGCATAAACACCGCCGGGGGGCCCTGAAGCCCGAAAGGCATTACTTTGAATTGGAAGCTCCCTAGGGGGCAGTTGAACGCCGTTTTCCATTCGTCTCCCTCCCTGATACGGACTCGGTAATATGCTTCTCTGAGGTCTAGTTTAGTAAAGACCTTTCCCTTGGCTAGGTGGGACAGCATGTCCTTCATGAGAGGGAGGGGGTATAGGTTGTGCACGCACACGCCGTTTATCCCATGGAAGTGTATGCATAATCTCATATTTCCATCTTTTTTCTCTTTAAATAGGACTGGGGCTGGGACTCGTGGCTTGGCCTGCTCGATGAACCCCCTTGCTAGGTTCTTATCTTGCATTTCCCGGGGCGCCATGGCATACAGTTTGGGTTTGGGAAGCTTGGCCCCGGGGATGATTTCGATGGCACAGTCTGTTGCACGGTGGGGGTGGGTGGGTTTAGGACATTGCACTCAGTTTCTCTGAACACTTCAGTGTGGTCTTGATATTCTCTAGGGATCTGTTCAGCCTCTGGGGTTTGTTCAGAGGTGGCTGCCAGTTGTTCTGGTGTGGATCTAGGGGGGTTTTCCTGTGTGGGCAATGTCCCTATTTGCAGGTGCAGGGGGTTGGGGCCCCCTTGCTATCCTCAGTCTCCAGTTGCCCCCTTGCCACCAGATGGTCGGGCCCCATTTGTCTAGCCAAGAGAGCCCTAGTATGACCGTCTCTGTCATTTTGGGAGCTATTACGAATCAAATTGATTCCCAGTGGTCTGCTAGCTCTAGCCTCACTGGTTCGCTCAGGTGGGTGGCGTGGGCTCCCCCCAGCAGGGACCCGTCGACCTGCTCAAACCTAATCAGGTGGGTCAATCTCTTCGCTCTGATCCCCAGTTTCAAGACCGTGGGTAAATTAATCAAACATCTAGTGCAGCCTGAGTCTATTAGGGCTTCAAAAGTGCCCTGGGTCCCTGTTTTTGGGGCTGTGAGACATATCGGAAAGACAAAAGGGTGGATTGGTTCACTCACCATAGGGTCATTTTCACCCTCGTCCTCACTGTCGTAGGGTTCCGGCGATTGGTCGTCGTCAGCTGGAGTTCCACCCCTTCGGCTGGGTGGGGAGGGACCTCTACAGCCTGGAGGACTTTTCGGGACTTGTCAGCAGCACGCCTGGGGCCTCCTTCCGCTCACGCCCTGGGTGGTGGCTCTGGCTTGGGTTTCGGAGCTGGAGTCACGCAAGCTGATGCAAAGTGGCCTGTCCCTCTGCATCTGTATCATTTCAACTGGCCTTGGGGGAGGGTTGGCCTTGGGGCTGGCATGGTTACTGCGGCCTCCCTTCGGCCGGGTGGTCTCCGATCTGGTTGCCCTCTCTCTCTGGGACGCTGTTGCCTCCGCATGTCATTGGTGCACAACGCGCAGTCCACCTTTATGGCTACTCGGAACCATTCAGAGAGTCGGTTTGGAATGTCCTGATAGGCGGTTACTTGGCTAATTTTCTTGTCCAGGCTTTCTCTGAAGAAATGGATTAGTAGCTCCTCCGGCCAGGGCGGTAGCTTTCCCATGACCCTTCTGAACTCACGGATGTGTTCTTTAATGAGTCGCCCTCTCTGCTTTAAATTCTAAAACTCATCCTCCGCATATTGATCCTCCCCCACGTCCTCCAATCTGGCTTCTAGTTCTTGCAGGAATTCGTTGACGACCTGCAGCTGGGGGGCTCTCCTTCTATGGAGGGCTGCTAGCCATTCATTTGCTTCCCCCTCCAATCCCATGGCGATGGCGTTCATCATGGCTCTGTGCGATGGGTAGAGGTGTCCATAACAATCTAGGTGGACACCGGCAGAGTCAAGGAATAGAGCCAGCTGATCTGGGTTCCCATCAAATTTCCCCCTGAATCCAGGCGGTTCGTTCTACACTGCCCCTCCCTCATCTTGTTGGACCCCATCTGCCTGAGCTTGGTGCGCTTGGCTGTCTGCATCGATTCTAGCTCGTGGAGGGGGGGGGGTTTGCTCGGCCTGGGTGGCTTGCCTGTGGCACGGGGGGGCCACTGGGGGCAGCCTTGGGCTCAGCTTCCTTCTGGCGGGTGGAGCCAATGTAGTTCAAAAGGATCTTTTATTAAGCAGAAGTGAAAGCATTCCATTCAAAGCAATGTCTGAATACCCTTAGGCAAAGCAGGTAGAGTTAAAGCAGTAGAGACCCCTCCCATTAGCCAGAATGCAGATTCTAGCCAATACACAAGTGTGAAAATGTTTTCTTTATCAACTGCTCTGGGAACCGGATAAACATACATTTCTCTGACCATCTTCTGTTATCCATTGAAGTGAAACATCCCACATTGCCCCTCATAAACCTTCTCCAAAAGTGAAGAGATCTCAGGATGCTTGGCGCCCGGGTATGGATTGTAAACCGTCAATTGACACAGGCAATGCTAATAAATCAAACCCAAGGCCCCCCCCTTCTCTCAACTGAATGGCACGATCACTCTTTGGGATCTGACAGTGTGGGCATCCCGGGGTTGCTCTGAGGTTAGGCTCAGCTTAAACCTAGGGCTGGCTAGTTGGAGTCTGCCAGGTTGGATGGGGCTTCTCCTCACTTCATGGGGATCAACTGCACCCCCCCCATCTCTTTTCCCCTTTCTTTTGGGTGGCACAACGGCCCCTCATCGCAAAGGGTGGCTCGGTCGAATTCCTCCCTCAATTGTTCTAAGGATTCACCTGGGGCTCCCAGTAGAGTTTTGGGGGTTCTGACCTCTTCCCACTCCTTCATCCACTCCAGTCTTCCTAGCTCGCTTATGGGTTGCCCCAGGCGACGGGAGCTAGGGTAGGGGGGGTGCGACCTCGACCGCTTTAGGGATTCTCTTCCACCAATACTCATCCCTTTCTGCATCGGTTGCTGAGGCAGGCATCCCGGGCGTCTCAGCTTCCAGTTGCAGTTGAGTTCCGTTTGGGCTGCTGGCTCCTGGAGTTTCCTGGGTGGGGGCAGGTTCTGTCTCCTTCTGGGTTGCCAGGAGCAGGCTTTCTTCAGAGATCCACCCCTCTGCCATGGTGGCCTGAGTTTCTCTCCATGCACCCCAAGTATCAAAGAGCAGGTGGAGAGTCCGGGACTCAGGAATCCCTGTCATTTTGGTTAGTTTTGGGAGAGCTGGCTTGCTGTCAGGGTTCCGACCGATGCCCTAATAAAAGCAGGAGCCTCAAGCCAGTTTTAAGAAAAATCCAGTTGTTTATTAGGAGCATCATGTCGGCACGGACCTAGTGAAGCCAGCTCTGACCCCACTCAGTTCGCACCTTGCCTCTGACCCTGTTTCCCCCTCCCCCAAGGTGTGTCATCAGTCACATTCCCCAACGAAGCAATTTCGCGGGTCGTAGAAGTCACTCCCTCCGGCCGTTACTAGTTTCTGTGGAGATGGCCTTGACTTTCGCCGGCTAGGATGTGCGTTGTTTTGACTGAGGTGCAATTCCTTGATGCAGCTGCAAGGCTCGATCCCCCCATCCCCCTGCCTATGGCAACTCGGGAGCAGGTCAGGAAAGCTTCGCGAGTTGACAGCCGTCTCCTCCGAGGTGGCCCGTGCCCCTCAGCCGAGCACGGCAGGCACGAAGCTGGTCATCCTCCCCTGCCGTCGGTCTTACCTTCCAGCCCACGGGGCTCGCACCGCTCTGCTCTCCGCAGCTGCCCGCTCTCTGTAATTTTGATATTGCACACAAACAAATTCACTGCTTGTAATATGAACAAGCTTTTCATATACTCAGGTGGTTGAATTATCTAATGTGATGATGACATTAACACAGGAGAGGAATCTATTCCAAATGCTTTGATTATATGGTGACTCTTTCAAGGTTGCTAAGAATGAGAACAACTTATTGACTAATTTTTCACTAAAGAAAGAACTAAATGAAGGAACGGAGCAGAGGCTTTCTACAGACCCACTCATTCTATTCTGGAAGGAAAAGAAAAACATAATCTTATGTAGTTAACTATTCAAATCATTTCATATACAGCAGGGGTCCCCAATCCCTGGTCCGTGGCCTGGCACCAGTGCAAGGCCCACCAGGAACCATGCTACATAAGCAAGTGAAGCCCTATCCATGCACATATGGGATCCAGGCAGCGTGCAAAACCATGCCCCTCCCCCCCGGTCCATGGAAAAACCGTCCTCCATGGAACTGGTCCCTGGCGCCCAAAAGATTGGGAGCTGCTGATATACTGTCCCTGTGGGGTAGGGACCGGGCATTCGGCCGCACGATGGCCTGGTTGGTCACACCGGAAGCACCGTGGCGGCATCCGGGCAGCTCTCACTGGCAGGACCGCCACCGGGGCAGGGGCCACTCGGGTGGAGCCTGGTGGTCTCTCCGTGAACCTCCGGGGTCCAGGACCCACATCCCCCTTGGGCCATCACTCCCGCAGCTCGGTGTCCAGTTCAATGGCTGCCTGGTACCAGTCACTAAGCCGGTGAGGGAGGCCTCTGTAAGTACAGGCCTGGCGTAACGTGTGGTCCAGACCCACCTTGAATTGGTGGACCAGCAACTGCTCTGGCCAGACCCGCAACTTACCGGCGACCCGACGGAAGTCCCGTACATAATCAGCTGCCGATTGGCCACTCTGTTTCAGGGATAGAATGTCTCCTTCAGCCCGTTGGGTTCAGGTCCCGTCTTCAAAGCGGACCTGTAGTGCCTCCAGGAAGAGGCCGGCGTCCGCCAACTCCCGGGTGTGCTCGCTGTGCAGCTCCGCCACCCACTCAGCTGCCTCGCCTTCCAATACCGTCGTCACTTTCATGACCATTGTCCACTGGGCCAGGTAGAGACGGGCATAGGGTTCCAGGTGACTGATGACTTGACTTAGGAACAAGGCTAGGCGGTCAGGGTTTCCATCAAAGGTGGCCTGTAACGGCGGAGGCTCCCAGGGCAAGGGTTGGGGCCAGAACCGCATTGGCCACCCAGGGCCCTGAGGGGCCTGGTCAGCCTGGTGTTGGTCTGGAACCCCAGGTATCTGGCCCTGCTGAGCCGACTGAGCACCAGCCGGTCTCGACATCCGCCACTGGGATCCACTGTCCCCCAGCGTGGCAGTCCCTTCTGTTGCCAGTCCCGGCCATCCGACCAGTCCCCCCAATGAGGAACTCTGCTCCAGGGCCCCCACCTGCAGGGCATCGTGTGAGTGTCCAGAAACCGCGCCCAGGCAGAGCTTCAGGCTAGCCAAACAGAACCGGGTTCCTGCCACGCTGCGACTGCCTCTCCACCCAAATCCCATCACGGCCAGGAAGGGGCGTTATGGAAGCTAGCTTCTCCGAACCACTCCTGCGGCACCTCCATGGTTTGGCTGCCAGGAGCGGTCGAGTAGCTCCACTCCCCCTCTTCGTCATCCGTCCACCTCCTCTCCAGCCACTTGGTCAGATGTGCACCGGATAAGCCTGGGGTTAGATTTTTCATTCATCTCTTGTAACGTGTCATGAAACATAGAAAACTTTTTCTCAAATGCTTCCATAAGGAGTTTGGCACTGGGCTCCTCTGAGTCATGTTTTAATTCCTTCAACTCCTTCTTAGGAGGCATTTTTGTAAATCTATACAGTTCTTCTGTTACAACCAGTTGCTGGCAGCAGAAAAGTAGGCAAAAATACACACTTCCCTTTTCAAGGTCAGATAGAAAGTTCCAAAAGCAAAACTAAGCAGCTAGCAGGGAAAATAATGTTGATATACAAACTTGCAGAGTAGAGGAAAAAAAAGAGGTTTCTAAGCTTTTAACATAGAAAGCCAAAAATTATATGCAGAGTGCAGTAGAAATAAAATAAAGGTATAAAAGGTATAAAATCTTTTCAGGTTGATAATATGTACACTTTTTTGTGAAAGCTCAATATAATTAAATCAGTAACTCATTTTCTCAGTAGTCTCAGAAAACTTGTTGCTGTTTGCCTCTTCCATATGGAATGATTATTTCAAGATACTCCTCCAGTGCTATTAAATCAATTAGAATCCACGAGGAGTGAAAATATCAGAATTCCAGCACATAGTCAGCAATTAACATGCAAAAAAAAAACTATTTAAAAAATTGCAAAGCATGAAGTTAAAACAGAAGTGTCTTTGAAAACAAAGGCTGGGTGGACATGTCAGTCCTCTTTGACATAGCTTACCAGGGAGAAAAAATTTGCTGAAAGTTCACCCTCCCTGTCCAAGAAATGCCATCCAAGAAGCTTCAGGGCAATTCCACGTCACTCCTTTTCTAATCCAGGAGTCAAATAGCTACAGAGACCTGCTCCTAGCTATCAAACCAGCAATTTGTCTAGCAGAACAAAGATGTGTGTCAGGCACTGCACACACACACCCCGCACCCCGATTTGGGCCTAGTAGGCCTCCCTGCACTTACCTGGGAGCCAAAATGGGGCGCATGGGGACTCCTGGAAGGGGAGGGGCGGGGAGGGGAGGGGCCAGCCAGCAATTTAACTACCGGTTCGCCCGAACTGGCCAGAACCAGCTGAATTCCACCACTGCCTTAACAACTTTCTCATATCTCAATTGTATTTGTAAATGTGGCCACCATGATAGGTCCACACCTTGATTTTGCAACTCTTGTTTAGTTTTAAGTTTCCCTTCCACATTCAAAATATCTTTATATGTTAATTTTTTTTCCAGATTTACTACATTTGGATGTGTAAATGCTTCCATTGTTGAGAGCCAAACTGGTATTTTCATATAAATTTTTGCTTTCACCTTTTCCCATACTAAGAGTAGAACATTTCTTAGATAATGACTTTGAAAATATCTATGAGTCTTATTTTTATCATACCATTAAAAAAACATACCAACCTAATTGGAGATCATGACCTTCCAGCAACAGTAATCTTCTGTGTCTAAGAGTTATCCATTCTCTCACCCATGTTAATACAGAAGCTTGATAATAAAGCTCCCAATCTGGTAGTCCAAAGCCCCCATTGTTTTTTGATTCTTGCAACATTTTCAGTCTTATTCTTGCTTGCCAAACAAATTTCAAAATTGTTGTTTAGCTTGTTAAGGAAGTGTGCAGAGTAACCTCTGGGCCCTGAAGGCTTGCACAGTGAACCGTAATGTTGCAGTAGATATAAGTAATGATTCAGTCAATAAACAGATACGTTAAAGTGTATAAAAATAGTTTACTCAAAGTAATAGCACAGTCCAAATAACAGTCCGAATCATACACGTTCAGTCAGTCAGTGTTTAGAAGTACAGCAGTCTCCTTACCAGCCTTTCTTTGTCTTTAATCAGCAAACAAAGATTTCAGCTTTCAAGCAATTCTATACTATCACAGATAGCTACGCTACACACAGAGCTTACTCTCAGACACGAAGTCAATTAAGCAATGGATCAGCAGAAGAGAGAGAACTAACCATGTTCTCTAGCTCCCTCTTATGGCCGTTACTGCCAGTCAGAATGCAACAATGCATTTAAAGCT
>QLTV01003129.1:19996-30355 GCA_003457575.1 Thermophis baileyi | reverse complement strand
TTCTTATCTGTACCTTCTTTTGAAATCAAGATGATATATGCCTCCCTCCACAATTCCGGTAATTTTGCTTTTTTTCAGCGCTTCATTACATACTTCCAATAACGTTGGTTCTATTACTTCACCCATATTTTTATAAATTTCCCCTGGGAGACCATCTGGCCCCGGGCTCTTGTTATTCTTTTGTTTCTGGATTGCCTCTTTTAGCTCTACCAGCGTTATTTCTCTATTTAAAATCACTTTTTTTTCCTCCTCTAATGGCATCCCTTCCCCCTTCAAATATTTCCTTATAGTATCCATCGCAGTTCCTGTTTGTAAAGATTCTCAAATAATTTTTGTGTAATCCTCTTTTTCTCTTCTTCGTTAGTTTGTAAATTCCCCGATTCATCATATAACTGCTGTATTATCCTTCCTTCTTTTTCTTTTTTCAATTTGTAAGCTAGCCATCTCCCTGGCTTATTGGCATGTTCGAAGACGTTTTGTTTAGTAAATTTTAGGCTTCTTGCGATATCATCTTGTTCCAATATATTTAATTTATGTTTCGCTAATGCCAGTGATCCTTTAATTTGTTCATTGCCTGATTTTTTTTGGAGTTGACTTTCTAAATTTCCAATTTGTTCCTTTAATATATTATATTGCTTCCATTTCTCCTTGTTTTTGTACTTTTCTCTTTTTATTTCCATACCATTTATTTCTGGATCATGTCTAATACTTCTGTTTAGCACTTCCAATGTTAATATGAATAGTAATGGGTACAGCGGGCATCCTTGTCTTGTGCCTTTTTTTATATTAAAGTTCTCCGTTGAGTCCCCATTCATGATCACTTTTGCCATTTGTTTGGAATATATTGTCTTAATCATATTTATAAACCTCTCACCAAAGTCCATACACTCTGATTGGTGTAACATAAACTGCCAATTTACATTGTCAAATGCTTTTTGTGCATCTAAAAAGATCAACACCATTTGTTTTTCAGGGTGCACTTCATAGTACTCCAACGTGTCTAAGATAAATCTTACATTGTTTTAATTTGTCTTTTGGGTAAAAATCCATTTTGGTCTGAGTATATAAATTCATTCAAAAATCTTTTTAATCTTTCTGCTATTATTGATACAAATATTTTGTAGTCTGCATTTAGTAATGATATAGGCCTGTAGTTCTTTATTTGTGTTAAATCTGAATCTTCTTTCAGGATTAATGTAATATTTGCTTCTATTCAAGTATTTGGGATCGTATCTTCTAGCAATACTTCATTGTAAACCTCTAGCATTGATAAACTTAATGTATCCTGTAAATGTTTATAAACTTCTGCAGGTAATCCGTCTGGTCCTGGTGATTTGTTATTCTTTTGTCTGTTGATCGCCTCTGTTAATTCCATCATCATTATTCTTTCATTCAGCATAGCTTTCACATTTTCAGGCACTTTTGGTAATTTAGCTTTTTCCAAGTATTGCTTTATCTTTTCCTCCAAAAATTTTTCTTGATCATATAATTTCCCATAAAACTCCTGAATTATTTTCTGTTTACTCTCGTTTTGGTACTGTAAGGTTCCCTTCTCATCTTGTAGTTTGCTTATCAGTTTCTTCTCTTTCTCCTTTTTCAACTTGTATGCTAGCCATCTTCCTGGTTTGTTGCCGTTTTCAAAAAAAAATTGTTTTGCTCTTTTGATTTGTTGTGCCAATTCTTCTTTTTCCATTAAGTTCAACTTATGTTTTATTATTTCCATTTGATTTTTAAAATTTCCCTTTTGCGGCTCTTTATATTCTTTTTCTAATATCTTTTGATGTTGGTTTTTTTTCTTTTTTTTTTCTCGCTATGTAGGTTATCGCTGGCCCCCTAATATACATGTATGCTTTAGCTGTGTCCCATACGTTTTGCAGTGAAGTCTCTTCTATTTTATTCTCCTTAAAGAAGAATTCCATTTCTTTTACTATTGTTTGTGTAAATTCTTTTTCTTTTAGTATAGATTGGTTCAATGTCCATCTCCACCTTTTCTTTTGCCCCTTCCAACTAATTTTATTGGGATATGGTCAGCCCATATATTGGTTTCTATCTCTATCTCTTGCACATTTGTTCTTCATTCTGGTGACATCCATATCATGTCTATTCTAGACCATGATTTGTGCCTGTTTGAATAGAAAGTGTACTGGTTTTTCCTTGGATTTGTTTCTCTCCATATGTCCTGTATTCATGTTTCTTCTGCCATTTTAAAAAAAGTCCTAGGAAGAATCTTCCTTGCTTTTTTCCCTAATTTGCTACTTCTATAATCATGTTTTGTATCCATGATTGCGTTAAAATCTCCTACCACACAAATATTCTCATATTCCATTTCAATTATCTTCTTATGTAGTTTTTTTATAAAATTATTCTTGTTTGTTGTTTGGCGCATATATTGCTATCAAAAGTATTTGTTTTTTGGTTTATCACTACTTCCACCATCAAAATTCTTCCTTCTTCATCTGTATAAATTTGTTTAGAATTGATTGTTTCGTTAATATATAAAACCACCCCTCTTTTCTTTTGTTGTGCTAATAAAAAATATAGTTTCCCCAATTTAGGGCATTCCAATAATTTACTGTATTGTTTTTTTATATGGGTTTCTTGAAGGCAAATTATGTCTAATTTTAATTTTTGTAATCGTGTGTAGATTTTTTTTCCTTTTCATAGGGGAGTTCAATCCATTTATATTGATTGACAACATCTCAGTTTCTCCTTCCATCTCCTTCACTTATATATAGGTCTTATGCTCCTAGTTGTTCTTATTTCTCTCTGTTCTTTTGCTCTTGCTCCTTCTTGGTCCGCTCATTCTATTTTCTCGGCTTCACTTTCTTCTTGCTGTATATTCCTTTCTACTCTTATTGTTTCCTCTTGTCTCTTGTATTCCATTTCTCCTCTCCTTTCTTGTCCCTCATTTGTGCTAAAGTAGCAGTCATAGAATTCCATCGCTTTATCTAATGAATCCAATCTATATCTTTTGTCATCCCAGTTTACTAGTATTCCTTCATGTACCAGCCATCTGAAATTTACATTTCTTTTAATCAGCTTTGCAGTCAAAAATTGGTATTGCTTCCATAGGTCTTTTACTCTTCTGGGGATCTGCTTCAGGACCACAATTTCTTTCCCTCTGTATTGCAATGGTTTGTCTTTTGCTTTTTAAAGTATTTCATCCCTTATTGACTTTTTAACAAATGTCACATGCACCTCTCTTGGGAGTTTGTGTCTTCTCGCATAGCTCATGTTTATTCTAAATATTTCATCTATCTCTGCATCCATCTCTTGTTTCCCTATCTTTAGGGTGCCTGCCAGTAATTCTATCATCACTTCTGGAAGATTTTCCCCTTTGTCCTCTTCTATGTTCTGAAATCTTAAAAAATGGACCGCCTTCTCCATTTCCAACATTATCACAGTCTCTTCGAGGTCCTTATTTGCTTGTGTTAATTTTTTGATTTATTTCATCAACTTTCTTCTCAGCTTCTTCTGATTTCTCCTCTATTTTCTGGATTCTTTGTTCATTTTTTGTTATCATTTGCTGAAAATTCCCCAGTCTTTCATCCATGTTGTGCATCTGTTCCTTCATCTCCCCCATATCATTTTTCATCTCATTATGTTTTTTTGTCATGCTCTCCTGGATAGACTGAAACATCATTTGTATCTCTTTTTTGAATGTATTCATCTTTTCTTGTTGCAACATATCATCTAATGATCTTTGACTTGATGGACTAGAGGCAGCCGATGATGGTGTGGAAGATGCTTTCTTTCCAATTTTAGTTAGGTTTGGAATACTCGTCATTTTAATATCTAGAATTAAATCTATTAGAAGGAAGAAAAATATTAGTCCAAAATAGCCCACCCAAACCACAATATCCCAAGTATCCAAGAAGTTAGGAAGCCAACCCAAAAACCCAGTTCTCTCAGTCACCAAGCATGTCTTCAAAGCCAGTTATATTTTGTAATCCACAGAGTCAGTCTATTGGAAACGTTGGAAAAGACTTCTTCTTAACTTCTTTAAAGTCAGCAAGTTATATCCTTATCTTCTATCAGTTAGTATTTGTAATCCGAATGGCCCACCAAATTCCCCAATGTTCAGTAATCCAAATGTCCGGCAAACCAAAAAGAAAACCACTTCCCTTAGTCTCAAAACAATTCCAAGTTGTTCCACTGTTCCACTCTATCAAGAGTATTTGTAATCCGCAAAGGTTCAAAGAGTTTCAATAAATTCACTGTCTGTCTCCAAGCAACAAGCAAAATAACACTGCAGCTGTTCCCTTGTCTCTCTTTTCTTATCTATATCAGTCAGTTTGTTATGTCTACTTCCTCTTTATTCCCAGCATTTATTTCACTTGTGTAATGTCTTTTCCAGCCAGTAGATGTCACCCTAACTCCTTCTCTTCCCGTTTAGGCAGCAAAGTTTAAGAGTTTAAAAATTCATTCTTCAAAAGTTTATCTGTTCCAAATAACAAAGAAAAAGAAAGTATTTCCCCATTTCTTATACAGTTTGTATGCAATTATAATGTCCAGTCCGGTCTTTCCCTTTTCTTTGGTTTATTTGCTTCCCATTAAATTTCCTTTTTGGGGGGGATCTGTCATCAGCTCGAAATCTCACTCGCCGCTTTTTGGGGAAGGGAGAAAACAATCCCTTCCTCCCTTCTCTATGGAGTCCCAATTTTCAAAACGTTCTTTTTGGGGGGGATAATCTCCGCGGTAGAAATTAGAGAGTTCTCACCCAGATCTGCTACACTGCTCTCAAGTCGTTGATTCGTGCTTCCTCTGTCCCGGTTGTCACAGCTTCGGTCTGGCCATAATGGCCGTCTTCTCTTCCGCCAGTTAGAAAGGTTCCTTTGGATCTAACTAGTATTTAACTAGGATTTAACTAGGATTTAACTAGGATTTAACTAGTATTAAACAAGGTTTGTTTGTATGTTGCTTGTGTTGTTTTTCTCGGTTCGGCAGCTGGGACAGAACAGTTTGTTTCCTGCCACAAACAAACAAACCTTGATCACGATGGAGCAGCTGCGTGCTGAGAACGTGCAGCTCCAACAGCAGATAGCTTTGATGGCCGACCAGCTGGCTCAGCTTCAAGCCCAGATGGCCTGGTAATTTAGAAATGTTTCCGGCTTTCTTTGGACAATGCAAGTTATTCATGAGTTTGCGAGCTGAGGACTTTCCAAATGACCAGGACAAAGTAGGCTTCATTGTCAGCTTGCTTTCCGGCTCTGCAGCTCGTTGGGCCACGCCCCTGTTGGTCCACAACAGTCCGTTGCTCAATGACTTTTGGGGGTTCTGTGAGCACTTACAGCAAATGTATGAGGACCCTATTAAAGCACAAACCTCCACCAGACGTTTAAAGGCCTTAAAGCAAGGACGGCAACCCCTCCAGGAATATATCAGCAAGTTCCGGTTGCTAAGCCAGGACTCGGCCTGGAATGAGGCAGCACTTCTGGATGCCTTCCAGGATGGTTTATCGGAGGCATTGCAAGATGAGTTGGCTCACGTGGACATTCCTCCAACTCTAAATGAGATGGTTCGTCTGTGCCTACGCATTGATGCGAGGTTACAGAGGCGGACCCCTCATCGTGCTGTCCAGGAACCTCGTGCGACCCCAGTTGTACGTGAGACCCTGGCTCCAAGGGAGGAGCCCATGGAACTCGGTGCAGCCAGACCCCGCCTGTCCATTGCTGAGAAGGACAGACGATGGGCAGGGGGGTTGTGCTTATACTGTGGGGAGCCTGGACATTTTGCCGTCTCTTGCCCCAAGAAGCGACGAGGGGCATCGGTTCCTGGCCTTGCACCACAATCGCAGCCTACCCTGTTGGGAAACGGCCGGTGCCCAATCTAGGGGAGACTCTGGGTCGGGCACGTACCAACACCGGCTCACACCCTGCGGACGTGGATCCCGGACGGCCTCGTCACTTGATTTTGGACACCAAAGTTTTCGTGGCCAACAACCCCCAAGGGATTCCTGCCCATGCCTTGGTGGACTCCGGAGCGACCACTAATTTAATGGATGAGGCATTTGCTACCCATTTTGCCGTCCCTTTTTGTCCACTGGATCCTCCCATGCTGGTTGAGACCATTGATGGTCGGGTGCTTCTGTCCGGCCCGATTAAGGCCGCCACGCAGCCCGTGCGCCTGACCATCGGTAAGCATGAGGAGGCCATCCAATTTTATGTCACGTCCGGATTACATTTCCCGATGGTTTTGGGGCTGGCTTGGCTGCGGACTCATGATCCACACATCCTGTGGTCCCAGAATTTTATGTCATTCCCAAGCCTGTAATGCGTGGATCATATGCGCCAAGTCTGCGCAGGCCAGGTGCAGGGTCCACCTGAGGTGTCTTTACCGGCCGACCTCTCGGACTTTGCGGACGTTTTTAGTGAAAAAGAGGCGGACCAGTTACCCCCACACCGGCCGTACGATTGCCCCATTGACTTACTCCCGGACGCGCTGCTCCCTGCAGGGCGGTTGTATTCTATGTCGGTCCCATTATGGGACTTTGTGGACAAAAACCTGGCTCGGGGTTTTATCCAGCCCTCGTCCTCACCCTTGTCCGCTCCGGTCCTCTTTGTGAAGAAAAAAACCGGAGACTTGCGCCTGTGCTGCAATTACCGTAAACTTAATGCCATTACGGTGCGTAACCGGTATCCTTTGCCCTTTATCCCTGAACTCTTGGAGCGACTTCGGGCGGCTACCGTGTTTACCAAGTTGGACCTGCGTGGCGCTTACAATCTGGTTCGGGTCCGAGAAGGGGATGAGTGGAAGACAGCGTTCGGCACCCGGTATGGCCATTTTGAGTATACGGTCATGCCGTTTGGATTAACCAACGCTCCCGCTGTCTTCCAGCATTTTATGAATGACATTTTCCGGGATCTTTTGGACCAGTTTGTCATGGTCTATCTTGATGATATCTTGATCTATTCGACATCCCGGAAAAGTAATCTCCAACATCTCCGCCTGGTCTTGCAACGGCTTCGCGAACACCAACTCTATGCCAAGCTGGAGAAATGTCAATTTTACCAGACAACTATTGACTTCTTGGGCCATCGCACTTCTCCAGAGGGCATAGCAATGGATCGGGGCAAGGTCGAGGCATTGAGAAGTTGGCAACCTCCTCGTCGGGTGAAAGACGTCCAGCAACTCCTGGGGTTCGCCAATTATTACAGGATGTTCATCCCTGGTTTTGCCACTTTGACCGCGCACCTCACTCGGCTCCTGCAAAAGAAAGTCCCGTTCTGGTGGGGCACCCCCGAGCATCAGGCGTTCCTGGCCTTAAAGGAGGCCTTCATGAAGGAGCCAATTTTGAAGCATCCAGACCCTCACCGTCCGTTTGTGGTGGAAGCGGACGCATTGGATATCGCAGTCGGAGCCGTGCTACTCCAGGCTCGCGCGGATGGCGGTACTCTTTTCCCTTGCGCATACTATTCCCGGAAATTGAATCCTTCCGAGCGCAATTACACCATCTGGGAAAAAGAGCTATTGGCCATTAAGACTGCGTTCGAGACCTGGAGACATCACCTCGAGGGGGCCTGAAATCAAGTGGAAGTCTGGACGGACCACAAGAATCTGGAGTTTCTGAAGACCGCGCGGAAACTCAATCAACGACAGATCTGGTGGTCCTTCTTTTTTGCCTGCTTCAACTTCAAGGTCACGTACATCCCGAGTGGGCGCAACCAATGAGCGGATGCGCTCTTGAGGAAGCCCGAGTATGCCCACGTCGAGGACCCGCTTCCGCCTCAGACTATTCTGCCCGTCGAGTCGTTCGCTGCCATCCACGAACCTATCGACTTACGGGCACGGATCCGGGAGGCACAGCGGCAGGACGCGTACGTCGACCTCTAGAAGAGCAAGATAGGGCCCGATTCTCCCTGGACGTTTTCCGATGACCTGTTGAGACACCAGGAGAAACTGTACGTCCCATCGGGGCTGCTCCAGGGTCTTATCTTGTCCCAGTGCCACTGTTGTGACCCAGCGCAGCAAGCCCCCAGGAAACGACACACACACACTGTTGTCCAAAATAAAGAAGGCTTTATCACTAATAAATGCTTAGTAATAAGTTAAGTTCAGGGTTTCTCCCAAAGTGCCTGTTGCAAATCACAGAACACTTTGGCCGGGATTTCAAATACAAAAAAACACAAACAGATCATTAAGTCCTTAAATTCCTCACTTGCTGGAATTGGCCGAGAGCCCGGACTGGAGTTAGTCCAACTGATATCACCAAAAGTGTAAACAGTAGTCAGGTAAAATACGTGCGTTGTTTCCAGCAACAGTTTCCATTGTGATTCCACCTTATATAGTCTTAGGGCGTGGCCCCTCTGCCTGCAGGTTTACCTGTGAGGAGACCTCCTTCTACAAAGCCACTCTTGCCGGCTAGCTGCCCTGCGTGCCCTAGCATCAATCAGAGGCTCATCCTCTTCACTGGCGTCACTGAGCTCCTGCTGGGGAGGCGCAGAAGGCCCTGATTGAGTATCGTCCTTTGGCCCTGCGTCCTCCTCGGTAGTTTTACAGGTGAGGAGACATCCTCCTGCAGAGCCACTCTTCCCTGCTAGCTGCCCTGCGTGCCCTAGCATCAATCAGAGGCTCCTCCTCTCCACTGGAGTCACTCAGCTCCTTCTGGGGAGGTGCAGAAGGCCCTGGTTGATTATCGTCCTCTGGCCCTGCGTCCTCCTCAGTCTCGGACTCAGGTGCCGGAGATACAGACTGCTCTTGCCACCTCATGGTCGGTTCTTGGTCTTCCGGATCCATGAGCAGCTGCGCGGGACTTGGGCAAGCCACAACAGCCACGACAACCCCACGGTGGGACATTTCGGCCTTTTTAAGACCCTCAATCTGGTGTCGCGGACTTTCTGGTGGCCTCGACTCCGCCACGATGTCCAGTCGTATGTGACCTCCTGCGTCCGTTGTCGACAGGCCAAGTCGGCTACGGGAGCGCCCCCTGGTCTGCTTCAGCCCTTGCCACCAGAGAGACCTTGGGGTGCCATCTCGATGGACTTTCCAGGCTCGCCCGGATGGCGGTACCCTTTTCCCTTGCGCATACTATTCCCGGAAATTGAATCCTTCCGAGCGCAATTACACCATCTGGGAAAAAGAGCTATTGGCCATTAAGACTGCGTTCGAGACCTGGAGACATCACCTCGAGGGGGCCTGAAATCAAGTGGAAGTCTGGATGGACCACAAGAATCTGGAGTTTCTGCAGACCGCGCGGAAACTCAATCAACGACAGATCCGGTGGTCCTTCTTTTTTGCCCGCTTCAACTTCAAGGTCACGTACATCCCGAGTGGGCGCAACCAATGAGCAGATGCGCTCTTGAGGAAGCCCGAGTATGCCCACGTCGAGGACCCGCTTCCGCTTCGGACTATTCTGCCCGTCGAGTCGTTCGCTGCCATCCACGAACCTATCGACTTACGGGCACGGATCTGGGAGGCACAGCGGCAGGACGCCACTCCAGGGTCTTATCTTGTCCCGCTCCAGGGTCTTATCTTGTCCCAGTGCCACGACAACCCCGCGGTGGGACATTTTGGCCTTTTTAAGACCCTCAATCTGGTGTCGCGGACTTTCTGGTGGCCTTGACTCCGCCACGATCTCCAGTCGTATGTGACCTCCTGCGTCCGTTGTCGACAGGCCAAGTCGGCTACGGGAGTCCCTTGGGAGTTGGGCGGCATACAAATGTAATAAATAATAATAATTTCTCACGGACTTGCCCCCGTCTGCTGGCTTCACGACCGTGTTTGTGGTGGTGGACATGCTGACGAAGATGGCGCATTTCATCCCCTGTTGAGGATTACCAACAGCTCACGCCACCTCCCGCATGTTCATCCAGCATGTCTTTCGGCTACACGGCCTACCGGATAGGGTCATGTCGGACAGAGGGGCCCAATTCACCACCCAGTTTTGGAAGGGGCTGATGACAGCCTTAGACGTCCAGATTTGCCTGCCGTCGGCTCATCACCCCGAAACCGACGGAGGCACTGAAAATGTCATAGGTATTCTAGAGCAGTAGCTGCGCTGCTTTGTTAATCAGCAGCAGGACAATTGGGCAGAGTAGTTAGCATTGGCGGAGTTTGCTTTTAATCATTCCCAACACACCTCCACCCACACCACCCCTTTCCTAGCCAACTTGGGCTATCACCCCTGGTTCTTCCCGCTCACGCTCCTTGACTCCCCAGTTCCAGCAGCGGATGAGTTCTTGTCAGAGCTGCAGGCCGTTCACCAGTTGGTGAAGCACTAAACAAGGCCAAGGATGATTATAAAAAGGTCGCGGACCGCTCTCGGCGGGCAACACCACCGTTGGCTGTGGGGGATCGAGTGTGGCTGTCGACCAAGCATCTCCCCTCCAACCGGCCGGTCCGAAAACTGGACCAGCGTTA
>QLTV01003129.1:3804-19488 GCA_003457575.1 Thermophis baileyi | reverse complement strand
GAGAAGGTTGGTGGGGCCTCGGTGCCAGAGTCGGAGAGTCAGCCAGGGCCTTCAGTACCTCAGAAGCTCCCATCAGTGACGAGGAAGAAGAGGAGGAGCTTATTCTTAATGCACGGGCACGCAGAGCTGCCAAGAGGCAGGAGTGGATACTCAGGAGGAGTTCAATCCACGTATTGTCTTGGTCTTTGAATCTCTTGTTCAGCTCTTGATTCCAAACGGCATTACTTCTCCTGCTAATGACTTCTGGGCTTTCTGCCAACCTCCGTAAGTTCAAGTGACTGATATCAGATAGCCTAATTCGTTGGACTTCTTGCTTCTTTGTGCTTGGACTCTGGCCAACAGTTAAGACGTTAATTAACAGCTGGTGCACCGAAAGGACTTATTTATGATTTCATGGACTTTAACAGACACGACTGCTAAGAGAGTATTGGTAGTTTAACTAGTATTAAACAAGGTTTGTTTGTACGTTGCTTGTGTTGTTTTTCTCGGTTCGGCAGCTGGGACAGAACACAAACCACAGGCAAAGCATTTGGGTCCTGGTCTCGGGAGTCCTCCACAACCCAGTCCCAATTTGGGTGGAATCCCTCTGCCTCTTGCTATATTCCCTTTTACGCCTTGTAGAAGAGTAAATACTCTTCCTCGTCCCACATTTTGGGATGGCTCTTCTATCTTCCTTTGAACTACTTGTTCCATTGTAGTAATCATGATTTTTTGCTTTCTGCTTCTCATATTCCCTTCTTATATACACTTTTTAGGCTTCCTTTAAGAGCTCAGGTATAGACTTATCAGCCCATCCTTCTGTTTTCTGAATCTTTTTCTGTATATCAGGCCATGACTTGGTCACAAAATTTATTTTCAGGATCCCTTCCCCTGTTTGATTATCTGGGTCTATGTCTGAATACTTCCTCATTTGATCTTTCAGTCTTTGGAGGAATGCACTAGGTGTATCTTCCTTCCCTTGGCTTAGATAGAAGGCTTTACTCAAATTCTGGTTCTTAGGTACAGCCTCCTTTATTCCCTCAATTATAATCTCCCTCAAGTCTTCCATGTGTCCCCTATCTTGTTCATTATTATTCTGCCAATTAGATTTTTGGAGAGGAAATTTCTGTTCTTTGGTAGGATTATTATCACCAGCAGCAGGATGTCTCCTCTCCCAATAACTAATGGCACCTCTCCTAATTAATCCTCTTTCTTCTCCAGTGAACAAAATATTCAAGATAGCTGTTAATTCTTCCCAATTATATATATTGGGTCCCAAGAAATTGTCTAATTGTTCTGAAACTACTACTGGGTCCTCCACTAACGATTTTAATTCTTTCTTAAAGGACCTCACCTCCTGACTGGTAAGTGGAGTGTTTACATAAGTTATCTGGGGTAGTCCCTGACCATCTGTTCCATTAGGCACTTCCCTTAAGGGGAGCATTGGTTCCTCTATAATAACTTTTCTTTGTCTTACATCTCTATCTTCCTTTCCAGGAGGAATAGGGAACTGTATAAGGTCTCTTTCACATTGTTCAATCTCTTTCTGTAACTTTGGATATAATTTCTCCTGAGTATCTCTCACAGGTCTTTCAACACTCTGAATTTCTATTGTCCTGTCGTGTTGACCCATTGTCTGTTCTTGGATCATGTTAGGTCCCTGGACATTTGCCACTTGGTCTAGGGGTATGGGGTGGATTATATGGTGGTGGTGGCAGATTTTCCAGAGGGTCCCATTTCTTTAATGTAACATAGTCTTCATCTGTGTCACTGTCTCTATTTTCTTTCACTACGAATATGCTACCTGGAATCCAACAAGCAGCATAATCTGACTCTTCCTCAGAATGTGGTCTGCCATTGATATACACATTTAAGGCTTGGCATAACCAGTCTTTATAGCTCCCATATTTTGGCCAAAAGACGCCACTCCCTTTAATGGGATATCATGGCCATTCAAAATAACAGTACTGTATCATTCTTTTCTTGTCTTTATTTCTAGTCTTACTGTTGTATTTCCTGCTTTTCAACATCGCCCCTAAAGGACTGTCTGGGGGAATATTTGGAATGTTTGGGAAACCCGTTCCCTCATTATTCTGGCCCTCTTTGCTCCCTCTGTTTCCCATTTTAGAGACCACACTCTCTCCAAGTTTAATCAAACCACTTGCTTCATCCTTCTCTGACTGTTTCCCTCGCGGGATAACAGAACTGCAGATCCAGACTCCACACTCACTTTGTACTTCAAGTACATCTCACACAACCCGTCAATCAGGTCTCACAGGCACAAAGGATTTTCCAACCGCCAGGGTAATACTTTAACAGCCCTTTGTTTCTTACCCTGGTCTGCACAGAGTTGCCCGGTTGAATTTCAGGACTGTCTGGGTGTCGACCTTCTAGAGAGTCTACTGTCTTTGCTGATTGCAAGCTCACTCTCTTTTACCGGATAGCATGGGCGAAGGAACGGAGACCTCAGTGTTCCGTGAGGACCGTTGAACTCAACGGGACATATGGAACTACCCGAGACAACAACTTGAAAGCAGCAAAGAAGTTTATTCACGTATTTGCAAACACGGGTGCACAAAAGGTGGACCCAGAACAAAGCATACATCAGCTTTTTATCCCCTTACACAGATTCACCACCACCCCCTCCCCTTGTTAGCACAGTATCCTGTCAAAGCATTTAGTTTATTGCATTTATTTCCCCCCCCCCAAAACCCATTCCCCTTTATTCTAGCTACATTTTCACAGTTTTAAACTATAACCCACTTTTTGCTCATATAAGCTCTATTGTTTTTTTTTCTTGTTCCCCTGCTTGCGGTTACAGCTGGCATCCCACTTGCTAGGCTTGTGGTTTCACACAGCTGACATTTAGCTTGCTACCTGTTACATGCTTTTGAAGACAGCTTATAATTTTTCCAGTTAAATGCATTTATGCTAAGTATTTTAGAAACAATACCGACTCCGTTTTGTTTGTTTGTAACAATTGTATATAACACTTTACATGTTCAATTTTCAATGTTAGCTTATCATATTCAGTATGCTTAAGCATTGATGAATTTCAGATTTTAAGAGGCGTGAAGGAAGGCAAGTTGCTACATGGGATAAAACAAAATGTCATTAAACCTGAATTATCAGCAACTTCAACATTTTACATAACATAATCTATTAAAGTATAAAATTACTGTTAGGAGAAATCTCCTTGGTTCGTTCCCCAGCTGGGACACAGTCACCAGTGCTGAGAAGAAATAGACACCGAAGCAAGCTGCCAGAAAGCGGAATTCTTTAATTCAGGAAGACAAGAGGAAATAGTGACTCAGCATAAGCGTCCCTGGCCAGCTAGCAGATTGGGATGGTAAGCCCATGCCTTTTTATACTTAATTTCCCTTTGAAGCTTCTGCAGTTTGATGGGTTTTGATGTACCTCTAGCTGAGGTGATTGCCCTGGGTTTTGTTTTTCCTGCTTTAATGGGTTAATCCTGGTCCTAGGTCTTTTGTTTTTCCTATCCTAAAGGGTTACTTCTGTCAGGGAGGCAGGAAAAAGGTGTTCTGGTGTGCCTCAGTGAGTTATTTTTAGCCTAATCCTACTTATCTTTATTGCTCTGCTCAAGTGTTTCTGAGGCTGCTCTTGCGGTCAGGCTTTGTTATTTTTTGTAACAACTGTTAATGGCTTTTGGCAGCATGCCCAGACTTTCAATTAGCCTGAGTGGCTGCTCTGGGTTTCCCTTTCAGCTGGTGCTTTTGCTTTGAGGTTTTGGATTTCTTAAAGGGGAAGGGCTGTTTTAAGTTTTTGGCACTGCTTTAGTGGTTCCTGGCACTGTCCTTTTGGCGTGTACTTCCCTCATTACATTTGAGATGTTATTTCAGGACTGGCAAAGAAGCAATAACTAAAACTTCCAAAGTAGTAGCGAACATTTAAAGCCCATAAATGGGAACTTCTGAAGATGTCTATTGATTGCCAATGGCAACACTCTCAACATGGCTCCATTTCGCAAGAGTAATAGGCCCATCATTAGGCGGTTATGACGATTACATAATTCAGCTGGGGAATGGTAAAGGGACTTGCTGTGGCTTCAGAGCCTAAGTCCAAAGATAATAGAAAAAGACGATTACATATTCAAGCAACGGTTGGTTGTTGCTTATGTCACTCAAACTGTCTGGCTCAAGGAGCTAAGAAAACAATGGATTGGGGAATTTATGTTGTCAATCAACGACCCATGTAGCCAACCTTCTAACCATCATGATTGGGCCTTTTCTCTTGTCATTTTTTTTTAGCCTCTCAACACTTTTGTCATTCGCTGTGAGGTTTGTGGTTGGAAAACAGTGCTTACTTTCTGAGCGGACAAACAAGCTGTCATTCATCTCAATCTTAAAAAATGATTGGACAAAGTGGCACAGAAGGTGGGAAATGTGGTAACAGTCGAGTGCTGCTGTTTGGGTTTAAGACCGGCATTAAGGCAAGGCCTCCCAAGAGTGGTCTTTCGTGTTGGTGGATGGTTGTTGGATAGAGAAGGTATAAAGATGGAGTGAAGGGAAGTTGGTGGAAGTAACCTAAGCGGGGAAGAATAAAGGGGAGGGTTGCATACTGTGGGAGGCGGGTGATGAAAGCTGGGGAGAAAAGGAGTGGGGTTACCCAGAGAGACAGCCTGCAGTATATAAAGGAGGAGGAAATTGTGGAGGCATTGGCAGGGGTGGTTGGGAAGATGGAGGTAAAGATACGAGATGAAGGACGGAGGGCTGATAATTGGCCAGGTAGAGAAGGGGGCTGGGATGGACAGGGTTGAATGAATGATCGGAAAATATGAGGTGAGGAAGGGCGAGGGCTGGTGGAACAGGGTTCAGCAGCAAGCTGGAGAGAAACGAGGTGGGGTTTTGGCCAGATGAGGGTTGTGGAGGGAAAGAGATGAGTGGAAGGAGGGTTGGGAGGGAACAAAGTAAATGAGTTCAGGCATGGGTGGACTGTGGAAATGGCTAATAGATGGAGTAGTATAGGGGAATTTGAATTTAAAGGGCACTAGGTAGGCTGGGAAATGATAAAAGGTAGGGAAAGTTAGACAGGATATGAGGAGGTAAAAAATTAGGTTGGGAAAGTGAGGGTTGGAGAACTGTGCTTCCGTTCTTGTAGGAGAAATACGATAAGGGAATTTAGGATAGGTTGTTGGAGGAATTGCTGAAAAACGAAATTGGGGAGGGGGTGGTGAGGCACAATAGAAACATAAGGAACGGAATGAGGGTTGGTTCTACAGTAATAGAAATGGAGTAGAACTAGATAGTGGAGGAAAAGTGAGCATAGCAAAAGTAATGGGTGGAAGATTGTTTCTAGAATGGATGCAGTTTGAAATTTAATTGTATTCCCATGCCTGTCTATAGTAAACTAATGTAGTAATATAGTAAACAGGCTAAGAGCTGTTTTGTTTAGTTAAAAGAGCATTTGCATGGTATTATTCTGTGACTTAATTAGTTTGTGAGTGTGCAATCCTGACCTATTTTTCAGGGTTCTTATATTTGGAATCCAAGACTTTTAGGGAAATGAAAGTAAGGAAGTAGACTAAAAAAAGAAGTGTAGGATTCATAATAAACTCTTAAGAGAATATATACATGAGAGCACATCTTAAAATGGATTAATTCAGGAAAAAAACTTGCCTGTTGATCTCATGTTTAGAATCTCATTAAATGGGTTGCACTCCTTACTTCACAGGAAAGAATGCTTTCAAATCTAGATAACATTAACTTTTGTACATCATGTTGTAAAGAGATATTATTGAAAAAGTAAGTGACACTAAAGTGAAAAGCTTTACTTTTGTTAGAGTTGTACTTCCTCATGGTGCTGTATACTGTAAATAGGACAGCATTCAAGCTCTTGTGTGAAAAGATTTGTGGTAGTTCTCCAGCTTCTCTGCTATGTCATTAGGTTGCATTTTGAAGAGTTTAAATGGAGACTGTAATGAGAGTCCAGAAAATCTTAGTGATTGAGAAGTTAGGATTAATGAGGGAACATAAAAAAGAAAAAAAATGTGATGGCCAAGAGCCAATCTGTGGTTTATTTACCTGGTGCAAAGGCCAATCAATAAAGCAGGGTGGAGGAAAGTGGAAATTTGTCACTTTATTTCTGATCAGAAGCAAAGGGGCTCTCTGTTAGCAAACAAAGGAGCTAAGAGAAACACTGAGCAAGACAGGCATTGTATTTTTATACCTCAGGATTTATTTAAGAAAGAAATTTATTTAAGAAATTTATATTGCCGCCTATTCGCACATGGCTACTCAAGGCGGCTTACAAGAATAAGAAAATTCAAAAGAGCAATACAATGATTGGTTACAAATTTCTTTTCAATATAGCATGTGTATAAGTAATGCTGTTCAGCATGGAATAGCACGTGTACAATTATGCTGTTCAGGTGTTCTTAGCATGACCTATACCACTTAGACCCCTGCTTGCCCCACAGCCCAAGCTGCAACAAGCTTCTAGGTACTGTTCTAACCGCATCCTGTGCATCTAGTTACAGTTTCTCTGTAGGGTCTGCTTTCAGCATTCCTTATCAAGCATGTAGATCTTCTCAGGGGTGGGTTCCAACTTACCTCGCTGCCGGTTCGCTCCGTCCTGTGCCGCGTGGGTGCGCCTCGTGGGCGCGTGGGCGCTTTGCACGCACACGCATACGCAGTAACAAAAATCCGAAAAAAATAAAATAAAAAGCCAAAAAAAAGATGGCGATCGCATGCACAGTGCCGGAAGTCGGCTTCTGCACATGCTCAGAAGAAAAAAAAAATCCCCCCAAAAAATTCAAAAAAGATGGCGGCCCCCACGGACCGGCACCGACCGATCTGGTTCGGTGACGTCATCGTGACATCTCCAGCGGGCCGCTACTGGTTCGGGAGAACCGGTCCGAACCGGGAGGAACCCACCCCTGGATCTTCATCTGATCTAGCTATGCTGTAGACAAGATGAAAACAAACTGAACAGAATGTGTTCCTTTTTAAATGAAGTGCTTCCAAGATTGAGGTCTCAGGCCCTCAAGTGGGTGGTGGAGAATATTGGCTCCTTTATGTCTTTCAAAAAACTACCACTACTTAGGAATCATATCTCTCTGATAGAATAGAACGAGTGTCAGCTTTGGAAGCCATATTAACTGCGGAAATTTCCACGCTGCCACATTCTTGTGCTTGGGAAACTAGGAGGGGGGATTTAGTAGAGGGAGTGGAGTTAGACATAATAGCATTCTTCTTTTCGGTCAAGGTCATGATATTCCTGCATCTGGAGGAGAAGTGGTTGAAGTGATGTCTCGAGTTGGGACGGATTGTGATTGGACCATGTGATGGACTGATGGGTGCAGATTTGGGGTTTTGATTTTCTGAGGGAAAACCCGGAACTTCTGGATGTGCCGGTATGCCTACTCTAATAAATGGGAACTTTGAGAAAATGCCTGTCTCAGAGTTTTTAATTGGAGTTGGGTTCTTCTGGAATGCTGACATTAACCCGAATCCCTAAATAGTTAACGGCACCCCGAAAGGGGGCTGTCCGTGGTGCTGAGCCCCAGCACCGACCTAAAACTCGGGTGGTGCGAAGACTTAGTGAAGATGGAGGAGAGAGAGGAGACCACAGAAGGAGCCGTGGGAATGGGTGCCGGGGAGCTCATCGAGACCCGGTATTCTCCTTCTGAAGACGTGGTGCGAGCCCTTGAAGCTGCAGAGACGACACGAAGGATAGGCGCCCGGCCCAAAGAGATGGACTCCTGGAAAAGTTGCCAGTTGGATCCAACTCCAGAGATGGGACCAGAAGAAAGACCGCCTGAGTATCGCTCCGACTCCAGCCCAATGAAGTCACCCCACGAGCCAGAATGGAGAGATGTGACAACTTTGGGGTCTGAGAACTCCTGAGACTGGAACCTGTTGCCTCCGTCTCGAAGCCAATCGTTGACCGGACTCCTGGAGCGTTTTGAGCGGCTTGAAGTGGGAAGTTATGCACCGCGGTCCCAACCTCCTCAAGTGAGATGAAGCTTAACACAACCCACGTTCACTTTTCCTGATCCAGGACCTGGCAGTGGAAGTAGCGTGGCATCGGCCCCTTTCTACTCAGCTAGGGATGACCGAGGGATCGGATCGACGCAGCAGGGTCAAGCAGCAGGAGGGAGACAGCAGACGCAGCCGGCCTGGGGAATGCTACAACCGCTAGCTGCCCCCCCTCGCCAACCAGCCTTCATGCTACCCCCTGCGGAATGTATCCCCCCAGGCTGGGGATTCTATCCCGGCCATGGGTGGGTCCAGTGCCAGTGGACGCCAGCACCGTCTGCTCCACTTTTTTCGGGATCACCTTGGGCCCAATATGCCTCAATGATCCCAGCACAGCAGTGGGGTCTGATCCAGCAGCCGGCTGGAGCCCCCCCTCCCGCAGTTGCAACTCAACAACCAGTGCGGCAGCTGGCCCCTGTCCTGCCGCCAGCCACAGCACCACCGCCGATTCCAGCTCAGCCGCTGGCGTTCGCCCTGCCACCCGCCGCAGCGCCCCAACAGGTCCCCGCTGCACTGCCCGCCGCAGCGCACCAGCCGGTTTCTGCCCAGCCGCCAGTCACTGTGGCAATTCCACCAGCAAGGCCACCGCCACCCCGGTTTAGAGCAACCTTTGATGGGAAGCCTACCAAACTGGCTTACTTCCTCAGCCGAATCTGGATAGATCAGTATGGAGAACAGTATGAAACAGAGTGCGACTTGGTATCTGCGATTACAGATGGGATGAATGAAGGAGATGCTGCTGACTGGATAGCCCAGCTACACAATGAGGGGGCTGCAGAACTAAATAATGCGGAGGGTTTTGTTGAGCTGCTCCAGGCCAGATTTGAAGACCCTGACCGAGTCAGTGAAAATGAAGCCACGATAAAGGTGATGAAGCAGGGTAATTGACCCATAAAGGACTTTGTATGGGACTTTAAACGGGTCGCAGGGAATCTTGGGCATTGGCCGGACAGAATACTCCTACACTATTTTAAAGAAGCCATCGATCAGGAAGTCAGAAAAGCCTGTGGCGTCCGAGGGGTGCCAGAGCGGCTGCAAGACTGGTACACCATGTCAATAGCTCTGGATAGAGAAATTCACCCACACCGCAGACCCTCAGCTGAGAGGCCCCCAAGGAGGACCTTGGCTAGACATCCTCTGACTAAACCTGCTGAGGCCCCTCATACTCAACCTACAGGGGTTATCAAATGCTACCCTTTGTGGACAAGTGGGTCATCGGGCTTCTGAGTGTCTGGCACCTGCCCCGGTTCCACAACAATGTCCCGCCACGGCTGCCAGAGGCAGAAGGGCTCCACGAAAGCCCCCAGATACCAGCCGATTTGCTCTACAGGCCGTAGAGGTTCCCCTCCCCACTGAAGAGAGCGAGGAACCTCCGGCCAAAGGAGCCCCTCCCGGTGAGGCTAACGATGAAGATGACCCGATGGTGAGTGCAGCCACCCCCCCTTTCTCAATTAAAGTGAAATTGGTGGTGCCTGAGACTGGGGAGCAAGGAGAACTAGAAGCAGTAATAGATACAGGCTGTACCAGATGTTTAATTGGGCTTCCAATCGTTGAACAATTAGGGATAAAAACTAGAGCCCTGAAACCCCCAATTAAATTCAAACAGGTAGATGGAACGTTAATTGGAGGAGTCCCAGCCACCCAAATAACAGAACTGGTTAGATTAGAAATGGGAAGATATTGTGAACTCATACGATTTATAGTAGCGCCGAAGATGTCAGAATCTGTCATATTGGGCCTTGCTTGGCTTGACAAATGGGAAGATGGATACCGGAAGATCATAATTGGCATCGGCCCTCTACCCCCGTCCCTCCTCACAAGAGACTGCCAACCAATAGGGGCCACCAGCCAGAACCAGCAGCCACCATGTCAGACTTGCCTCCAGGTGAACCCCAGATTCCTAAGGAATATAGAGACTTAGCCGAGGTGTTTAGTGAGGAGGAATGTAACATCCTCCCCCCTCATCGAGCCACTGATTGTGCCATTGAATTAGAACCTGGGGCCAAGTTACCAAAACCGAGAATGTACTCCATAACGCCTGCCGAAATGACCGAGTTGAGAAAGTACATTGATACCAACTTAGCCCGAGGATTCATTGAGACTGCAAAATCTAGAGTGGCAGCCTACAGGTGGGATTCAGCCGGTTCTCACCCGTTTGCCCGAACCATTAGTAAATTGCTTATGCAGTTCGGAGAACCTGTTAAAAATAAAGTGCAAGAGAGGTTTTCTTTTCCTCTCTCTCCCTTCAGTTAATAGCTCCACTTAACAGTTGCAGCTGGAATGCAGCCATACACACTGAATCAAGTCAATAAACAACAGAAACTGACAGGATTAGGGCAGGGAAACCCATCAATCACCCATCTAGGGATGGGATTAACCTCTTCCCTTCAGGAAGAAGGACAAGATTACAAACATTTTCATTATAAAGAGTATTAAGTAACACTTCTGTGATCAGCTGATACTCCCTAGAGTTTCCCAAGACCTTTTATAGCTGCTGCAATGTTAGCTGCTTCTTGTTTCTGCCTGGGGGGAAAGATACAGGAGGGGACAATGATGCAGCTGTTGGATAATCATTTGTCTGAAATGATGTAGGGATTCCTGCTTAAGCAGGGGGTTGGACTAGAAGACCTCCAAGGTCCTTTCCAACTCTGTTATTCCATTCTATTCTAAATATTGGAACAGTGCTATTTTATTGTGAGTTGGACTAAGGAGAAATTTCTTAACGGTGAGACCAATCAAGTTGGCCATGCCCACCCAGTCACATGACCCATTTCCCACAGAAAACAACGGGAGCCACAAAAAACCTGGATAGGTGTGGCTGGAAAGGTCATGTGACTGGGTGGGAGTGACATTGAGTTGGCCACACCCACCCACTCACATGATCACCAAGCCACGCCCACCATGCCATGCCCACAGAACCGGTAGTAAAAAAAAATTGAATCCCACCACTGTGGCAGCCCCAGTATTGTTTCAAGAGAAGAAAGATGGGGGGCTCAGATTATGTGTGGACTTTAGGGGGGTCAACGCCATATGTATACAAAATACATACCCCCTACCCCTAATGAAGGACTTGTTGAACCACTTGTCAAAAGGCAAGATTTTCACCAAGCTAGATCTAAGGGAAGCCTATTACCGAGTCCGCATAAAGGAGGGAGACGAATGGAAAATGGCTTTTAACTGTCCGCTGGGCAGTTTCCAATTCCGAGTCATGCCTTTTGGACTTCAAGGGCCCCCCGCAGTATTTATGCAACTTATCAATGAGGTACTACATGAACACCTGTATAAGGGGGTACTAGTTTACCTAGTGACATTCTTATATTCAGTGAAAACATGGAAGAGCATGTCAAACTAGTCAGACAAGTGCTGAAAAAACTTTTAGCGGCCAAACTCTATGCAAAGCTGTCAAAATGCGAATTCCATAAGGAGTCTTTGGACTACCTGGGCTACCGAGTGTCTAATCGAGGGATCGAAATGGACCCTGGAAAGGTGAAGGCTGTGCTAGATTGGCATCCCCCACGAACGCGTAAGCAACTTCAAAGCTTCCTGGGTTTTGCTAATTTTTATAGACAGTTCATCCCTTCCTTTGCAGAGGTCGCGCTCCCCTTAACTGAATTACTAAAAACCGGTCCGTCTCCGACCAAGCCAAAACCTAGCCAACCTCTCGCTTGGACAATGGACTGTCAAAAATCTTTTGAGCATTTAAAGCGCCTTTTTGCGGTGGAGCCGATCCTCCAGCATCCTGATCCAAATAAACCCTTTATAGTCCAAACTGATGCTAGTGACGTGGCGGTAGCGGCTGTTCTACTTCAAAAGAACATTCAAAACAAATTAATGCCTTGTGCTTATGTATCAAAAAAATTAACAGACACTGAATGCAGATGGGCGGTATGGGAGAAAGAGGCTTTTGCGGTGCGATGGGCTGTCTTATCCTGGAGACACTTTCTAGAGGGGGTTAAGGAGCCCTTCGAAGTGTGGACTGACCATAAGAACCTCGAGGCGCTGAGGACCCCTCGAAGACTTTCCCCCAAACAAGTTCGCTGGGCTCAGTATTTTAAACGCTTTAACTTCAAACTAAAGTACATTCCAGGGGGGGAAACCTATTGGCTGATGCTTTGTCCAGAAAGCCCCAATTTGACAGCCAAAGAGAAGAGATAGTACATGCCATGATCTCCGAAGCCCAACCGGCAGCCCAAGCATGCACTAGAGCACAAACCAGACGCCGTTCCGACCTCCCTGAAGACAAGGTGACAACAGAGTTAAAAGCTGCATTATCAAACGATACGTGGTTTAAAGAAAACCAGATGGACTTAACGCTGAGGGAGGGACTGGCTTGGAAAGGGAGTAAGATTTATGTGCCCAGCTGCATGAGACTAATGGTGCTAAAATGTGGTCATGATTCTCAACTAGGGGTGGTTAGAAGACAATTCTGGTGGTCAAGGATGAAAACCGATGTAGAAGATTATGTTAGAAGCTGCGCTATTTGTGCCACCATGAAATCCAGACCAGGGAAACCCCCTGGGTTTCTCCAGCAAGTGGCCAAACCCACAAGACCCTGGGAGGAGATTGCAATGGACTTTATTGTCAAACTCCCGGAAAGTGGAGGAAATACGGTGATTTGGACTGTCATTGATTTATTCTCCAAACAAGCACACTTTACTGCCTGCAACAGACTACCTTCTGCCAAAAAGCTGGCAAAACTTTTCGTGAAGCACATTTACAGGCTTCATGGCGTTCCGCGGTGGATAATATCAGATCGTGGCGTCCAATTTACTGCTAAGTTCTGGAAGGAGTTCCTGAGGTCCATTGGGTCATCCCAGGGGCTTAGCTCGGCTTTCCATCCAGCTACTAACGGATCTGCGGAACGATCAAACACAATGGTGGAACAATACATTAGATGTTATGTAAATTATCAACAAGAAAACTGGGCGGATTTATTACCATTCTCAGAAGTGGCTTATAATAATGCAGTACATAGTAGTACAGGGTTGACTCCTTTTCGAATAACTACTGGCATGGATTTTGTGCCTATGCCTGAATTGCCTAGAGAACCACCCACTTCCATGTCCCTAACAGAATGGATAACCTCATTGCAAAAAGGGTGGGAGAATACTAAGAAAACTTTAGCGGAAGCAGCTGAGAAATATAAAAAACAGGCGGACAAGCACAGGTTTCTCCAACCACCTTTTCGAATAGGAGACAAAGTGTATTTGTCAACTAAATACATAAGATTGAAGTTACCTAGCAAGAAATTCAGACCTAAATTCCTCGGTCCTTTTCCTATAGTGAAAGTGATTAACCCTGTAACTGTCCAACTAAGCCTCCCTCGAATACTTAGGGAAAGTACATCTAGTGTTTCACAGCAGCTTATTGAAACCAGCAGTAGGATCTACTTTAAGACCCATACCAGCTGCTCCCCCCCACCTATGATAGTACAAGGTGAAACTCATTATGAAGTTAAGATTCTTGACTCGACTGCACCGGGGTCGGTTACAATATTTAGTATTCTGGAAAGGGGACCCTTTGTCAGAGGCTACCTGGGTAAAAAATTGGGATGTGAAAGCTGATAGACTAGTGAAACAGTTTCATGATAACTTTCCTGAGAAGCCAAAGGGTCCTCCTGGAGGGGGGAGAGGGGGTTAAGTGCTTTGATGAACAATGCATTAACCCTTTTTTGTGTTTTGTCTATTTTATTTTCCAGGGCGTGTTTTTTCCTTCAAGGGGGGGGGGACGCCTGTCAGCTTTGGAAGCCATATTAACTGTGGAAACTTCCATGCTGCCACATTCTTCTGCTTGGGAAACTAGGAGGGGGGATTTAGTAGAGGGAGTGGAGTTAGACATAATAGCTGTTAGAGAGTGGGAACGACCACAGGAGACTGACTTCAGAACAGCTCTTTTTATTAGCTCAACTCAAGACAACCAGCAAAGCACGGTCTGACAGCTAGCTCTTTTATAGAGGGCTGTCAGACACAACAACCAATAGCGTTTGAGCATTCAAACGCTGGATCTGAGTGAAAACATACAGTTCAGTTAAAAGTTGATTTAGAGGTCAGTCAGAACGCAACACCCCTCCCCTTCTAGATGGAGCAGTCCGACAAACATAGTCGCGCAGGTAGGCGGGGCGTTTGGGATCCCTCCCTGACCTGCGCAGCTCAGTCGTAGGCGAGGCAGCAGCCTGTTCGGACAGGTCTGCTGTCGCTCTTGGGTTGGAGCATGGAAGCTCCTGGAATGTATCGGGCGTGGCCTCTTCGACTGGTGGAACTGGTTCTAATTGAGGATGCCGCTGGACTTCAGCTTCCTCGGGTAGGCCTTCCGAGACACTCGGGCGTGAGTTAGCTAGGGGAAGAACACAGGGTGTTACCATATGCGGTTCATTAAATTTCCCTTTTACTCAGTTGCGTAGCTGATCTATGTGCCTCTTCCAGAGGCGTCTGTCCTGGAGGCGGACTTCATATGTTAGTGGACCCAAGATTGTTTCTATGACCCCAGGTAGCCACAGGGAACCCTCGGCATAATTTTGGGCGAATACCGAATCTTCCAGGGAGAAGGCCCTGGTTTTTTGTGTGACCTCTGGTTTTGCCTTAGTGGCGTAGTTTGGGTGTAAACGGTCCAATCTAAGCCTGAGACCCATGAGGAGTAGGGCTTGGCTGCGGCCAGTGGTAGCACTTGGCGTTATATGCTGTGCAATTAAGAATTTGTCGATTCAGGCCTGCCAGTCCCCGGGGCCTAAGCGCCCCAACGCTTCTTTGACCGATCTAACAAAGCGTTCCGCCAATCCATTTGTGGCCGGATGGAAAGGCGAGGACAGGGCATGGCGGATCCCTTGGTCAGCAAGGTACCCCTCAAATTGGCTGGCCGTGAATTGGGGCCCATTGTCGGTAACTAACACAGGAAGGCCATGGGTTGCGAACAGGCGCCTCAGAACCTTGATAACGGCCTCAGCGGTGGTAGAGCCCATGAGAAATATCTCAAGCCATTTTGAATAGGCGTCTACAATTATTAAAAACATTTGGCCATGGCAGGGGCCCGCAAAATCGGCGTGCAACCTAGACCAGGGTGTTAAGGAACTGAGTATACGCAGCAGAATGTGGGGTTGCAGTTTGATATCATAGAGTCAATAAAACAGAGATCTTCAAAGTATTCAAAAATCATTTACTTGCTTAAACTAACAATGTCCAAAACAAAAAATATTAACACGAAGATAAGACTTTAGCACTGAGCTATTAATCTTTAGCAGATAAATCTTGTAGAGTATACGCAGCAGAATGTGGGGTTGCAGTTTGATATCATAGAGTCAATAAAACAGAGATCTTCAAAGTCTTCAAAAATAATTTACTTGCTTAAACTAACAATGTCCAAAACAAAACATATTAACACGAAGATAAGAATTTAGCACTTAGCTATTAATCTTTAGCAGATAAATCTTCTACTGAAATATAATAGAAGAATCCTTGAACGTCTGTAGTTTGTTCTGTAGTTCTATCAGGAACATGAGCAGAAACGAACTCTCTTTAGTTAATCAGGAAGTCAGGCAGTCAATCAGTCAGTGAATCGGTCAGTGAGTCAGACTGGCTCAAGCTAGCCTGTTCTCCTTATATAGCAGTTAACAAGCTTACAATACATTTAAAGCAATATCAACAAACATAGATTAATGGTTTAAGTATACATTAGTAAACAAAATCACTTTATACATGATTATAACACACATTTT
>QLTV01003128.1:406019-433237 GCA_003457575.1 Thermophis baileyi | reverse complement strand
CCTCCTTCCTTCCTCCCTGCCCTACTTCGCAGTAGTTAGAATGCAGTATTGCAGGCTAACTCTGCTGACTGCCAGCAGTTCATTCCTGACTGGCTCAAGGTTGACTCAGCCTTCCGTCCTTCCGAGGTGGGTAAAATGAGGGCCCAGATTGTTGGGGGCAAGAGGCTGACTGTAAACCGCTTAGAGAGGGCTGTAAAGCACTGTGAAGCGGCATATAAGTCTAAGCGCTGTTGCTGTTGCATGAAGACGATCACTGTGCATTGTTCACCTGGAGTCTGTGTGAACCCCACTAAATGAGATGGGGAGGGGGGCTTATGCCAAGGACCCTTGTTCTTCGGCTGCCATTGTTTGCTCACAGGAGGCTCTGGGTTCAGGTTTTGCCAGTAAGTCTGCATGCCCCCCCCCCGAGACTTTTAGACCTTCAAAGGGTCTTAATGAATCTGGGACACATTTTTGCAAAAGCAGGGAAGGGCTAATTAAAGGGGCTGGGGGGGCGAGGGGCAGGGTCGTTATAGCATCTCGCCTTGTTTTGCATTCCAGCTGAATTCTGGCTTTCTCCTGCCTCCCCTCCCTCTGCTCTTTGGGCAGCCCAAACACCCTCAAAGCCAGGGGTGGAGTTTGGTTCCCTGGCAGGACAGCCTGGGTGCCAAAGCTTTGAGCCCTGCAGAGGCACGGCCAGGGAAACATTGCCAGGAGGGCAATGGGACAAGGCCCCCAACTGTGGGGGTGGGCAGGGAGGCTCAGGTGGCACGTAGGTCCCACCCAGGAGGGCTAAGTGAGATTTGTGGAACAGGAGGGGGGAAAGGGGTGCGAAACTGATGCCATGTTGTGGTCAGTGGCAGTTTTGGGGAGCTGGGCACAATGCGGGCAAGGCAAAGGGCAGACTGGGTTTGGTGGGCAAAGTCGCCTGGAGCTCAGATACACCTTTGTGACCCTCGTGGGGGGGGGGGTGGAGTTCTGGCAGTTTCCAGGAGTGACTGGCCCTGCCTTCCTCTGAGGGAGATTTTCTCCATGTGGTTCTCCGTACCACTGGCTGGCAACATGCCGGCTGAGATGTAGAATAAACTTAGACATGCAGGTTAAGAACCAACAAAATCAATTCAGTGCGAAGTTATCTGCACCCAGAACAGCTTGGATCCCACCAGCATGGCTGCCACCTTCTCTTTTTTGGACCAGGTCCTGCTGGCACCCAGGTAGCGAATCTGGGCAGCTCAGGGCTGGCACGCTGGCTGGTAGCAGTTCTGTGGGTTGGTTGGGGCATTTCGAAGCCTTGTGGGTCACCTGTCAGAGTTGGGAGGTCCCTGGCATTGCCTTCTCCTGTGCCAGGAGGGGGAGGGTCCTGTGGCTAGGTGTTGTGCCCGTGGGGGAACCTTGCACTGACAAAGTCCAACCTTGGCAGAGGTTGGCCCTGCGGGGTGGGTGGCGCGAACGGCTGGTTGGCAGCCACGGCTTTGATTACTAGGCTGGTTGAGTTGGATGGGTTGAGCCAGTGGGCTGTTGGCTGCTTCTCATGGATCCATAGGTAGAGTTGGGGGGGGGAGGCAGCCCCCCCCGGCTTTCTCCGAAAGGCCAGTGCTGGTGATGTTCCTGGGTGGGGGGCACTGAGGGCCAGGTTGCACATTCCCAGCCCGGCCTGCGAGGGCCTTTCTGCTGAGACAGAGGTTGGGGGGGGGTCTCCCAGTTCCAGGACTGGGGAAGGCCCATTTCCCCCCAGGAGGGGGACCCCCTCCCTCCCCCAAGGGCCCAGACAAAGGGAGGACTCTGGCCCTCCCCCTGAAGGCGGCTCCCGCCCAGGCACTTGGGCATCCCAGGCACGGAAGGCAGGGGCAGCATCAACCAGTGGGCGGGGGGCCCAGGGAGATCCCTGCCCATGGGATCCGCCCTGACCAGACCTGGCAAAAGGCCTCTTGGTCTCTTGAGGCACCAGCCTTCCCAACGGGCTGTACAGATACTGTTCGACTTACGACCATCTGATTAGTGGCCGAAGTTGCAACGGCACGGAAAAAAGTGACCATTTGTCACACTTACGACTGTTGCAGAATCCCTGGGGTCACATGATCAAAATTTGGATGCTTGGCAACCGGTATGAATTTTTGACAGTCTCAGTGTCCCCGGGGTGTGTGTGTGTGTGTGTGTGTGTGTGTGTGTGTGTGTGTGTGTGTGTGTGTGTGTGTGTGTGTGTGTGTGTCACGTGATCAAAATTCAACTGCTTGGCCACTGACTCATATTTATGACGGTCGCAGTCTCCCAGGGGGGTCACGTGATCCCCATTTGCGACCTCCTGACAAGCAATGGGGAAACCAGATTCACTTAACAACCGTGTTACTAACTTAACAACTGCACTTAACAACAAGGGGCGAGAAAGGTCATAAAATGGGTCAACGCTCCTTTAGCAACAGAAATGTTGTGCTCAGTTGGGGTCGTACGTCGAGGACTGCCTGTATTTGGCTGGGCTCGCTCCGCGTCCAGCTGGCGGCTGAACTGCTTCGGGGCTCTCCTTTGCTGCCGACATCAGGCGCTGATGGGTTCTTCCTCCTCCTGCCTCCCCCTCCCCAGGGAAACGCGAATTGCCGCCCCCTGAGCCATGCGGGGTCCAGGCGCACGGCCGGCGAGTGCAGCCCCTTCACCGAGGTAGCCATGAACAGCTGCAGGCACAACGGGGGGGCCATCGGGCCGCTGGGCCGCTTGGGCGTCTCCCCCCGCCACCTGCGCGAGCTGGATGCCGAGACGCAGCCCCTGCAGACCTTCCCCGACTCCGACCTGGAGGTGGTGGTCTCCAAGGGCTCGGACCCCCAGCTGGACGGGAGGGTGGAGGAGGGGGCCGGGGGGCCCGACCAGCCCCAGAAGAGGAACCAGAACGTCGGGCACCGGCTGGGGCACCGGCGGGCGCTCTTTGAGAAGCGCAAGCGGCTGAGCGACTACGCCCTCATCTTCGGCATGTTCGGCATCGTGGTGATGGTGACGGAAACCGAGCTGTCCTGGGGCATTTACTCCAAGGTAAGGCCTGCCGACCGGACGGGGCTGTCCTGGAGGATGAGTCCCCGGGGAGACCAAATTCTGGTGCCCACCCTCTCGCCTTTCTGAGCTTCCAGTGAGAGGGTTGCTGAGATACAGAATGACAGGGTTGGAAGGGGCCTCCCCAACTCGCCTCCCCCCAGAACGTCCCCGTTTCCCCCAGATTCGTGCCCAGCTCTGCCATTCCCACCGGTCTCCGGTGACAAAACCCACAATGATCCCCCCCAGCCTGGGGGCTCCAATCTCTATTTGAAGCCCCCCCCATCCCTTCCTGCCCCTTGGCGCAGGTTCTACCCTTTCATCCCTAACTGAAGTGGCTCTTCCCCTGCTGGAGGGATTCATCGCCTCCTCCTGTAGGCCCCAGCCATCCTCACTCAGACCCATGGCCTCCCCTCACCCATCCCTCCCTCCATCTCTCTCTCTCTCTCTCTCTCTCTCTCTCTCCTGCTAGGATTCTTCCTACTCCTTCGCCGCCCCCCCTCCCCCCCCCCTCCCTCCCTCTCTCTCTCTCTCTCTCTCTCTCTCTCTCTCCTGCTAGGATTCTTCCTACTCCTTCGCCCTGAAATGCCTCATTAGCCTCTCCACCGCCATCCTGCTGGGGCTCATCATCATGTACCACGCCCGGGAGATCCAGGTGAGGCCCGGGGGCTGCCCCCCCACCCGCCAATGCCCTTGCGGCCCCTGACCTGGGGGGGAGGAGGAAGAGGAGAGGCTTGGCAGCTCCAGGCCTCCCAGGGTCGGTCCCCAGGAGGGGCCGAGGGCTGTGCTCCAGGGCCTGCCCAGCTATGGGGTGGGGGGAGGCTGGTCCAGGAAGAGGCGGAGGGCCCAGCCGGGCTGCCCCTGGCCCTCCTTCAAAGCCCTTGGCCGGGATGGGTGCCAGGCAGGCACCGAAGCACCTCTTGTCTCTGTTGGGGGCCGATGCCCGGGGAGGCTGCTGCGGGTGAATTTCCTGACACCGTAAGCGGAAGAAGCGGCGTCGCCTCTTAAAACAAACCAGGTTTGGGCTTCTCTGGTTGGGCTCCCTTGGGGCAACCGAGAGGCTGCAGGGGATAATTCGGTCGGCGTGTTGCCCTGGCTCGGCCTGCCCGCTGCCTCCCTCTGAACCTGGTCTGCTTGGCAGGGAATCAGTCGGTCCCTTCTGCTTCCCGAATCTCTCTACCTCTGAACCCCAAATTTCTGTTTCAAAGAGAGACAGTTGTTCAGTGAGCTTTGTCCCATTTTATGACCTTTCTCGCCACGTTCATTAAGGGAATCACTGCCGTTGTTAAATTAGTCACAGGGTCATTAAGTGAATCCGGCTTCCCCCTTGACTTTGCTCCTCAGAAGGTCTCAAAAGGGGATCACATAACCCGGGGACGCTGCGACTGTCATAAATGCGAGCCAGTTGCTAAAAGTCCGAATTTTAATCATGTGAGAACAACGGTCGTAAGAGTGAATAACGGTCATAAGTCACTTTTTTCAGCGCCGATGTAACTTTGAACGGTCACTAAGCGAACTCTTGTAAGTCGAGGAGTATCTGTATAGCTCTTTCCTCCTCGTGCTCCCAGCAGCCTTGTGAGTCAGAGCAGGATAAGAGTTGGGGGCAGAGATCGGGCATCCGACGGAGGCTGCTGACCCCGGAGCCGGGCAGAGCCCCCGCTGACCGCCCTCTGTGCCCCGTCCAGCTCTTCATGGTGGACAACGGGGCGGACGACTGGCGCATCGCCATGACCTACGAGCGCATCTTCTTCATCGCCCTGGAGCTGCTGGTCTGCGCCATCCACCCCATCCCCGGCCAGTACGTCTTCACCTGGACCACCCGGCTGGCCTTCACCTACGCCACCTCGGAGGCCAGCACGGACGTGGACATCACGCTCTCCATCCCCATGTTCCTGCGCCTCTACCTGATCGGGCGGGTGATGCTGCTGCACAGCAAGCTCTTCACCGACGCCTCTTCGCGCAGCATCGGCGCCCTGAACAAGATCAACTTCAACACCCGCTTCGTCATGAAGACCCTCATGACCATCTGCCCCGGCACCGTCCTGCTGGTCTTCAGCATCTCCTCCTGGATCATCGCCGCCTGGACGGTGCGCGTCTGCGAGAGGTAGGAGCCCTCCCCCCTCGCTCTGCAGGGGAGGCCGGGGGGAAGCCCCCCTGCCCCCACAAGATGGGGTGGGGGGGGCGCAGGCAGGCTGGGTGAAGACCAGGAAGCTTCTCTGGAAGGTTCCTTGTCTGTCGAGGTCCCCTGAAGGGTTCGTGGCGCTTTGTACTGCGTTGATGAGACCAGGTGCGGAATGTTGCGTCCCGTTTTGGTCGCCACGATATAAAAAAAAAAACACATTGGGACTCTAGAACAGGGGCGTCAAACTCAAGGCCCCTGGGGTGGATCCGGCCCATGGGGTGCTTAGATCTGGCCCGCGGGGCCACCCTGGAAACAGTGAAGGACTGGCCCGCGGTGCCTCTGCCAGTGAAAACGGAGCTCGGGGCGGCCTTCCTGAGCTCCGCTTTCGCTGGCAGAGGGTTGCAGGAGGCGGTTGCAGCTGAAAACGGAGCTCGGGAGCCCGTTTTCGCTGGCAGATGCACAGGTGCCCCCGACACGAGTGCTGAGCTGGCCACGCCCACCCTGGCCCCCCAAAGCTCAAATGCAACCCTGATGTGGCCCTCAGTGAAATCGAGTTTGACACCTCTGCTCTAGAAAGAGTGCAGAGAAGAGCCACCGAGGTGATTAGGGGGCGGCTGGAGGTTAAAACCTACGAAGAACAGTTGCTGGAATTGGGTATGTCTAGTGAAGAGAAGAGAAGGACCAGGGCTGACGTGATTGCAATCTTCCAATATTTGAGGGGCTGCCACAAAGAAGAGGGAGTCAAGCTACTCTCCAAGGCACCAGAAGGCCGGACAAGAAATAATGGATGAAAACTAGCCAAGGAGAGAAGCAACCTAGAACTAAGGAGAGATTTCTTGACAGTGAGAACAGTGGAACAGCTTGCCACCAGAAGTTGTGGGTGCTCCAACACTGGAGGCTTTTAAGAAGAGGCTGGACAGCCACTTGTCTGAAATGGTAGAGGGTCTCCCACCTGAGAAGGGGGTTGGACTAGAAGACCTCCAAGGTCCCTTCCAACTCTGTTACTCTGTTACTTGAAGATCTGGGCCTGTGGCTGGGTTGGACTCCAGCACCCATGATGCCCGGCCAGCATGCCCAGATCTAAGGTTGAGGCGAAGACTTGCACCCAGGGGGTGACCTACAGCAGGCAGGGGCAGCTCCGCCCTGGGAAGGCCCGCTGTGGGGTCCTGTTGGCTGGGGGTGGGGGCCACATGAGGCGGGACCCTTACCTCCTCCCTCGTGCAGGTACCACGACAAGCAGGACGTGACCAGCAACTTCCTGGGCGCCATGTGGCTGATCTCCATCACCTTCCTCTCCATCGGCTACGGGGACATGGTTCCCCACACCTACTGCGGGAAAGGGGTCTGCCTGCTCACCGGGATTATGGTAAGGCTCTGGAGTCGGCGGCCTTTCCCCTCTGGAGGTCCTGGATTGGATGGGTCCCTAAAAGGTCATCTAGGCTAACCCAGACTTTCCAGATGGGACCGGTTTTTTACAAGTGCCCCTTTTTACAAGACACCCCCTGATCGATAGATTCGTGCTAAGACCAATAAATTTTACCCTGAGTAAGACACTAAGAGCAGTTCTGCAAAGAGCAGTAAATTTTGCTTTTGAGGAAACTAGTTGTGTGTGTGTGAGAGAGAGAGAGGGGGGGGGAAAGAGAAATAAGATCATCATCATCATCATCTGGACAGCCAAAGTTTGTTTCTCAGGTGTTTTTCAAAACTCTGATTTTTCCACCCGCACTTTGAAATGGGGCACTCTGCAGCCCCTCATCCCCAGCCTGTTTCTCCCTTAAGAATTTCACCCCAAAACCCCAAAGAGGCCTGAAGGGTCCCGTAAAGAGTGGGGGGAGGGGCACTGTTGTCTTTTGCATGTTGACGGTTTCTCCACATTACAAGGAAACGAAACTTCCCTTCAGGATTTGAATTCCCTCCAATATTTTTTTTTGCTTCCCCCCCCCTGACAGATAGACCTTGACTTACGACCATTCATTTAGTGACCGTTCGAAGTGACGTCACCGAAAAAAGCGACATGATCGTTTTTCACACTTACGACCGTTGCAGCATCCCCAGAGTCATGTGATCAAAATTTGGGCACTTGAGAACTGACTCATATTTATGACGGTCGCAGTGTCCCGGGGTCACGTGATCCCCTTTTGTAAACTTAAGCCAAGTCAACGGGGAGCCCAGATTCACTTAACAACCGTGTGACTAACTTAACAACTGCAGTGATTCATTTAACGACCGTGGCAAGAAAGGTTGTGAAACGGGGCAAAACTCACTTAACAACAGTCTCGCTTAGCAGCAGAAATGTTGGGCTCAAATGTGGCCGTAAGTCGAGGACTCCCTGCGTAAAGAGAGCTTTCCAAATGCCTCTCGCTTCTGCCGGAGTCTGCTTTAGGTCCCTGACCTGCTAGATTTTTCCTTGCAAGGAATTTTAGAAATTCTCGAAACTTCTGAGATGGAGAAACCGAAACGAGAGGCCAGGTGGCTCAAGCCACACAACTGCAGCAAAACTGGCACAGCCCCCGAGGTGCCCCGAGACACCTTAAAAGGCTCTTCTTAAAAGGCCAGGAGGGTGGGTGGGCTTGGCGTGCCCCCTCTCTCCGTGGGGAGAGGGACTCTACACTCCCCCTTTGTGGTGTTTCAGGGCGCAGGGTGCACAGCACTTGTGGTTGCCGTGGTGGCCCGGAAACTAGAACTCACCAAAGCTGAGAAACACGTACACAACTTCATGATGGACACACAACTGACGAAGCGGGTGAGACCCTGAGGATGGGGAGGGGGCCTCCTCTGTCCAGCTGCAGAGGTTTTCCCTCGCCCAGGCTGAGCTGCATCTGCCCCTTTGAAGCCCTGTCTGCCCTGGGAGAGATCCACTGGGATCTTCCTGATCCCTCCTGACTTTGGGACAGTGGGCGCCCCACTGCTCGGCCTTTCCTTGGGGTCACTCAAAGGCTCAAAAGCCTGACTCCCCTCCCCACTGCTCCCTGGAGAGAGACCCCTTTGGCCTGTCTCTTGGGGGGGGAGAGTGGTGCCCCCCGTTGCCCCTCCCTGCTTCTGCTTTTAAGGGGGGGGTTTCCACAAAGCTCCTCCTGGGATCCCATGGGAAGGGAGCCCCCCAAGACTTTGGAGCCCCTCCCTGGGGAAGACATGCATCGGTGGGGACCGAGGGAAGAAGAGGTTCCTATTTATTCTCTTCCCTTGCCCATGGGGGGGCTTTCCCTTCTCACCTGTCGCGCCCCCCTCCCCAGGTGAAAAACTCAGCGGCCAACGTGCTCAGGGAAACGTGGCTCATCTACAAACACACCAAGCTGGTGAAAAAGCTCGACCACGCCAAGGTGCGGAAACACCAGCGTAAGTTCCTCCAAGCCATCCATCAGTAAGTCCACCTGTTTACCTGCTTCCTGCCCTTCCCCCTGCCTCACCCCCCCTTCTCTGCCGCCACCCCCCATTGATCCGGGAGGCCCCCCCTCACCCCCTGTAAATTCCAGGCCTCTAAAAGGTGGGTGGGATTTGGTCCATCCGATGCCCCCCTCACCTGTTCAAGGCAGGTGTTGGGAACCCTGCCGTGCCTGGCCTGGTCCAGAAATGGGGGGGGGGGGGTAGGGTTAGGGTTAGGGTTGGGAGCTGCTGCCTCTATGGCTTCTCGAGGGATGAGTCCGAGGTGAGGGCCCTCCCAGCCTTTGAGTCCATCTTCCTTCCCTCCAGAAGTTGTGGGGGCTCCATCACTGGAGGTTTTCAAGAAGAGATCGGACAGTTACTTGTCTGGCATGGTAGAGGGTCTCCTGCTTGAGCAGGGGGCTGGACTAGAAGACCTCCAAGGTCCCTTCCAGCTCTATTCTGATTGACGTTAAGTGGAAACGTGCCTAGCAGAGGAGTAGACCCTCATGCTAAGTTTCCAGTCCTCATGGCTGTGAAGGAAAGGCTCCTTTCAGGAGAAGCCTTTTGGTGCCAGTGGGAAGGCAGGGCCAGCTGGGGGGAGGAGTGGGCAGGGAACCCCTCCGTTGCACAGGGCTGCGGGCAGCTGGTCAGCAAGGCTTCAGCGGGCAGGGAAGGCCCATTGCTGGCCTTGGCAGACCTTGACCTCACAAGGAACGCCAGGCTCTGCCACCCAGCCCAGCGCTCGGCCCCAGGACTGCCTACCCTGCGCCAAACGGGCATGGATGGCAGGGCCGAGCGGCTCCTTTCCCCTTGGCACTTTCTGCCACGTGACTTAATCCCCGTGGGTGAAACTCCGATGGGCCTGGGGACCCGGGAGGGGGCGAGGGCTTTGCAAAATGTTTCTGAATGGTCAGCCGGGATCATGGAGGACTCCGCTACCCCTGTGGCTGTCCTCCAGAGGAGAAAGCTGCAGTGGGCGATTCTCCCCCTTAAAGGTGGGCTCGTGGGCAGCGTCCTGGGTGGGCAGGATGGTCACTCTGTGGCAGAGCCCTTTTCCCAACCCAGCGACGCTTCCGTCGTCTGCCTGCACGACCCAGAAGTTTGGGCTGCGTAGGTAGAAACTCCACAGGTTCTGCGGCCTGGGAGGGGGATCGGGGGAAGGACCCCAAAGGGGGGCAGAAATGACGGAGAATTGAAGGAAGGGAGAAAGGCAGCTGGGGGGGGGGAAAGGGGGCCTCTCCCCCCTGCCCTCCCCAGAGAGAAGAGAGGGGCCTCCCCTCCCAGACCAGGGGTCCCAGGGCAAGCTTCTGAACCCGAGGACTGGGTGGGTTTGTCTGCAGGGGAGGGGGAAGGTGCTCCTCCCTCCTTCCCCCCACCTGGTTTTCTGCTAAGTCCTGGTGAGGCTGAGCCCAGATTTTGCGTTCCAGGTTAAGAAGCGTGAAGATGGAGCAAAGGAAGCTGAGCGACCAGGCCAACATGCTGGTGGATCTATCCAAGGTTTGTGGGGAAACCGGAAAGGCAGGAGGAGGTTTCTGCCCCCCACTCCCCCGAGTTCTGGTGGTGGGGAGGCCTCCCCCATGCTCCCATGTCTAAGTCACTGGGTCGCCGCAGAGGGACTTTCCCACAGGGGTTGGTGCTGGACTTTGGCCTGGAGAAGGATTCGAATCCATCTCTGATGGGGGCCCGGGAGAGAGATGGGCTGGGATGCCCCCCCCCTTGCACAGAACAACTTTATTGAATGCAGTCTTGGTTGGTCACTGGGACACATATATTTGCCTTCATTCCCTTTATTACATAATTGTCTTGGAGGCATTTCTAAATCACAAACGTTTAGCCCATTCCCTTAATCTGTGATGGCCAATTTTGAAAAGCTTGCCTCTTTTTCTGTGTGTTGTGTTGCAACAACATTTTTTAAAAAAAACAACCAGGTGGAATTTTGATCACCCGTTGTCGCTGCCATCTTGATATTTTTTGACCACGCTTTGCGATGCCCCTGACCCCCCCCATTTCTTAAGTGCTCTGTTCTTGCCCTTGACTTATATTGTTGCTCCCAGGTGTATACGACTCACCTCCCTGCAGCCAACTATGTTAGTTGCTGATACCTTAATTTTCAGACCCGTGTTCCAGTAGTGGGTTCTAAATCCCGTCGCTACCGGTTTGTGCTCGCACGTGTGCGTAATACTTCTGGGCATTCGCAGAAGTGTCCCGGGTGTGTGGGCGGAGCCTCCCACTGCTGCTACCGGTTCACCGAACCGGGCTGAACCGGGAGCAACCCACTGCTTCTGTGTTCCTTGTGGCAGCACACAATCCATCCGACATTCACTGCAAATTATTCAACTTTCTTGGTTTAAACACGTCCTGCCTTGCTTATTAACAGAATAACAGAGTTAGAAGAGACCTCGGAGATCTTCTAGTCCAACCCTTTGCTCAGGCAGGAGTCCCTGTGCCATTCTAGACAAATGGTTGTCCAATCTCTTCTTAAAAACCTCTTTAATTAAAAACCTATTAGTAGCATTAGATGGCTTCTTGTTTGTTTTTAAATTGGTTCATGTTGAGGAACAATTAACCAGTGGAACTGCTTGCCACCAGAAGTTGAGGGAGCTCCATCACTGGAGGTATTTAAGAAGAGACTGGACAGCCACCTGTCTGAAATGGTATGTCTCCTGCTTGAGCGGGGGGGGGGGGTGTTGGCTACAAGACCTCCAAGGTCCTGTCCAGCTCTGAACTTCACCAATTGAACAATTCATCTATTAAATCTATAGGAAATCTACAGGTGAAGGTAGGGCAGGGGTGTCCCAGCCATCAAGCCATTTCTGGTCAGGTCATGGCGTTGGACGGACCCTGGGGGGAAACAGGTGGCTGGCAGGAGAGGTGTGATGTGACTGTGCACCACTCAGTAAGCGAGCTCCTGCTCCTGCCCCTCTTCCACCCATCCCCTGAGATGCTGTATGCTCATAAGGGGAGCCCCACAAAAAAAGCAATGTAGTAGTCTAGCTGTAGTCTATCCATGTCCGGGTAACCTTGTTTCTCTTCCTTGGCAGACCCAGAACATCATGTACGACATGGTGTCCGAACTGCAGGAGCGCAACGAAGACCTGGAGAAGCGCATCAGTGCGCTGGAGGGCAAAATTGACACGCTGGGGTTCACCTTGCATGCGCTGCCCGGCCTCGTGAGCCAAGCCATCTGGCAGCAGCACCAGCACCAGCACCGGGCCCTGCCCCGGGTCTATGGCACCTCCCATGGCTCGGAGCGCTCTCTGTGGACCCCTACGCAGCGGCGGAAGTCTCCCTCCACCGCCCCCCACACGTCCTCCAACAGCGGGTGATGCGCGCCGGAGCCCCCGAGCAACTCTGCTACCTATGGCCATCGTGTGGCCGGATTCCCTCTGAGCTTTTTTCTGGAAAGCCCCTGAAGCACAGCCGCCTCCCCCCCCCGCCCCCGTGTGCCAGGTGGAGAGGGAGGGCTGGGCAGTCTTTGGCTCAGCCTGGAGAAGAGGCCACGGTGCCAGGCCAGTTCCAGTGCAACATTTGGCAAAGCTTTGGGGCAGGGAGGGGCAGTCTTGGTAGAAATAATGCATGTTCATGGGAAGGAAGGAAGGAAGGAAGGAAGGAAGGAAGGAAGGAAGGAAGGACAGGGTAGTTGTTGGGGGGGAAATAATGAGAAAGAAAAGGAAGGAAAAGGAAGGAAGGAAAGGAAGGAAGGAAGGAAAGGAAGGAAGGAAGGAAGGAAGGAAGGAGAAGGGAAGGTGGTGGGCAGCTTCAGATTTTCAGTTTGAAGAAGTAAGGAAAAATCCCAGCACTCTCAGGAAGTGGGGGGCTACCCCCTTCCCCGTGGGCACTGCAGGGAATGGGTCACGCCTGTGGGGATGGCATGACTGTGTGTGTCACGTGACCTGGTTTGAACCAGACCCTTCGGTTTCCAGGGAGCCCAGGAGAACGTTACTTTTTATAATAAAATGAAAGGAATACCTTTTGGGTCAGCCTCGAAGTGCATCGCATCACTTGGCGCGATTGATATTCTAATTTGATGCCCAAAACGTACCCCACGAATGTGTCTTTTAACAGCATGAAAAGAGGTGGCAGCCCTGACCGAGTTGGGTGTTTCAAGGAATAGCGAAGGGAAGAGAAACTGACACTACCTCTGCGTGGTGGTTGTTGTTTGTCCATCGTTGTTGATGTAGATCTCAACATGTTAAAACAATGGGGGGGGGGTGTTTCCAGGCCGCCAGGAATGTCTTGGCACAGCGGTCCCCAACATTTCTGGCTTGGCAGACTGGCGGAAGTGGCCGGGGGGGGGGAGAGGGGATGGTTACACACGCGTGTGCCACTTTCACAAATGCAGCTTCGTGCACGTGCGCTCGCCCACCACTTCCATGGTCTGGTTCCGAACGGACTGTGGTCCGGCACCAGGCCGCAGACCCTTGCCCTGGCACATGTTAGACAAGGGGAAAATGTGTAGGCACCACAGTTGTTCCATTGCTGGCTCTAGAGAGTTCACACGTTGTGCTTCCGCAGTGCGCTGTGCTTTGTGGGCTTGACAGGCCTTGTGGATGAGGCCACGCCGGGTAGGGTGCCTTTGTGCCAATGCTTCCCGGGTGGTTGTGTCTGTGTCCCAACAACTTCAGCGAGGCCTTTAAGTGTCCTTGTGGAGTTTCTTCTCCCCTCCGTGTGAATGTTGTCCAAAAAAATTCTGCTTGGGTGTGTGCTCTCCTGGCAATGGGCGGCATGAGCTGCCCACCAGTCTCTGCTCTCATCAGCCACATGTGGGGCTCTTGAGAGAACGTCGGTCTCTGGTACTTCATCTCGCCATCCGATGCCCAGTATTCTGCGAAGACCAGCCACGTGGAAGTGGTTGAGCTGTCTTGCGTGCCTGATACACAATCCGCGTTCCACGGGCACACAGAAAGGAAATGGCTCCCACAGCTCTGCAGACCTTCAGTTTTGCAGCTGGACGGTTTCCTTCGACCTTCCCCCACAGTGGGGCCCAGTCTACCGAAAGCACAACTTCTGCAGTTGAGTTCAATCTGAGCGGTCACTGCTCGGGACAGGAGTAGCCAAGGGAACTGAAGTGGTCTGCGTTGCCCTTTGATTGTGACTGTGAGTTCTGTGTGCGTTGCATGAGGAGGAGCAGGCTGGTGCATGGTCTTTGAATATTGACGGTGAGTCCAAAGTTTGCACAAGCCGTAGAGAATTGTCCATACTGACTGGCATCTCTGGCTCTGAGGCAGCATTTGGGGTACAATCATTGGCAGAGAGGAAGCTGCCAGTACAGTTTCCTTCACTTTGGTGATAGTTTGGAGTCTCCTAGGTTGAAGAGCTGGAGGCCATCAAAGCTGACACCAACCAGAGCATAGAAAAACTCAAGTAGTGCAATATGGGAAGACGGGGAGAGACCTGGCCCATAAAATTGCCAAGAGTCGGACTCGGACACGATGGAATGAATCATATCACAACATCCTGAACGTCCTCAGGTTGACGAGCTTCCCATCCACTCCGTAGTTGAGGCCAATTCCAGCCCGGCTCCCCTGAAAGGCACAGTAAGACGTGGACGTAAACCTCGTGCTGAACGGTGTGGGTGCCAGCACAGCGCCCAGTTAACACCACTGGGGACTGGGAGTGCCTGGGAGGAGTCTCCACCATCCAGCACCCATTGGCCATGAAGGAACTGGCACACCATCTGAATGAATATGTTGTGTAGCCGAGTTCTGACACGATCTTTCATGCGCCTTCTGGGGTGACGCATTGGAGGCTTTTGTGAGGTCAACAAAGATTGTACAGAATTGACAATTCTGCTCCTGACCGTTCTCCTGAAGTTGGTACTTGGCAAAATTCACGCCAACGGTCCCACAATATTTGTGGGGGCCACACTGTGACTCTGGCAACAGATCCAGCTCCAGATGCATGACCAGAAAAAAACAAACAAACTCCAATGATTTTTCCTGGGTTGGAGAGCAGCGAGATTCCTCGTTGGTCGTCGCTTGCATGTGGTTTGCCTTTCCTCCTGTAGAGGTGTACAATGGATGCATCTTTGAGTTCCTGAGGAACGGATGCCTGCTTTTTAAAAAAGAGGAAAAACTCAGGTACGTTTCTCTACAAATACACTACCATCTACTTTGTAGATCTGTGCAGACGTGGCGTCTGCCCCTCAGGCTTTGCCATTGGAGAGCTGGCTGGCCGTTTTCATGACTGCTACGAGTGATCATTCTTGGCACTGAGGGTGCCAGCCTGGGCAACCCTGTCTGTCGCCTCATCGTTAATGTCAGATCAGTTAAGGATGGCTTCAAAGGGTCCAGCCCACCTGTGCAGGATCTCAGCCTTGTCTGTCACGAGAGTTGTACCATCTATACCAGATCTGGGCATTTTATGGCCTGAGAACCACATCCAGCCTGCAGGTGGTCCCAGTCTGGCCTGCAGCATTGGCATCGGTGCGTCAGTAGCAACGGTTGGGGTTTCGGGGTGTGTGTGTGAGGTCTCAGCAGAAGGCAGGGCAGTGTGCTGCAGAATAGGAGTGTGTGGCATTGGTGGAAGTGGGGTGTTGGCTGTGGGGTAGCAGTGGGCGGCAGGGCAGTGCCAGCATTGGGGGGGGGGAGGTCCTCCACAACAGTTCCGGTTTCTCATGTGGCCCCCTTGGGAAAATTAACTGCCCACCCCTGATCTATGCTCAGGAGGGGGGAATTCCCGAGAGAGTGTTAAAAGTGGGTCTCCAAACTTGACATTTTATTATTAATAGGTCAACCATACCGCAAAAGAAACGGTTGAACGCAACCCTTTCCTCCCCTCACAAGTCACCCTTCTAAGGCGATATACTTCACTGCCAGACAGCCATGTCAGAGTCTCTGGTTGCATCTCCATTGCATTTGCATAGCACCAGAGGCTGCTGGAAAGAGCTGCTCACTGTGAGTTCAGGAGGACTGAGACAAAGTCCAGTTAGCGGCCCACGCACCTAACGGCGCACGAATCATATAAGCAAAAATCTAAGACACAGTGGTTCATCTCTGGTAAGCGCTTCTGTGATTGCAATTTTATTTTGGAATGTCTGGTTTAGTTCAGTGCAACACTAGTTTTGCAGCTGTCTTTTGTGCTCTTTTTCCATTTGGATACTGTCCTGTTTGTAAGCAAATTGCTACTCTACACGGACTGCCTGCTTGTGTAGAGTCTCTAATCTGCGCCCCCCAGGCAGAAATTAAGTGGGCAACACAGCCAGTGTGTTTTACTGAGCTGCCCCACTATCAGCCCCCTCTTGCACCAAGACCCCTCAGGAGGAGGGCACTGAGGACCAGGGTGGGAGCTGGCAGGGTGAGAGCTGTTAGTCTCCGCCAGCAACTCATGTTATGTCTTACAGTTCAGGAACACCCAGCCTTGCTTCAAGGCAAGTGCAGGTTGTAGCATTTGAGCAAGCACAGTCGATGGTGAGTAAACACAGGTCCATAATGTCCCTGCGGCTCAAGCCCAAAGCTCCAAGTCCACCACCTGATGAGTCGTAGAACAATCCCCGGTTGGAGATTATGACGGGCAGATGGTGTACCGGAACGGAAGCGGAAGCTTTAGCCCAATGACGAAGGTTGGCGATATGGTCAGGATGTCCATATTTTGTGATTTTGAAGTCCCGGGCGCCTCTCACCCAGTAGCCGGTGACCACGGAGATTGTTGGTTCCTTCTGTGCACAATCAGGTCCGGTATGATGAAAGCTGAACCGGATGGGATGATGGGTTCGACCCAGGAATGGACACTTTCTCTGCACAGGAGCTCTTCAAGGCGCTGAAGTACATGGTTGTGTCATGCACATCTCGCATTATGGGTGAATTCGCGGACACGCAGGATATGGTTGAGGGTTTCGGGGCCACGGCAGTCTCCTCTGCAGCCCTTGTCGGTGACTTGGCAGCAAGTGCATCACACGCTCCTTGACTTGGTGTAGAGTAGGCGGCCCCTCGGCTGGCTTTCCCATAAGTACAGGTGGGGGAACACCCAGGAGGGTGCGTGACTGGCTGCGTGACGTTCGGGATACTCAACTCTTGGCCGCCGATGGATTTGAAGAGCAGCTTCCTCCCCTCGACTCGCACTTCTGCGTTGGTGATGACGACTGTAGAGTTCGGTTTGCACGGCTTGTTAAGCTTCCCCTCCGTGGAGCGAAAGGCATCATGTCGCTGCAGGATGTCACGCAGCATGGCGGGGTTCGATGCAGACTGGGCCTTCTGCAGAAGGGGATCGAGGTGGAGAAGCAGGAGACCCCCAAACCTCCATCTCTGACATTGGCGTAGAAGTAAGCTCAGGGGAGAATCCTTTAGTAGTCACAGCTGGCGTCTCACAGCAGAGCGAACCAGGCAGTCCAGTTTCTTCAGGGTGCTGTGAAGCGTGTGACCTGGTATGACCTTGTGCATGAATTTGGGCACCAGATACATCTTCAGTGGCTTACGCCATTGGCGTGGCTTAAGCGGTGCCTTTAAGAGTGCTTGCAGCAGAGCGTTCGGTTTGGAGACGCCTGGGTTGAAGGCTTCGTGGAAGCATTTTAGGCAGTTTCTATCGGCTCAGCCCCTTCTGCAGTCTATGATGGTGCAAAGAGAGAGACGAAGGCACACCTAACATTTACGTGAAATTATTTACAGATTCAGAATAAAAATACCGCCTGAAATCTAATCTGGTGGCTAAACAAAGTCCACAAATCACTGCAAAGAACCAGCGGAAAAGTTTGCTGCTCCTGGAGTTGTTATCTCCTGGCCCACAGCACAGCGTTGCTTATTCAACAGTCATCGGGACAGTTGTCAAAAAGAAATCCCTTCCCCTACCTTTGGCCAAAGGACACTAAAAAAACCCTGGATGAGCCTCAAATACTTTGGAACAAGGAGCCAAAATGGCTCAGTTGCAATGGAGCAAGATACTTTTTTTGGGGGGGGGAGCAAGGGATGAGGCATGTGAAAAAAAGGAGCACCCCCATCAACGTTTTAAGAAGGGGGGGGTTGTGTGCAGCCCGTGGCCCAGGAAATGATGTGCAGGCGGAAGGGAGAACGGATTCCACTAAATGTCGACATAACCTGACAGTCAACGAAGAAATTGAAGCCGAAAAGAGATTTGATAGTTTACAAGACGACCCTCTGAAACGCTTCCAAATCAACCACAAAACGCTTACGAGAAAGGAAAGGAGGCTTGGGGTGGCTTTCACACCCCACGTACCATTGAAACTCTGTGGGGAGAATTCAAGCATGGAAAGAGAGCTAAGAATATTTCTGAGCCAGGAAAGTTCTGCAAGGAAGAGAGAGGGGGGGGGAGGCCCAAGCCTAGAAGAGCCTGACCCTCCGTTTTGCCCCAGGAAATGTTTGGAAGCTGTTATTTATTCCTGCCTTCGGGGACTGAAGCTGCTTCCCTGGTGATGCTCACTGCTTGCTTTCTAATTTCTTATCCTGCGTTCAGATTTTCTGAAAGATGCTGTGTTTACCTTTTATGCGTAGTGGTTGTGTCGACTTCTGTGCATTTTGGCTTTGGTTGAAACGGGGGTGACTACAGCTTTGGAGGCCACCGGACACCCCTGAGGGTGGGGCAGCCTCCAGTTTGCCGGGTGAGATTTAAGGTTCCAAGCGTCGGTGTGTTGAGTCCACACACACACACACAAACGCACGCCATGTGCACACAGGGCCTATCCGAGGGCCCAGCGGTGGTTCACCAGCTGGTGCTGAAGGATGCCATCCTCACCAGTAGTGGGTTCTAAAACTCTTTGCTACCGGTTTGTGTGCACGCTTGCGCTTGTGCTGCTTCTGCACATGCACAGAAGCGTCCTGGGCAGGTGGGCGGAGCCTCCTGCTGCCGGCACTACCAGTTCTTAGAACCGGGCCAAACCGGGAGCAACCCACCGCTGATCCTCACCCTCCGTCTTTCTTCCAGGGATTCCTCCTCATGTTCAGCCACCGCCGGCTGTCCTCTCCCGGGACCGGGAGGGGCTCCTCCTGACCCCTAAGCCCCCTTTGCTGGCCGTCCTCTGCCCGTTTTCCCTTGGGGACCCTCCTTGGTGTGCCTTGGCCATCTCCATTTGGCCAATTAAACCGGCCTCCACCCATTTTGTAGCGCTTAATCCTAAACACGTCATTCCAGGTGAGGCTGGATAATTAGAGACTGCGCTGCAAACATCAAAACCACACTTGGCTTTTTTGGCAACTTCGTCACCCGCTGATGCACGCACAACTTTTGGTCTGCGACAGTCCAAAAATCCTGAGCGCTTTTACTGCCGCCACGTCCAAATTACCCGATCCTTTCCTGTGTAAAAGTTGGCCTGTGTTCCTTGGCCTCTGAACGGGGAGGTGAGGGGGCCCCTCCTGCAGTGCATTGAACCAGTGCTTTGCACAGCACCGGAGGTCCCTTAATTACGTTTTTCACAAGCTAATAAGTGGTGTGGAGCTCCCTGCTCACTTAGCGGATGCTTCAAGCCGTTTCTCAGCCCCAGAAAAAGGCTTGGTGGCTGCCGCCCCGTCTTTCTGCAGGCTGAACGTCCTGTCTTGGCTCTCCTTTGCCCGGAGGGAATATGGGGCGGGAGGAAGGAGACCCAGGGAAGGATCTTCCAGACTCCCCCCAGGGTTTTCTGGATTCAAAAGCCCCCTCCAAGGTTGCATGTGGGGGGCAAAGGGGCCAGGAGGGAGCCCGGCAAAGCAAAGGCCTCTTCTGGGTTGCCCCTAAGAGGCTGGGAAGGGGGGAGGAGACCCCTCCCTGGGCTTTGCGTGGCAAATGTTGCATTGAAACTGGCCCTGCGGCTGGAGAGAAATTGGGAGGAGGGGGCTCTCTGCCAGAGGGACTCCTGCTGGGGGCTCTAGCTGGATGTGACTCTTAGCCGGACTCCAGAGGCAGATTATTTTTCCTTTGTCGTTTTTTTAAATGATGCAATAGCCCCCAAGCCCCCTCCCTGTTGGACTCCCTCCCTCTGTGTCCCTCCCCCACACACACACATCCAACCTGAATCCTGATCTGTGTAACTTGTCCTTGTTCCTCACTTGGAGGGCTTCCTGAGGGTCTGGCTTCCCCGCCTGCAGTTTTCTTACCGCCCCACTTCGCTCCATAGAACATAGAATAACAGAGTTGGAAGGGAGCCTGGAGGTCATCTAGTCCAACTCCCTGCACAAGCAGGAGAGTCTATACCATTTCAGACAAAGTGACTGTCTAGTCTCTTCTTTATTTTTTGGGACACGTTACTTGGAGGCTTGACACTCGGGGTCGGGGGGGGGGGGGGGGGGGGGGGGTTGGGGGGGGGGGCCAGTAGTGGGTTCTAAACCCACCACTGGGGGGGGGGGGACGACTGTCTCTGTATGTGAACCAAACCATCAATGTAAGCCATAACAGGGTTTATTACTAGGGCATTGCATGTGAGGGGAAAGCAGCAATTAAGGCAGTGGTGAAATCTAAAAATTTTCCCTACCTGTTCTGTGGGCGTGGCTTGGTGGGCGTGGCTTGGTCATGTGACCGGGTGGGCGTGGCCAACTTGTAAAATGTGTGGGTGGACATGGCATCAAAAACCAACTATCACACTTTACACAAAAATAACACAAAAGCTACACAACTGACTCACACACAATGCAGGAGCAGCTGGACTTCACACAAAATGGCTGGAAACTCAAACATTTCTTTCTTTCTTTCTTTCTTTCTTTCTCTTGGCGGGAGAAGGAAGAAAGTGCTCTGGGAGGGCGGGCGACCCGGCCCGGCAGCAGAGCGTCCCCTGTCATGGGCTGGATGCGGGGAGTGGGACCCGAGGCGGAGGGGAAGGCAAGCTGGTGACAGTCAGCCAAAGGCCCCGCAGAAGCTGAGCGCGCCAGGCCCAAAAGGCGAGCGAGCCTCGCCATGTCCCTCCGAAGCGGCTCCTCGGACGAGCGCAGCGGGTCTTCCTCCCCCCCACCGCCAGTGTCGGTCTTACCTTCTAGATCTTCTGCCCGGCGTATTTGGTAAACCTGCCTCACCTACTCCCTTCCCCGCGGGCCACAGCCCTGCCATGCTTGGTGGAGCTGCTGCTGCTCTGGGGCTGAGAGCGGCGGTTGCGGCAGTCCGAGACGGCAAGCGTATGTCCCAGGGCTGCTGCACATGCACACCGCATGTTCTGGGACATCCGCTAGCCGTCCCGGACCGCCACCGCCACCCCTCTTAGCCCCAGAGCAGCAGCAGCTGCGTCTCCACCAAGGGCCGCCCGCCCACCCACTGGCCGGGCTGGACACCGACCTCGGAAGGCAAGCGGGCGTGGGGGACTGCCGGGAAGGCTGCTAGCTCCCTTCCACCCCCCCAACATGCTTGCCTGCCTTCCACGTGGCCTCCCGCTTGCCTGCCTTCACAAGCTGGCCACGGGGACACCAGGAAGGCCACGTGGAAGGCAGGCAAGCATGTCGGGGCCGGCCGGCCGTGGGGAATGGAGTAGGGAAGGCAGGCTGGGGGGAGGGGCAGGGGCAGCTAGGTAGTCCACGACTTCGCAGGCTTACCTGGCAGGCAGATCAGGGGCGCAGCGCTCAGGCAGGCAAGCTGCAGAGCGGAGACTGGGCGGGGCAGGGCGAGCGAGCGGCGACCGGGGGACCGGTTTGGGGGCGTGGCCAGCCAGCCATCGCTACCGGTTCGGCAAACCAGGCCACATGTCCGCTAACGGTTCTCCCAAACCGGTCCAAACAGGTAGCATTTCACCCCTGAATTAAGGCTTGATCACCCGGGTTAAGGTTGTGAATATATTGTGAGAATCGGCCTCAATGCTTTGTGGAGATGAAAAGAATACGCAAACAATCTAGTCAACGTTAAAACTTTTTTTTAAATGGGAAATTATTGTCTCTTGCCCCAGCTGAGCTAGAAGATCTTCCTGCTTCTGAGACGGGATGGGCACCTCTGGTCTCCCCCCCCCAGTCCTCCAGTCCCCCTTTAATTCAATTCCAATTCAATTCAGGGGCCCCCAACCTCCCCAAAACCCAGCTGCATGGTGAGGCATGGTGGCTGCAGGCTATGCTAATCCCTCCCTCCCCCTTATTTCTATGGGGTCTCCCATCAAGGGGCAATCAGATACAGACTCTTGGCAAAAGGAAGCTCTGCTGAAGCCAGATCTAGGAGGGAGGCCTTCCGGCTTTCTGGGCCTCTGGAGCCCAAGGCCAAAGCTGCATCCATCCGATCTGAGATGCCAGATCCAGACAAAACCCACAAAAGGCAGCCACGCTATTCCCCTAGGAGAGGAACTGGGGAGCTCAGGGTCAAAGGGTTGGGGTCTCCCTATTCTCAGCTGGGTTTTTTTCTTTTCCCTGCAAACATCAGCAGGAACCCAATTGGGAGGGGGGGGGGACTAAATTCAAATTATAGCCCTTTGCTGCCCTCTAGTGGGTGACCCATTACAAGCCCTAATCACAATTGACTAGCATCTGTTACGGTCTCTTTATGGATCTTAGCAACTTGGGAGACGTGCGGACTTCAATTCCCAGAATTCCCCAACCTGGGAATTGAAGTTGCTACGGTCAAGAAACGCTGGTCTAGATTGTCATTTGCAGCTCTGGCGTTGGGCTTCTGACTCACGTTTTAAAGAGATGGACTGTGGTGTTTCCGAGTGGAGCTCTGGGGCTTCCAGGCCTCACTTTAATCACGTTAAGGCTTGGGATCGTTGCAACACAAACAGCCTGAAATGGTCCCTTTTCAAGAAAAGCTGCCCCGAGTCAGGTGGCATGCACGGTTTTGGGAAAGACGCCATTCAAGTGACGCTTGAAGGGGGGTCTTGGGGGGGGAGGAGACCCCCAGGTTCTGGCTGCATTTTGGCTCAGAGTGTAGCTTTTAGCAGGGAGAGAAACCTTCGGGAAGTATTTCCACTGGCAGAATGAGAATCTGCTGTCTCAAAATCACTGTTTCTCGGGTCCTACAATTTGGCAAAACCAGGAGGGGGTTGCATTCCTCTTTGCTTGCAGGAGAAATCTTTCCAAAGCCTGGGGGTTGGAAGTCGGATAATTCACTACAGTTCTATGAAAATAAAAGTCTCAGCCACCTCAAATGGCCCAAGACAAACAGCATTTTCTTCATTCCACTTAGAATATTTATTTTATGCTTTTCCATTCCAATCTCCAGAGGGCAGCGGAGATGGACAGGGGCAGCTGTGTCTTAGCAGGAAATGAGCACTTTTCATTTTCCAAGGGGGTCTTAGTGGGGTGAGGAGTGGGGAAGGGGCTGCTGCTGAAGACTTTGGCTGAGAGCTTTGGAGAGGGCTGGGCACGTGATTGGGGAGGGGGAGGGTGGGTGTCCAGCCTCGGGGTGGTGTGTTGGGGCCGGAGGGTCCCAGCACAAGACGGAGAGCAAGAGGGAATTGGCATGCCCAGGTGTTCAGAATAACTCTGTCCTTTGTGTGTGTTGTGTGTTGCGGTGTTATTGTTTAAGCTGAGTAGGTTACAGGAATCAAGTGTCCAGTCTCATAGGCTGTCTGAAAAGGGAGCGAGGCTTGGCAATCAAATCTTTTTGAGGTCACCTCGGAAAGACATTTTGCTGTCTGAAGGCGCCAGGTGGGTTTGTCTGGGCTAAGGCAGGGCGAGGGGACGTGTCCTTGGTCTGGCTGGGTTGGTGGGTCCTCTGGAGCAGGGGTCTCCAACCTTGGCAACTTTGAGACTTCAACTCCCAGAGTTCCTCAGCCAGCTTGTTTAGTTGCTGATTGGACTTAGAAAAACTGCACGTTGACAATCCCTCTGGGAGACCCACAAAGATACAGTTGGGGTATCCTGGCAAACAATCCCCCTCACAAACGCACTCTCATCCCCGACTCCTCCCAGGAAACACAATTTTAACCCTTTTTGCTTGTTTCACATAGAAAACTCCCCCCACCCCCAGGTTTGGGGAACTGCCCTGTTTGGGGAACTTCCTATAATTGCCAGTTGCCTACAGCAGGCGCAGGTCTGATGCTGAAGGGATCGCTTGGTCAGCTGTCCACAGGATGGAGGGCAACCAGGAACTCCTTCCCAGCAGCCTCCGTCCACCCGCTGGACTTGGACTGGGATTGTGAGGGCCAATTGCAAGAGTGGAGCTTCAGGGATTCGGGCAGGGGTCCCAGAGAGGAGATGAAACACCCATGCAGATTTGCTCCTAAGATTCCCCGGAAGAGAAATGCAGGTGGGAGGGCAACTGCTTAGATCCACGGGCTCCTTCCTGTATCCCAATTTCCCAAAATGGAATGAACTGGTGTCTTTCCAGTTTGAGCCATCGGCTGTATTATAATCACCCCCCTTGGGAAGGATGTGACTTGCTTGGAGACCCTCCCGTTTTGTCCCATCCCTGCTGGGAAAGTCGGCCGATACCATTCCTGACCCCTCACAGTTTCCCTCCGGTCCTTTCATGTCTCTCTGTTTTGCCTTCCTTCCGCCTCGTTTTATAAAATCACACCGAAATATTTCTAGAGGCTTATTTTAAATGTACTTTCTCATGAATACTCCAATTTTATATGCATTTTATTCTGACAAATACTTTTCTATGCATTTTGATACTTTTTGAGCCAAGGGCGGCTTTGCGTAAATGGGAAGCGTTTGACCGGAAATTCGGCAGCCGGGTTCCGTCTACACCCAAGTCTGGAAAACGTGGATTGGGGTGAAATCCGTTTGAGATCGTGGCTAAGCCAAGCCGGCTCCTTCAGCATCCTGGCGAACCGCAGGTTTAAGGAATGGCGAGGAGGGCTTCGGAAATTATTGAGAGTTGACTCATCCACAGGCAGTCCTCAACCTACAACCTTCGTTCAGCAACCATTCAAAGTTACAGTTGGCATTGAAAAATAGCACTGACTTACGACTGGTTCTCACTCAACAACCGTCAAAACCTGGGCCCTTGGCAACCGGCATGTATTTGTGACGGTTGTGGTATCCTAAAGTCATGTGATCGCCACTTGCGACCTTCCCAGCTGGTTTCCGACAAGCAGAGCTCATGGGAGAAGCCGTATTCGCTTAATGACCGTGTCATTTGCTTAATAACTGCAGTGATTGGCAAAAAGGTCGTAAAATCAAAACTACCTTTTTTGGTTTTTTTAACAGTTTATATGTTTTCACATTACATACATAAGTGCTTAGTGGAGAGCGTATTGTCTGGGTCAATTTATTTATATACAATAATTTCTACCTCTACTGTTCAACCATTTATAAAACAAGTCCCATGTTCGAAAATATTCTGTATCTTCTTTTTCTTTTACTTTTAATGTCAATCTGTCCATTTCTGCGCAATCTATTTTTTTTTAATTACATCATCCTCTGTAGGAGTTTCCTCATTTTCCCAGTACTGCGCAAATACAATTCTTGTTGCTTTCAAGACATGTAATATTAAGTATACTGTAGGTTCCCTTTATCATACTTTTCAGGTATTATGCTTAGCTAGAATATTTCTGGCTTATAATCTATATGTTGTTTTAACATTTTCTCCAACCATGTATGTATCTTTGCTTTTACACATGTCCAGCACATATGATAAAACTATCTTGCTTAGCAACAGAAATGCTAGTCCCAATAATGGTCGTAAGTCGAGGACTACCTTATAAGTCTACCATATGAATAATTCCTGGTGTATTGATTTCCCGCGGCAACCCAGAGGTCTCCCTCTGTGAGTCATGGCTGAAGGCCGAGTCCCCCCCCCCCCGGTGGAGCCCCCCAAGCATTCATAAACCGTCTTAAAGCAAGCCACAGTCTCTCTCTGTGAAAACGACGGGCAGTAAGCGAAACGGCCTCCCTTCTTGGACTTTATGATGTAGTGGTAGACCTGGAGCACCGAAACGGACTCGCTATTTTATTTTGCACTTTGATCTATGATTTGGGAGTCAGTTTCGGTTTTTAATTTTTTTATGCAAGCCCTTTTAAGGCTCCAGAACAGGATAATCCTTTCTAAATAAACACTTGAAAGGTCAGTGTGGTTTTCTTTTTCCTTACTCTTGAGCGCAGAATTTTATTTCTTTTAATTGTATAGTTTGACTTACAATGGCGATTTACCCCAAACACATTAAGAATGATTTTTAAAGTATCAATGTTCTGTGTGGTTTTTTTTTTTTTTTTTTAACTGCCCGTTCTTAGGTTTCACGCCTTACCAGCTGCTGGGCTTTCTCTGTGAGGCTGGTCAGCCATTCGGAAATATTTCCATAAAGACTGTTTGCATAAAATGGCAGGCAAATAAACTGCCCACTGGTCACTTCTGCCTTGACCCCCAGCAATGGACCGGCTCTGGGTTCAAGTTCTCAATCGGCCTCGGCACGAAGAGCCTGTGCTTTTCTGCACCGCTTCACATGCCTAGAGACCGGGCTCATTCTGCAGATTTAAGCACTTCCCTCAGGCGCCAAGAGGAAAGGGCACCACCAGGTGGGAAAATCCTAGCTCTTGTGCCCTTAACTCTTTCGCTGCTGCTTATGGAGTCTTGGTGGTTGATCTGTGGAGGGGCATCCCACTGGGCTGTGCTCGGGGTTGAGGCTGTGTGTGTTTGTGCCCCCCTTTCCCATTTATAAAAGTGGGCCTTGTAGCTTTCCATGCACTTCAAATCTGATGTGAGGTGTGTGGTTTTGTGTCCTTGCCAATCCTGTGAAGAGATCCTGTAAGAGCCGAAGTGGCGCAGTGGTTAGAGTGCAGCGCTGCAGGCTACTTCAGCTGACTGCTAGCTGCAGTTGGGTTAGGGTTAGGGTGGGTTAAGGTGGGTAAAATGAGGACCCAGATTGTTGGGGGCAAGATGCTGAGTCTGTAAACTGCTTAGAGAAGGCTGTAAAGCACTGTGAAGCGGTATATAAGTCTAAGTGCTATTAAACACCAGCCCTGCTGCCCCTGAGTTTGCCATGCTGTGTTTGGCAAGGCGAGGGGCCGCTTTCCACGCCCCCCCCTCCAGAAGCGCCAGGGGCGTTTCCCAAGTGGGGTCCGGCCGGGGCTGCCCGGAGGCTCCGTGCGTGGCTGCGCCGCCGCTTCTCTCTCCGGCCCGAACTCGGTCCGTGGGCCGGCGGGGGGGGGGCGTCCCGTCCCCTTAGCATTTCTTTTAGGATAGGAAATAAATGTCTCCATTCTTTTAATTGCACCCTGTGGATTGTCTTGCTCTCTTGCAATCCTCCCTCCCTCCCCCCCCCCCCCCCCCCCCTTTCTTTTTTTCTTTTTTTCTTTTTTTTTTTTTTTCTTTTTTTTTTTTCTTTTTTTTTTTTTTTTTTTTTTTTTACTGGAATTTCCCATCTTAATTATATATTGGAGCAAGCGGCGACCATGGCTTGTGCTCCACCGGTATTGCTTAGGCTCCTGCTACAATGAGGTAGAAAGCCATGCGGCCTGTCGGAATTGCCACCCCCCCTACCCAGCTGTTGCTGCTTGAAAAAAGAACAGGTGATTGTGGGAAGCGTGTGCTTACGATAGAAGCAAAGCACAGCCTGTCCCTTTCAAGCGATCAAATGTCTGTCTGTATGTGTGTGTGTGTGTGTGTGTGTGTGTGAGAGAGAGAGAGAGAGAGAGAGAGAGCAGCTAAGGAACAGTTGCAGAAGAACACAACAGCCAAGAAGAGTTTGGATCTTGAAAGCTTGTGTGGCCAATGCCCTTCGAAGGAGCCAGCTAAGCGACCAACATACACAACACACACAACCCCCCCCCCCACAGAGAGAGAGAGAGAGAGGCTGCGCTGTGCAGCAGCCCCTGTCCCAGTGAGGTCAGGCCGGGCTCCCCGAGGCTGCGGGAGGCCCGGCCGCGTCTTGCCTCCCTGGCCCCGGTGAGAGGGTCATCTGTCCCTCCCCTCCCCCGGGCCGCGGACCCCCTGCGCCGCCGCCGCTGCCCCGGGGCTGCTGCTGGCCGGCGGT
>QLTV01003128.1:347709-366399 GCA_003457575.1 Thermophis baileyi | reverse complement strand
CGCAGATGATGATGAAGATAAGAAAGATGGTGAAAATAACATGCCCTTTGTCAGGGTTCCAAATAGCATCTAAACCTAAATCAGAGTCCAATGCAAAGTATTGCTCAAAGTTCCAATTTATTAGTAGAGCCATGTTGGCACAGCTGTGAGAAACCCGAATCTGACGCTACGAGGGTTTCTCCACCCAGTTGAAAGATCAAGCCCCTTGTCCCCACACCCACAAGTTCATCACGTTGGCCAGTCGTGTTCAGCCAACGCGTCCGTTACTCCCATCAGCTTCCGGGCAGGTGCTGGACAAAGGATGACCTTGAGAATCTAAAGGAATTTGTTATGGCTACATTTCTACATCCCTCATGTAACAGCCCCTCCCAAATTCCCACAGCAAGAATACGTTTCAAAAGCATAAAGTGTGGCAGGCCAAAGTGTCCAAATAAGATGGGTTCGGCCTGACATTTGGACAGGCAGAGCCACGAGCAGACCTTCTCTTGGTTTCTCTCGTGTTGTCTGATGTTAAGAAGCGGTAGACTGCTCCTGGATAGGGGGGCTCCACTGAGCTGTACCGGCTGGTGGCTGTGGAGGGAGGAGGGTCCCCCAGTTGGCCTGATTCTCTCCTGGCCGGTCTTGAGACGGAGCCCAGTTCTTCTCGTGGGTCTACAGGGAGTGACGGAGAGGACATTGTGTGCAAGAACCATCGCAAGTAGTCCTCGGTTTACGACAGGTCACTTTGCGTCCGTTTCACACTTCTGGCACTCGGCAACCGGCCTGCACTTACGGCCGTTTGCGGTGTCCCTCGGTCACATGACTGCGATTTATGACAGTTTAGCCGCAAACCAGCATTTGCTTCTGGTTTCCGGCCCAACCAGCCCATGCCCCCCATGGGTTCACTTAATGACCACCAGGGTTGCTTAATGACTGCGGTAGCAGCTTTACGACCGCCGTGTTTTCTTAACAACGGCTGCAAAAAAGTCAGTAAACTTGTCTCAGTCCCATAACCTGCTTTACGACTGTCACAAGTTACAGCCCTAGTGGGCAGGCTCCATTATGGTCATAACTGCAGGACTGCCTATTCTCTATTCTCTATTCTATTCTAATCTAGAACTAAGGAGAAACTTCCTAACAGGGAGGACAATCAACCAGTGGAACAGTTTGCTTCCCAAAGTTGTGGGGGCTCCATCACTGGAGGCTTTTAAGAAGAGACTGGACAGCCTCCAGGGTCTCCTGCTTGAGGGGGTTGGACTAGAAGACTTCCGAGGTCCCTTCCAACTATGATGTTCTATGATTCACTGGGGCATAAGGAGGGGGGGGGGGTCAGCGCAGTCAGAGGTACTCCGAATAATCCCCCCCCCGGGTGCCCTGTCCTTGGGTGGAGCTGATTTTCCAGCCTGTCTTTGCCCCCCCCAGCTCTCCCTTCCAGCCCCCCCTGGACAAACGTGCCCGGACGCTGAGCTCCAGCACCTGGGAGGAGACCCCCCGGAAGCCGCCCGCCCAGAGGGGCCGGAGGGCTCACCAGAGGAACCCCGAACTGCAGGAGCCCCAGTACGAGACCGACTACACCACGGCCGTGGAGTCCAGCGACGAGCAGGAGCCGGACGAGTGGGGCAGGTGAGGGGCCGTGCGGGGAGGGGGCTGGAGCCGGGGGTGGAGAGGTTGAAACCAGACCCCTCCCCAAGCGCTCTGCAAAAACGCGAGGCCCGTCATCTTAACAAGCTGCGTTAAAGGTAGTCCTTGACTTGCGACCATTCGTTTAGCGACCGTTCAGCCCTGAAAAAAGGGGACGTGACCGTTTTTCACACTTACGACCATCACAGCATGGTCACGTGATCAAAAGTCAGATGCTCGGCAACTGGCTCGTATTGATGATGGTCTGGGGTCCCGTGATCCCCTTTTGCGAGCTTCTGACCAACAAAGTCAGTCCAGAAAGCCGGATTCGCTTAACAACCGTGTGACTAACAACAACTGCCGTGATTCACTTAACAACTGTGGCAACGAAGGTTGAAAAATGGGGCAAATTTCACAAACGTCTCACTTAGCAACAGAAATTTTGGTATCAATTATGGTCGTAAGTTGAGGACTACTTATATAATGAAACATTTGGAGGAATTGGCCAAGCATCTGGTTTCCTCTGGCATGTTCCTCCGAGGGAGTCCCATCCCGATAGAATAGGATGGGATGGGATGGGATGGGATGGGATGGGATAGAACAGAACAGGGATAGGATAGGACAGGACAAGACAGGACAGGACAGAGCAGAGCAGGACAGAGCAGAACAGAACAGATCAGATCAGAAAAAAACCACGGACAGAACAGCACAGGACATGTCAGAACAGGACAGGGCTAGAATGGGATGGGATGGGAGCAATTTCTCTGGCAAAGATGCAACGATAGCCGTATAACCGCGATGGATTTTTCTTTTTTAATCATTAAGTGAAGCCTAAACCTTCCGATGAAACGTCCAGGGGTGAGAAATTAGGGGGGTTACAGTAGGAAACCCCCCACCCCCAGTGTGGGTCTCCTGACTGAGCAGCTGCACCCAGCCAGCCCAGCCTTTGGGGGTTACAGACCCACTTTCAAACCCCGAGTTAAGGAAGGTCTCTCCTTAAGGGAGAGGAGGGGTCTGGGGGGGTTGTCCCCAAACCCCTATGAGCTGGCCAGAGACCCCGGGAAGAGGCCTTTAGGGAGCAGGGGCCCGGAGGGTGGAAGGAAGGGAGGGGGTGGACTGGGGGTCCAGGAGGGCAGCCCAGGCTGATGGAGGATTTCAGGAGGGCAACTGGGGCTGGGCGAGAGAGGTTGGCACCGAAAGAGGGCAGGGAATCGGATAGGTCAGAGTTTGCGGGCGATCTAAATTTTGGGGTGCCTGTTAAATCACCATGTGGAAGGAACCCCATTGGGGGAACAGGCCCTTGGTCTTGCTGGGGTGTCCGTGCCCCCTCTGCCCTGGCTTTTCCCCAGACCCCTCGACATCCCGAAAGGGGAACTCTGAACCCCTCAAAGTGTATGAAGAGGGGGCCCTTCCTCGCCTTCCCTCTGCTTACCCCCCCCCGACTTGCCAGTCTTGCCAGCCGTAAACTGAGGGTGTGTGTGTATCTCGGGGTGCCCTGGTGCCCCCCGGCCTGTGGCTGAGCTGCTCCTGCCATCTCCCCGCAGCCATTACCCGCCCATCACGTCCGATGATGCCCGCCAGAGATACAAGCAAGATTTTGATACTGACCTCAAGCGCTACAAGAGGCTCTGTGGCGAGATGGATGGCATCAACGACCAGATCAACCAGCTCAGCAGGCAGCTGGACCAGCTGCCAGAGGACACACTCCAGTACCAGGTGGGCACCCAGCCGAAGGGAACCCCGGGGAGCAGGGCCGGCCCTGCTGTGGTGAAAGGGAGGGGCCCCTATCCAAGACATCCCTTCGGGCCCCCAGGGACCCCAACAGTGCCAGGGTTGGTTGGCTCGTTGCCTGCGGAATTGAGCTGCCAGGGCTGCCCGGGGTGCTTTTCACGGGCATGGTGGAAAAGGCTGTTCCATTGCACGGCAGCTTCCTGGTAACTCCGTGGATGCCCTGCAGCTGCCGTTATGCCAGCTGCAAGCTGAGTGGGGGGCGTTTGAGGGCCGTGTCTGGGGCAGGCTGGCTTTGCCCTCCTGCTCCTCCAGCCCCCCCTCCGGCAGGCCCTTCTCCCCCAGTGGGTGCTTGAGTCCAGTCCAACAGCCGCACAGCTCCTGGCCCACAGCTGCCCACGGAGGTTCCTGCCTTGCTCTGAGTTGTACTGCTCCTGAACTTGGAAGCTCCATTTTGTGTCCCCTGGTCTGTTCCTTCCCCAATTCCGGTGTTTCTCTGGCAGGGCGTGGCAGAGGAGTACAACCGGCTGAAGGAGCTGAAGTGGGTGAGTCCCCTCGCCTGGCTGCCCCCCACCCAGGTCCCATCAGCCCCAGCCACACTGCCTGGGTTGGGGATGATGGGAGGCCCAGCCCTGTGAGAAATGCCCTTTCCTTTTAGAAGCAGGCCGGCCCCCCGGGCTCTGAAGGGCTGCCATTATGGGGGTGGGGGGGGTGGTCTAAGTTTCAATAGAAAGGCAGTGGGGGAGGGAAGAGACATAGCCCCCCGCCGGGACCCCCGGGCCTCTTTCCTGCTCCCAACCCACCTCCAGAATTGGGACCCAGAGGGGGGAGCAGTAGGGCGAGGCCTTTGGAGGGCTCAAAATAGCAATAGCAATAGCACTTAGACTTATATACCGCTTCATAGTGCTTTCCAGCCCTCTCTAAGCGGTTCACAGAGTCAGCCTCTTGCCCCCAACAATCTGGGTCCTCATTTGACCCACCTCGGAAGGACGGAAGGCTGAGTCAACCTTGAGCCGGTGAGATTTGAACCGCTGAACTGCAGCTAGCAGTCAGCTGAAGTAGCCTGCAGTGCTGCACTCTAACCACTGCGCCACCTCGGCTCAGAGACCCCCCCTCTCATTTCTGCAAAGGAAGCCTAAGGAGGCCTGTGTTCGGATTCTGCGTTTTTTCAGGTGGGGGGGGTGTCCCAGCTGACATTTCTCGGGAGAACCGGCCCCTCCCACATCTGGCAGCCCCTAGAGATTCTGCCCCTGAGGGAGAGGGGCCCAGATCCGTTACCAAGGCGACCGCATTGATTCACTTTACTGGCGTATCAAACGCCTCAGCGACTCTGGGCGCTTTACAAACGACCTCATGAAATCGTACAAAACACAGAACAGCGGAAGAGGTTTTGGGAAACCTTGCTTGCTAAGTGAGTCACACGGTCGTTAAGCGAATCCGGCTTCCCCCATGATCAGAAGGTTGCAAAAGGGGATCACGTGACCTCGGGACGCAGCAACGGTCATAAGTGTGAGTCAGTTGCCAAGCGTCTGGATTTCGATCACGTGACCACAGGGCTGCTGCAAAGGTCATAAGTGTGAAAAACGGTCATAAGTCGCTTTTTCCAGTGCCGTTGTAACTTTGAACGGTCACTAAACGAACTGAGGACTTCTATGAATTCGGGGGGGGGTCTTTCTGGGATGGTATTGCTCAACTCCTGCAAGGGACCTCTCCCCACAGCAGAATATAGAGAATAACAGAGTCGGAAGGGACCTTGTGGTCATCTAGTTAGTCCACCCCTCCCCCCCCCCCGCCCAAGCAGGAGACCCTACACCATTCCTGACAGATGGCCGTCCGGTGTCTCCTCGAAAGCTTCCAGTGGTGAAGCTTCCACAACTTCTGAAGGTCCAGTCGCAGCTGGAGGAGGCCCTCTCTGGCCCCACCTTCGGGGCCCGGAAGCTGCCACTTGTCTGCGGTTAGGGGGCACCCCAGCGCCTGCCAAGTCTCCACTCCGGATGGCTCTGGATTGGGGATGGCATGAATGCCCCCTAAGGGCACTAGCCCGGGGCTTCCTGAATCAAGGCTGGGGATGATGTAGGCTGTAGCCCAGCACCCTCTTGTGGGGGGGGGCGATCTTTGCCAGCCTCTCTCGGGGGGGGGGCTGCAGGCTGGCACCAGCTCCGCTTACACAAGGTTTCCTCTCCCCCCCCCCGTGCCAGACGCCAGACTACCAGAGCAAGAAAATGGAGACCAAGTCCCTGAGGAAGAAGCTTTTCCACATCAAGAAGATGGTCAGCGAATACGACAAGCACCGCGGCTGAGCCTGGGGAGGGGCCCCAGGACCCCCCCCACGAGAGGGGCCGAGGCCCAGCTTCCTCCTGGGGCCCAGAAGGACGGACTCCGATCTGCCAAGCAGCCCCCCTCCTTTCGTTTGGGCCTGGGGACGTTTGGCGAAGCCCTTCCGAGGCTCTGGGGGTGCCCGTGTGATGGTGCCCCCCCTCCAAGAGACCAGGATGCCAGTCCGTGTGTGTGTGTGTGTGTGTGTGTGATTTTGTAGATTTCCTTATTTTTACGCTGATGCATTTTTCTCCAAATTTTCTCCAAAGTTTCGTGCCAAAATGCTGGCCTGCGGTTCTTGGGCAAGCAGAGGACGGTGGGCACCGACCCGAAGCTCCCGGTTTTTGTGGCCTCTGGGTTTTTTTTTTGTTTTTTTTTTTGGCACTCGGCAGCTGTGAACCTCTGATTGCCGTGGGGGCTTCTCTTTGGGGCAAATCACGTTGGGGAAACCCCCCCCCCAAAAAGGAAGTGTGCAGTGAGGAGGGGGTCAGGCCAAAACACCCATAATGAAAAGAGTCCCTTCTGGCACCCAAAGACGAGGAAAGCTTTTGCGCTGAAGGCCTCGGGATCAAATCCTGCTTGTTGGATTGGGGGGGGGGGAAATTGAACCCCCAACTGCTCACCAAAAGTGGCATTTGAAAAAGGAAGAAGGTGTTCACCCAGGGAGAGGGGGCAGAGCCACACGCTTGGCAGTCACCTGTCCTCCCCCTCCTCCTGCTCCCCCTTCCTCCCCCTCCTTCCTTTCTCCTCCTCCCTCCTCTTCCTCCCTCCTCCCTTGTGCCAACCCGTGTCTGCTTGGCAAACGCTGCTGCCCCAAAGGCGCTGCGGTTGGAAACTTGCTCCAGCTTGGCAGTGCCACCTTAGATGGCATTTCTGCCTCTTGTTGCTGCCAAAAGCCAGCTGAGGGTCCAGAGAGCACCCCTGGGGAGGGAGGAGGAGGGGCTCCAAGCAAAAGCATCCTCCCCCCCTCCCCCGGATTTCTGCTTTTGGAGCCAAGCAGGAGCTGAGACAGCCTGAGACACACATACCCCCAAAAAAGTCCCAGCCCAGCAGGATCTCTGTTCATTGGGGGGGGGATGTATATATTGTGAAAATGGGGAGGGGGCAGACCTTTTTTTAAAAAAAAAAACAGTGAAGCTATTCCTTTAATAAACATGGGAAAATTTCTCTTGGTTTGTCTGTTGGCAGCATCGGGGGTGCGAAATGGTTCCCCAGAATCTCTACGTTCTCTGCCAGGGACCCTCAAAGATGCCCAGGCACTGCTACCTCCCTTCGGACTGCCCCACAATGTAGCTGCCCCATCGCAGCCCCTGCATTTGTCTGCAAGCCTTGGAACTGGTCTCCGGGCCCTCAGCTCCAGAGGGCCCCCCTCTTGGCCCCCAGGCACTTGTGGCAAAGCTGGCGGAGGCCCCAGACGGCCTGCGGAAGCCAGAACGGCCTCTGGACTTAGCTGGGAGAACAGAGCAAGGAGTAACAGGATAGCAGAGTTGGAAGGGACCCTTGGAGGTCTTCTAGCCCAACCCCCTCCCCAAGCAGGAGACCCCAGACCATTTCAGACAAGTGACTGTCCCGTCTCCTCTTGAAAACCTCCAACGTTTTTAAGGCCTGGGTGCCAACCTGGCCCGGCTCCCTGCTGCTGCTGGTGGGGTTGGGCCGAGACCCCCAAAGCAGCAGACGGTGGGGGGGGGAGCAGGGAGGTTCACGGGGGAGTCCTGGGGCCAGACTGAGGCAAGAAAGAATTTCACTGGGCACAAGATGGCGAGGAAGCCTGGCAGCCTTTCAAGGTTTGGACTGTAAAGGGCCTTCCTGCCAGGCCAGGCCCCCTCCTGCAGAGCAAAGCCGGCTCAGGAGCGCCGAGGGGGCACCAAAGGGGCCTCTGGCACAGAATTCAAGCTGGTAGGATCAGGCCTTGCCAGGCTGGCATGCTCCAGGGAGGGGAACCTCGCTGGCAAAGGCGAGGAGGGGTCAACTCCAGAACCCAGTCCGGAGTTCGTTCTGACTGGGGCTGCAGGGCAGGTCTGGCGAGGGGCCCCATGGGGGGGAGGCAGGGCCCCCACCCCACGGATTAAAAAATATAGAAGTTTTTGTACAGTGGGGCAAAAAAGTATTTAGTCAGCCACCAATTGTGCAAGTTCTCCCACTTAAAAAGATGAGGCCTGTAATTGACATCATAGGCAGACCTCAACTATGAGAGACAAAATGAGAAAACAAATCCAGACAATCACATTGCCTGATTTGGAAAGAATTTATTTGCAAATTATGGTGGAAAATAAGTATTTGGTCAATATCAAAAGTTCATCTCAATACTTTGTTATATATCCTTTGTTGGCAATGACAGAGGTCAAATGTTTTCTGTAAGTCTTCACAAGGTTGGCACACACTGTTGCTGGTATGTTGGCCCATTCCTCCATGCAGATCTCCTCTAGAGCAGTGATGTTTTGGGGCTGTCGCTGGGCAACACGGACTTTCAACTCCCTCCAAAGGTTTTCTATTGTCTACTTTGGTTTCATCTGAACATATGACATTCTCCCAATCCTCTTCTGGATCATCCACATGCTCTCTAGCAAACTTCAGATGGGCCCGGATATGTACTGGCTTAAGCAGGGGGACACGTATGGCACTGCAGGATCTGAGTTCCTGGCGGCATAGTGTGTTACTGATGGTAGCCTTTGTTACGTTGGTGCCAGCTCTCTGCAGGTCATTCACTAGGTCCCCCCGTGTGGTTCTGGGATTTTTGCTCACCGTTGTTGTGATCATTTTGATCCCACGGGGTGAGATCTTGCGTGGAGCCCCAGATTGAGGGAGATTATCAGTGGTCTTGTATGTCTTCCATTTTCTAATTATTGCTCCCACAGTTGATTTCTTCACACCAAGCTGCTTGCCTATTGCAGATTCAGTCTTCCCAGCCTGGTGCACGTCTACAATTTTTTTTCTGGTGTCCTTCGACAGTTCTTTGGTCTTCACCATAGTGGAGTTTGGAGTGTGACTGTTTGAGGTTGTGGACAGGTATCCTTTATACTAACAAGTTCAAACAGGTGCCATTAATACAGGTAATGTGTGGAGGACAGAGGAGCCTCTTAAAGAAGAAGTTACAGGTCTGTGAGAGCCAGAAATCTTGCTTGTTTGTAGGTGACCAAATACTTATTTTCCACCATAATTTGCAAATAAATTCTTTCCAAATCAGGCAATGTGATTGTCTGGATTTGTTTTCTCATTTAGTCTCTCATAGTTGAGGTCTACCTATGATGTCAATTACAGGCCTCTCTCATCTTTTTAAGCGGGAGAACTTGCACAATTGGTGGCTGACTAAATACTTTTTTGCCCCACTGTAATTGGTGCCATCAGCCTGGAAGGGAAAGCAGCCACACACAGCTGCAGGCGCCAAGGCCAGACTCGGGGGGGGGGGGTTAAGGGAAGTGGGGAAGGTGCCCCCCCATGCCCAAGGATGCCAGTCCTGGACCCAGAGGCTTTGCGTGGCTCCAGACTGGCATCCTCCCAACAGGAACACAAAAGCCCCCCCCCATCTCTTGATGATGCAGCCGGGGAGCCCCCAGAACCCAGCTTGAGGGACAAGGCCATGCCCCCCCCCTCTGCCAAGGATCCAACAGACTGGTTTGACAATTGGCCCCATCGCCCACTGGCTAAAGGGGGGAGCAGAAAAACCATCTTCCACAGAGCTGATGGGCCATTGAGTCCCACAGAAGATGGACCTTGGGGGGGGGAAGGGCTGGGGGAGGAGACAGGATTTATAGCAACTGGCCTTTGAAGGTGGCCCTTATGGCCTCCCTGCCCCCTTCTGGTAGCCCCCCCTTCTTTCCACTGAAGTGCCCCCCCCTCACCCAACCAGGCTAAAATAAATCACATCTGATACCCAAATATTTTTATTCCAAGCACAGAAGTGGCGCTTCCTTGATCCGGAATTTGGAGAGAGAGAGAGAGAGAGAGAAAGAGAGGAAAAGTTTGCATAGATTACAATCGGTACTTTAGACTTCCGAGACCTGAGATCGAGTCCCACCACTCTCGGCGACTGAAGAAAAGCCGGCCTCGTGGCCTCAGTTTCCTCTGTCTGCAAAACGGGTTTAATGGCGAATTTCCATCACACGCTCTTTGAAGAGACCGTCATATACACACACGGAGAGGGGAAAGCAGAAGGGAAGAGAAAAAAAGAGAGGGGAGAAAAAGGCCACAAAGTGATCAAACAGATGTTAGCCGAACTGACATCCGGCGAAGGTCACGGGAACACCAGGGCGGGCGAGGAGGGTGGCCACGCGTGGATGGCAGGGGCATGCAGGCCAACATTTTGCATAGCATCTTCACGAACGTGGGAGCTGGCACAGCCTGGTGTTTTGGGGGGAGGGGGGGAATTTCCACTGTGGGTTTTGAAAAGAGGGAGGCAGAAATTAAAATGTGGGCGGGGGGGGGAGGCGAGGAAGAGGAGCAACAAGCATCTAATTGGCAGGACCAATTTCCCACCAGGGTTTCTTCAGGGGGATTCGCCCAGCAGGTGCAACCGACCTGCCCAGGCAGAGGCTGTCCCTGCCCAAAGGGGCACAGGCCCCGTGGCCCCTGGGAGAGGGAGGGGCATCGCTGGGGAAGGCCAGGATCCAGGCCAGGGCACTACCCGCCTCTCTCTGCAGCCCGCTTCACAAGGGCCCCAAACTCTGCAATGCAGGGGCCACAATTCAGCTGATGCCCCCGGCTGCCCAAAGAGCCGAATGCAAGGCCCAACACGGAAGGGCAGCCCCCCCCCCAAGCATTTGCCCGGGGAGCATTCAGACAACACCCGTTCTCTTTGGTGCTTCCTTGGGAGGACAATCTTTGATGGGGGTGGCATGGGGGTCCTGGGGGGGGGAGAAACAGCATGAGGAAACCATGCAAGTGGGGGGCAGGGACCAGTTTGCCCGTCAAAACCTGGCAGGACGGGGCCCCTCCTTAAAAGGGCACTTTGCAGCTGCAAAAGGGGAGCTGCAAGCCAGCTGCCCCCCTCCTCCCCCCACCAAGGGGGCCTTTTCAAGCACTCTCAACTTGCCCACCTGTTTGGGGACCCCCTCTCGTCCCCCCACCCTCGAGGGCAGAAATGAATGGGGGGGGTAGAAACGTGGCGGATCTTCTCCAGGCCCCTGGAGAGCTGCCCAGACAGCCAGGGAGCCACTCCTGACCCCTTTCAAGGTGCTGATGCGAATGCTGGGAAGAACCAACCAGGAGGGGGAGGGGTCCAGATCCCACCCCCGACCCTCCAGGCCTTCTTCCTCTTCCTCCTCCGGCTACGTGTGGCACAGAGACGGCTGGCGTGCAACCCGGGAGGAACAGACAAAGCCAAGCGGTCCCACCTCAGGTCTCTCTTGGCATTGGGGGGGTGGGCTTCGTTCTCAGCCACAGAGGGGGGGGCTGTCCAGCCTCGCCCCTCCCAAAGGGGTCCCACGAAAGCCAAACTGCCCCTCCTCCAAAGTCTCGGTCGGGGCCAGAGGGAGGGGTGGCTGCAAATGGACATCCGGGCTGTCGGGAGGCCCGCGGGCACAGCGTCCATCCCCCTGCCTCCTGTCCGTGCTCACTGCCCCGTCCCGTAGGGCCAGTTGAAGGAGCTGCCAGAGAGCAGCATGTCCCGGATGAGGGTCTCGATGGGCGTCTTCCCCACCAGGCGCATGAAGAAGAGCTGCGAGATGAGCGAGGCCGGGACAGCCCGCAGCGCAGGGAGCCGCAGGAGCAGCCGGCCGAAGCGCTGGGGCTGGGAGGGGTACTGCGAGCGGACGTACTCCGTCAGTGCCACCTGCACCTTCTCCTGGAGGCTCTCCACGTGGGCCGGGTCCGAGAGGCCGCAGGCGTCTGCAGGAAAGAGGAAGAAGTGAGCCGGCAGCCGTAGGGGTCCCCACGTTCCCCCCAGCCCCAATTGCTCCCTCTGCAGTGGGCTTCCGGCTCTCTATGAAACATCCTGGTCCTCATGGTCCTTTTGCAGAAGGTTGAATACTCGGGGGTCCTGGGTGCTCTCGGATATTGGCGGTTTTGCTGCAGACGTTTCATGACTCAACTAGGTAACATCATTAGTGCTAGAAGGGAGGGGGGTTGTGGGGAGAAGGAGGAGGAGGAGGAGGAGGAGAACTGTGGGGTCCTTGATGCTCTCTGAGCTGTGTTGTTTTCTTGCAGACGTTTCATGACCCAACTAGGTAACATCATCAGTGCTACTAAGGAGTGGTGTTTTGTTTATGTAAACCCACTACCTAGTTGGATAATGAAATGTCTGCAAGAAAACCACCAAGCTCAGGGAGCACCAGGGACCCCACAGTTCCACCCGGAGCTATAAATATTCTCCTTTATTGCTTGAATACCCAACTGAGAGATCGGCCTTGATCGCCTTTCTGAATCCAGCGAGAGGCTCCCGATTCGACCTGGGCACTCCCTTGCCTGCCGGTCGTTCCAGAGAGCCTGACCGGATCAGGCCTGCCTGATGCCCTGGCACTGATGAGAATTACACACCCAATATCCTGCCGGAGAAAAACGGCAATCCAAGCAGCTCGGCCACGGGGACTTTTGGAATTGCGTTGGCAGACCAGGGGCACCAAGGCCTTGCCCGCCACGGCTGCCTACTTGGGCTGGGAAGAGCAAAGTGGGGTGGGGGTGGGGGCAGGGGGTGCCAGTGCCAGTCACAAAAGTGCCAGCTGCCTCTGCCAATGAGGGTACCCAGCAGAGCGGCTGGAGGAGGGCCCAGTCACTGTCGCTGTTGCCAGAGAAGGCAGCCCCCCATCGCTTCAGCCCCCCCGGAAGCCTCCGATGCAGCAGGAAAACAGCTTTTAGGAAGGGGGGATCAAAGGGGCAGCAAGCAGCCAAGGCAGGGCGCCCCCCAGGGCTGCCTTTGCTCCCCCCCCAGTACGCTGCACCCTGCTGGCAAGCGGTGGTGAGAGAACCAGAATTGGCAGGAGGGCCCAGGAATCCCCCCTCAGGAATCCTCCCTAGGGCTGCCCCCGTCTTTGCCTGAAGAGCAGTTGGGGGGGGCTGGAAAAGACGTTTGAGAAGCCCCCAAACCTTTGCAACCTTCTCGGTGAAAGGGCCTTTACAGAAACCCTTGGAGCATCATCTCTCTTTGGCCACAGGGTGTCGCTGTTGCACACCCCATTCCCCCCCTCCAAGGCTGGGGGTGGGGGGGATGAGGAAGCCCCAAAGAAGCTCCCCCCTCCCTATCCAGAATGAACATCCTTATTTAGTTTCAGCTAAACCAAAATGCAAACTTGAAAAATGAGGCTGCAGGGCCAGATGGAGGCTTCTCTTTCTCAGAACCGACCCAACTCGATTTTGGTCTCTCCAATCAATCAATCAATCAATCAATCAGAATAGAGCTGGAAGGGACCTTGGAGGTCTTCTCGTTTAATGCCCTGCTAAGGCAGGAGCCATTCCTGACAAGTGGCTGTCCAGTCTCTTCTTAAAGACCTCCAGTGTTGGAGCACCCACACCTTCTGGCGGCAGGCTGTTCCACTGGTTAATTGTTCTCACTGTCAGGAAGTTTCTCCTTCATTCCAGGTTGCTTCCCTCCTTGATTTCCATCCGTTGCTTCTTGTTTTGCCTTCTGGTGCTTTGGAAAAGAGGTTGCCCCCCCCCCCTTCTTTGGGGCAGCCCTTTAAATATTGTAAAGCTGCTATCGTGTGTGTGTGTGTGTGTGTGTGTGTGTGTGTGTGTGTGTGTGTGTGTGTGTGTGTGAAACTTAATTCTTGCAACCATCGCCAGGGGCCAAGGCGGACCCTGCCCAGGCCCTCCCCGGCCAGCACAAGGGGGCCCTGCCCGGCCTCTGCCCTCCGGTGCCATGTCTGAGCCCCCCCCTCCTCCGGCTGAGTGCCAGCCCTGCCCAGGTGGGGGGGCCGCAACCCTACCAGGTCCTGCAGCAGGGGGCCTTGGGGGCTAGGCGGGAGAGAAGTTAGGACAGTCCTTGGCTTAGGACGGACACGATGACTTCTCCCAAAAGGTGCCAACAGCCCAATTCCAAACCTCCAGTGCCCTCCCCCCTCGTGGGATCACATTTGGGGGGCCTGACATCGAGGGACGTTGGCCGCGTCCCATAGTCACATGGCCGAAATTCAGTTTTTGCTGAAAAACTGCATTTTCTTCCAGGTTTTTTGGCAAAAACACCCCATAGCAATCCATGGGTTTGCTTAATGACCGTTGCAAAATGGGGGTCGTAAAATCCAAAAAGTCATGGGATGATCTGCTTTACGGGTGTCATGACTTACAGCGGTAATGGGTGCACTTTGTTAGGGTCGTAAGTCGAGGATTTTCAATACTAACCTGCCCCAAAGGAGTGGGGGGAGCAGTTGATTTATCCCATGCTGAACGTGCGTAAGGGCCAGACATCCAAAGCCAAGCTGGCTCTCAGGTAGTCCTCGACTTACAACAGTTCATTTAGTGACCGTTCAACGGCATTGAAAAATGCAACTTATGACCGTTGTTCACACTTTATGACCATGCAGCATCGCCCGTGGCCACGTGATCAAAATTCAGACCCTTGGCAACTGACTCATCGTTATGACGGTCGCAGCCTTCCGGGGTCCTGCGATCCCCTTTTGTGACCTTCCAAAAAGTGAGCCCGATTCAAGAAAGGTCGTAAAATGAGGCCAAACTCCAGCTTAACAACCGTCTCGCTTAGCCACAGACGTTTTGGGCTCAACGGCGGTCGTAAGTCGAGGACTAGCTGTGCTGGGAGATTGCAGAGGGAGGCAGAGTCTCTCCAGCCTTCTCTCTCTCTCTCTCGCACCCGCACGCCCAGACCCGTGCGCAGAGTGCCCTCCCGATGCCCCGGGGGCTGACCTGGCGTGAAGAGGGCGATGGCCTTGAGGCAGCTGAACTCGGCCGAGTCCACCTGCAGCCGGCTGAGCTTCTCCACCTGGTCCTGGAAGATGCGGATCTGGTCCATGAAGGAGACCACCCGGTCGGCGGACATGGGGGCAGCGTGGAAACCGGCGGCGGCCAGCAGGGGCGCCATGTGGAGGGGCAGCGCGGACTGGGCGGCGTTGAGCACGAAGAGCTCGCTCCAACTCAGCCGCAGCAGGGCCACCTGATCCGAGACGGGCAGCTCCGGGAAGAAGGGGATGTTGCGCGCCCACTCCACCGTGCTGAAGAGCAGCCGGGCGGCCAGCTCACAGATGTTGTCGATGCCCATCACGCTGCCCTGCTGGGCGTACTGGGAGCTGAAGCGGGCGCTGGGGTAGGGCTCGGCCCGCAGCAGCTGCGAGATCAGCTCCGAGACCGGCTGCCCGTTGTAGTAGTCCCCGCTCTGCACCGCGTTGGGGCTGGCGCTGGCATGGCTGGGGGGGATACGGCCCCTCTGGACGGCTGTGCGGAGGGAGCAAGGAAGAGGGCAGGTCAAGGGGTGGGGTGGGCAGCGCTGGGACCCTCCCCATTCCCGGCAAGGTGGCTTCGGCAGGCTGGGAAGGCGCCCTTTGGCCCCGATTTGGCATCAGGAGAGCCTGCTGCTGCTTGCCCGGGAAAGATGCCAGGGCCCGAGGCCACCTGGCGCCTTTCCCCACCTCTGGCCTCATTTTCCAGCTGTGACCTCTGCCCCGGCTGGGTCACGTGAGCCCCCTCCCCGCCCCGGCCCCGCAGGTGCCGTGCCCTCCCGGCAGGCCTGCTCAACCGGTCCCTCCCCAGCAGAGCCGGGCACTTCCCTGCCCCCTCTCTGAACCGTGCCCTGGTGCCACCCCCCTCCCGCCCCTTGGCCTCTCCTCAGCAGCTGGTCCTCAAAGGTATAGTGCTCCTAAGCAAGGAGGCTCTACGAGGAGAAGTTCCCCCTCTCTGCTTTGGAATTCTCTTCTGCAACCCGGTGCCCCCCGGGTGGGAGGGCTGTGGGCAAACTCAGGGGCAGCAACGAAAGGAATGACCCGGGCACTGATCGGACATCAACCGCTTCATTGGCACTTCCCGGTCCACGCTGGGGGCTAAATCCAGTGTGGCCCCAAAGCGTCTCTTAGGGGCCACCCTGCCCCACCGGCTCTCCACCCTGAGCTGCAACTGTCCCATAGTTAACCCAGACCCCTGTCCAGTCCCTCACCAAGGGGTCCCAGCAGCGGGGGGAGGGGGGTCAGCCTGTAGACCTCCCCCCCCCATCACCATCATTTGAATTTCAGCCAGAGGGCAGCTGCCCCCAAGACCTGGGGCGGATTGCAGTGCAATCTGGGTGCGGTGAGGGGCGCCACAGGGAAGGGGGCACTGTTCCTCTAGGCAGCTTCTGGCCTGGCATGTGCCAGCTCTCTCTCGCCGTGGGACAACTGACCCAGCAGCCGCTCTCTTCCAGCAAGGAGCGGAGGGTCTCCTCCGGCCCCCCACCCCACCCCCCAGCAGGAGAGGCTGCCTGGGAACTTCTCAGCCAGTCTGACTTCATTCCCGGAGGGCAGTGAGGGGGGGAGGGGGGAAGGGGGGGAAGCCTGCCCCGACTTGTCCGAGGAGCAAAGGCGGGGAGGTTGGGCTGCCCGGTTNGGACCTCTGCAGTCCTTCTTCCCCCCCAGATTCCACCTTGAGCTGGAGAACCAGAAGGGGCCCATGAAGTGGATTGGAAGTCCAATCAGTGCCCGAGACCCCTCCCCACTTTATTGCAACTTTGCAAGGACCCCTGGGGGCACCACCCCAGAGGCAGAGAAAAGGGAGTCCCCTGCTGGCGGGGACTGGAACTGCAACTTCACCAGGGAGTGTTGGGAATTATTCCAATTGGGAGTCCTTCTGGGGAGGGGGGAAACAGAGAGGGGAGGTCTCCAGCATCCAGCATGGCTCTGCCTGGCCCTAGATGGCCCTTGGCCCTGATCCCCCCCCTCCACAATCCTCTCTTTGGCTCCAGTTCCCCCCCCCATGCCTGCCTTTTAGCCCCCCCGAGCGCCCCCCACTGGCCGGCCGGCCTCACCTTCTTTCCTCATGCCGACACGGAAGCACTTCTTCAGCCGGCAATATTGGCATTGGTTGCGGTGATGTTGGTCGATCTGGCAGTCCCGGTTGGACCTGCGGAGGGACAGAAGAGAAGCGGCTTCAACACCCTTTCACAAGGAGGGGCTCCCCCCCCCAGAAGTGGTGGGGGCTCCATCACGGGAGGCTTTCCAGAAGAGACTGGACAGCTACTTGTCCGGAATGGTCAAGGGTCTCCTGGCTGAGCAGGGGGCTGGACTAGAAGACCTCCAAGGCCCCTTCCATCCCTGTAATTCTGTTAACGCCCAAACACAGCAGAACTATTGAGTGCAGGCAGGATGGGAATGGAAGGATGGAAGGGAGGAAGGAAGAGGGGAAGGAAGGGAAGGAAAGAAGGGAGGGAGGGCGGAGAAGGAAGGGAGGAAGGGAGGGAGGGAGGAAGGAAGGCAAAGGAAGAAGGAAGGAAGGAAGGAAGGAAGGAAGGAAGGAAGGAAGGAAGGAAGGAAGGAAGGAAGGAAGGAAGGAAATCCCTGATTTTCTACAATCTAAAATAGTGGAAAAGAAGAGAAAAAAACTCCAGCAAAGAAAGAAAAATAGGCTAAATCTTTAAGATATTCTGCTTTCCACCTTTTGATGGCAGTAAATATGCATCTTGCAAAGTAGGAAGGAAGGTCAAAGAAGTAGGAGGGAGGGAAGGAAGGAAGGAAGGAAGGAAGGAAGGAAGGAGAAGGAAGGGAGGATGGAAGGGAGGGAGGAAGGAAGAGGGGAAGGAAAGAAGAGAAGGAAAGAAGGGAGGGAGGGCGGAGAAGGAAGGGAGGAAGAGAGGAAAGAAAGGGAGGGAGGAAGGAAGGTGAAGGAAGGAAGGAAGGAAGGAAGGTGAAGGAAGGAAGGAAGGAGAAGGAAGGAAGGAAGGAAGGAAGGAAGGAAGGAAGGAAGGAAGGAAGGAAGGAAGGAAGGAAGGAAGGAAGGAAGGCAGGCAGGCAGAGGGGGGGAAGGGGGGAGGCCCTGCCTGCTCCTTTCCCAGGAGAAGCCCTTGCCACAGCCCAGAAGCTAAGCCTCTCCTAGGGGCTGCCTCTCCTTCCAACAGTGCACCATGGGGCCTGGAGTTTCAAGGCCAGGAAGGAGGATCACACACCCCCCTTCCCTAAACCCTCACATTTTCTCTAGGGAGTGCTTAGACCAGAGATGTCCAACCAGGACCATTTTAAGCCTGGTGGACTTCAACTCCCAGAATCCCCCAGCCTTAAAGCTGCCCAGGTGGGACGAGCCCCGGCTGAGACAGTGAGGAGGGTGGGCTTTAAATGCCATCAATCAATAACCCGGCCTGGTCCCAAACTCTTTAGCAATGTCAGGGAAGGGAAGCCGGACCTCGTCTGACCCAAAGCCCTTCAGCCTCGCTTGTGGTCAGTCCTGCACCTCCCCCAAAGCTATCAAAAGGGGGGCTTTTGCTGCAATCCCCCCACCCCCCAACCTTCCCCTGGGGATGGGCCTTGACCCCAAGGGGGCTGATTTAGACGGGGGTTGCTGGGAGCAGGCCAGACCATTGACCCAGCCAAGCAGGATTTGGACAGGGGATACCTAGAGAGCATCCAGCTGGATGGACCTTTGGTAAGTCAATGCTGAGAAAGGTCTGGAGGGGGCAAAGGAAGCAGCTCCCCCACGGCTCCCCCCCCCCCAAATGCCATCGCTGGCGATGCTTGGTGGTCGGCTAAGGGACTACAATGCCCATCGCTGGGAAAGAAAGACAGGCAGCCAATTCCTCCCCCCCTGAGGAAGCCTTGGCCAGAGCAATCACCAGGCTCATCTGACCGGCTCCCAAGGGTGCAAAGGGGGCCGGGCAGCTGACCCCTCCGCTTAGGGGGCAGGGATGTGGGATGAAAGAGTGAAGGGCAGCCTAAGCTAAGATTAACACAGCCCCACAGCCTCTCCTGGTTGCAATCAAGAGAAGAAGGCCGTGACCGCTGGGTTGGGGGAGGATGGGGGGAGTGGCCGCCAGGGGGGATTAGGCTCTGCCCCCAGACGCCCCTCCCAAACCAGTGACCTCCCTGCTCCAAAGCCATGCCCCCCCCCACAAGGCACACATGAGCAAGGAGGAATTCCAGCAATTTCCTCCCTTTGCACAGCCAGCAGCAGTGGGGGAAGGGCTATGGGGCAGGAGGGGCCGGGCGGGAACCGGCC
>QLTV01003128.1:324160-336741 GCA_003457575.1 Thermophis baileyi | reverse complement strand
CCCGCGCGCCTCTGCCCGGCTGGGGACGATGGAGCCGGAGCCCAATAGCCCCGGGAGGAGGCTGCTTGGCGTGGGGTTCCGGCGCCCGCCCCCCGGCCCATTCTGAACCGGGGAGCGAGGGGCGGCGCTGCGGTGCCCGAGCCTCCTCCTCGCCCCTTCCGAGCTTTGCGGAGACCCTCCCGCGGTCTCCCCCGCTGCCGCCCCACGTCTGCCCTCCGGTCGGCCTGGCGCTTCCGCCCCCCCCCAAGATTCCACGGGATCCCCCCCCTGGGAATCCGGGGCCGCGCTTAGTGGGAGGCGTCCCGAAGCGGGAGCTGCTCCGAACAGCGGGGCAAGTGACCCAGAAGGGCCCCCCCCCGGAGGAATTCCGCCGGTGGAGGAAGGTGCGAATTCGTCTGTAAGGCTGTTGCGGCTTCTCCTTCACTTGAGGGAGGTGGGTGCACAAACTTGGGCTGGGGGTCCCGGCCAGGTGGGCAAGGGTCCTTTCCGTGCCTGAGTGAGGCTGAACAACCCCCCACCCCGGAGTTTGTGTGCCCTTTCCAGTTAATGTGGGGCAGGGGGAAGGCGGGATAGTCCTCCCCCCCCAGATGATGACCACTAGGGCCGGGCAAGGGGACTGTGGGGTCTTTCCAGGCCCATCCTTGGGAGCTGCTGGTCTCCAGCTGGCTGAGTGAAAGTGATGGGGGGGGGCACAAGGACCTCTTTGCAAGGCCTTTTGGGGCAAACCCCCCCCCTTGAGAAGCACTCCTGACACCCCCTTCAACTTGTGGGCATTGAAAACATTTCTGGTCAGAGCTCCAGGTCCTGGAATCGAACCCACCCCTACCCACCGGATGCTTCAGGCAGACCGGCCAAGAGAAGGCACCCCTCCCCGCTGCCTGGCCCCCAGGCTCCCTTGGGCCACCCTCATGTCTGCCCAGGGCAGACCCCATTTGTGGGCACAGTGGGACTGGTCCCCATCCAGCACTTATGGCAGCTGAAAGGGGGGAGCACTGGGGGAGCCCTGGGCTTGTGTGAAGCAGGCTGGGCCCGAAGTCAACAACGGGGGGCCTTGTTGGGGCCTCCATCACAGGAACACAGGGTTGGGTACAGGGATCAGTGGGTCACAGAGCGTATGGATGGGTTTAGCCCCCTGGGACTCTTCACTGACCCCCCCCAAATATCCATTTTGGGGAACTTTTGCTGATCTTGTCTTGGGCCTATTCACACACTGGAGTCCACCTAAGCCGGTGCACCACACCCAGCTGGGAAGGGTGCTCGGCCCCTCTTCTCCTACTGGCCTCTCGGGCCTTACTGCGAGACGCTGACCCACAACCGGAGGCTTCCTTCCTTCCTTCCTTCCTTCCTTCCTTCCTTCCTTCCTTCCTTCCTTCCTTCCTTCCTTCCTTCCTTCCTTCCTTCCTTCCCTTCCTTCCTTCCTTCCTTCCTTCCTCCCTTCCCTTCCCTTCCCTTCCCTTCCCTTCCCTGCAAGACTGGCTAGAGAATTCTGGGAGTTGAAGTCCACACACCTCAAACTTACCAAGGTTGAAAACAGTGTTGTAGGAAGAAAGAGGAGTTACTCAGTAGTAGCCAAATATTCGAAGGAGCCTGCAAGCACCTTTAATGACTCATAAATATTATTAAAAGCTTCAAATCTTCTCCTCAGAGGCCAGGAGTGGCTGGAATGAGACAGGATTGAAATTGGGGTGTGGGGGAGGGGAGGGAGGGGGGAGACAGGCTGCTGGTGCACATGCAGGTTATATGTAACTCACATCTGCACAACCAACCTGTCCTCCCCCTTTCTCCCCTCAATCCAGCCACTCCTGGCCTCCCTACAGAAGGGCCTCTGGTTTTGAATTCAGAGTGTGACAATTCAGAAAAGGTGATTTCAGACTGGCCCCATCTGATAATTTTGTTGCCACAAATTAGAGTACCTATTTGTCTGTCTGTCTGTCTGTCCATCCATCTCTCTCCCTCACTGCCATCTATTGCATCTATCATCTATATCTATCATCTGTCATCTATCTTTGGTCTATTTATATCTCTATCTATCACCTACCTATCTATCTATCTACAGTATATTTATCATCTATCATGTATCCATCTTACCAGAACGTAACAGAGTAACAGAGTTGGAGGGGACCTTGGAGGTCTTCTAGTCCAACCCCCTGCTCAGGCAGGAGACCCTGGCCTATACCATTTCAGACAGGTCCAGTCTCTTCTTAAAAGCCTCCAGTGATGGAGCACCCACAACGTCTGAAGGCAAGCCCTTCCACTGGTTTATTGTCCACATTGTTAGGAAGTTTCTCCTTAGTTCCAGGTTGTTTCTTGTCCTGCCTTCAGGGGCTTTGGAGAATAGGCTGACCCCCTCTTTTTTGTGGCAGCCCCTCAAATATTGGAATGCTGCTATCATGTTGCCCCTAGTCCTTCTTTTCATTAAACTAACCATACCCAATTCCTGCAACTGTTCTTCATATATTTTAGCCTCAAGCACTGATAATCTTTGTTGCTCTTCTCTGCACTTTCCAGAGTCTCAACAGTTTGTAATTTAAAAAATATTTAATGATTTGAAACTCATCTATCTTTTGTCTATTTATATCTCTATCTATCATCTAGCTACCTAGCTATCTATATCTATCATCTATCCATCTCTCTATCACGTATCTGTCTTCCTACTTAAAACCAGGATTCAGCCACTCATGACCAACGCTGGGCAGATCCCTATCAAAATTAAAAGCAACTGGATCTTTTCCTCCAAAGCAGATTCAAGTTTTAAATGGGACTGTTCCTCCCCCCTCCAGTCCCCTCCCCCGGGGAAAACTACCATCCAAGCTCATCCAAAGCAGAAAGTTCGCAGGAATTAAGACTGAAATTCGATCTATGGATCGTGTTATTTACGGAGCTTCGAGGCTGCCGCAGCCCCCGGCCTGGCCACCCTCCGCCACACAAAGGGCAGAGAGCCAACTGACCGGAAGCGGCCCGCGCTGGCTGCCCTGGACAGGAGGGGCCGGTCCCGCCGGGGCAAAGGCCAGGCCGGGCGGGTGTCCGGCCAAGCGAGGCCGCCCCGTCCGGCCCCCTGAAGTCCGAGACGGGGCCGGAGGCCGCTGCGCCCTTCGCAGACCCGCTGCCCTTCGGCTCCGGCCCAAAATGCCTGGCTTGGGGGGGGAGGAGGGCTGGGGAGGCCCCTTTGGCCGGGAGGGAGCCCAGGCGCCCCTCCTTTCTGGAAAGTGCTGCCCTGGGGAGGCCCTGGGGGGGGCTCCCAGGCGGCCCAACCCCTGGCTTCCCCCCCCCCCGCTGCAGGCCGCGGGACACAAAGGGCGAAATCGGAGCCGGCGCTCTCCAGGCCGGCCCCTCCGCCGCGCCCGCCCCGCCGTTGTTTGGCGAGCTCCGTCCAGCTGGCGCGGCGCGTTTGAACTGCGGGGCATCCGCGGGGGCCGCTCTGGAGACGCTCGGCTGGTCGGGGACACAAAAGGGGGCCGAGCGAGCGAAGCTGCCCCCTCCCTGCCCTCCCCCCCCAAGCTGCCCGCATTCCTTCGCCCACCCGGGTGGGGAGGAGGGCGGGGAGAGGCTGCGTTGGGTTTTTTTTTCTGATGTTCTTTCTTCTTCTTTGGGTGCATTTTACCATATGATTTAAAATCAAGAGTCAGTTCAGGTTCCCAGATAAATGCAGCTAGAAGGCAAGGGCGACGGCGGGGATGGAGACTCATTCCAAACGAGAGGGAAGCGCCCCTGTACTTGCCTCACATCTCGCGGAGGCTTCTACCGGCGCTTCTTAGTCTTGCCCTCCCCTCTCTGCCCCGAGGCACTGGCCCGGCCCGGCCCGGCCCGGCCCTGCCCGGCCCGGCCCTGCCCGGCCCTGGGAGCCAAATGTCCTGGGCTCCAGGCTTAACCTGAAAAGGGGGGATCTGCCCCACTGCTGGGAGGAAAGATGAGGAGAAGCGACTTGGAAGGGGTCTTGCGGCCCCTCCAGCCAACATCTCCCCCCCACCAAGGCAGGAGTCCTCTGGCCATCCCAGACGGAAGGCTGCCCAACCTTGGCCTGAAAACCTCCAGTGACAGAACCACAGATGGCTTGAGGCTGGCTGGGCCACGCCTAAAATGGAACAGAAATTGCCTGCAGAAATTGTGGGTGCTTCATCCGTGGAGGTTTTTAAGAAGAGATCGGACAGCCACGTGTCTGGAATGGCAGAGGGTCTCCCGCCTGAGCAGGGGGCTGGACTAGAAGGCCTCCAAGGTCTCGCCCAGCTCTATTCTGACTGACTCCCTTTGCAAGCCTTCTCTTCATTAAGCCAAGCTCCTTTAACTTCTCTTCCGGGGAATTCGCCTACAGGCCCTTCACCATCCTTGTTCTTCTTCTCGGCACGTTTTCCAGTTGTCCAGCTGTGGCCTGACCAGGGTGGCACAGAGTGGCGGCATCGTTACTTCCTGTGCTCTGAGTATTAAACTCCGTTGGCCCAGCCCAGGATTGCACTGGTTCTTATGGCAGCTGTGGCTTCCACGGAATCTCTGGCCCACCCGGACACCAAGATCCTTCTGACAAGGAGTAAGACTGTCGAGTCAACGCCAGCCCCACCAGGGAGACCAAACCCGGAATCAACCCCACAGGGAGACCAAAGCTCCTTTTATTGGGAGTGGCTCTAATAACAGAAACCTGCAAGTCGGATTATGCTGGCCATTCCCGTGCAAATCAGGGAAGCGTCTGAGCCGTTTCCACATGCTTCCTGCATGTTCTGGGCTTAAGCTATGCTTCCCCCCCTTGTCACTGGAGAAACGGATCTGGCCCATCTGGGTCAAGCTCTTCTTCCTTACTCTCCACGGTCCAGCGTCCCTTCTCTTGTTTCTCTACCAAAGGGCAGAACATTACAGTCCTGAACCCTGGAGATCCTTTGGAACCGAGCTGATCTTCTGAGATCTTCTGGCCTTCTAGCAACCCCTCCAGCTTTGTGTCATCCAAAACTGTTGTGAAGATCCTTTATCTCCATTGTCTTGGTTATTTAAAATAACAGAGTTGGAAGGGACCTTGGAGGTCTTCTAGTCCAGCCTCCTGCTTAGGCAGGAAACCCTACACCACTTCAGACAAATGGTTATCCAACATCTTCTTAAAAACTTCCAGTGTTGGAGCATTCACAACTTTTGGTGGCAAGTCGTTCCACTGGTTAATTGTTCTAAGTGTCAGGAAATTTCTCCTTAGTTCTAAGTTGCTTCTCTCCTTGTTTAGTTTCCATCCGTTGCTTCTTGTCCTGCCCTCAGGTGCTTTGGAGAATAGCTTGACTCCATCTTCTTTGGGGCAGCCCCTGAGATATTGGAAGACTGCTATCATGTCTCCCTTAGTCCTTCTTTTCATTACACTAGACATACCCAGTTCCTGCAACTGTTCTTCGTATGTTTTAGCCTCCAGTCCCCTAATCATCTTTGTTGCCCTTCTCTGCACTCTTTCTAGAGTCTCAACATATACTCAAAATGTTCAGGAGTACTGGACCCAGACAGAACCTTAAGGTAACAGAATAACAGAGTTGGAAGGGACCTTGGAGGTTTTTTAGTCCACCCCCTTGCCAAAGCAGGAGACCTATACCATTACAGAGAAATGGTTGTCCAATCTCTTCTTAAAAGCCTGCAGTGTTGGGGAACCCAGAACTTCTGGAGACAAGTCATTCCACTGATTAATTGTTCTCCCTGCCAGGAAATTTCTCCTCCTTTCTGGGTTGCTTCTCTCCTTGATGAGTTTCCATCCGTTGCTTCTTCTCCTGCCTTCAGGGGCTTCGCCTCACTACATTCCTCCACCAGATGGACAGAAACCACTAAGACCACGCATTGACTGCTCTGAGTCCATCCTGTGGTGGGACCATCCACTCCACATTGCTCCAATGTATCAGGAAGGAGCTACGGCCGGGAGACCTGTTAAGGAATTGTGCAGAGTAACCGCTGGGCCCTGAAGATTTGCACATTTCACCGTAATGTTACAGTAGATATGAGTAAGGAATTTCGGATAGCTACGCTACACACAGAGCTTCCTCTCAGACACGAAGTCAATTAAGCAATGGATCAGCAGAAGAGAGAGAACTAACCATGTTCTCTAGCTCCCTCTTATGGCTGTTACTGCCAGTCAGAATGCAACAATGCATTTAAAGCTATATTGCATATATACATTTAAACATTGATTTGTGTCTTGTTTATATTAACCAACCCAACCGTTTGGACAGAGTCCTAACAAGACCCATCCTCCACACCCGACCATCCTCCTCCTCAGCAGAGCGTCTTTAAACGTCCCTGAGAAGAACACTCCCCTCCTGAGACCAGGTTTGCAGGTGAGACCCCGGTGGGGCCCTGGGAGGTCCAAGGGCCCCATCTTCGCCCCAGCAAGCCATTGTCAGAGGGGACGTGGGCAGGAAGAACAAACCACCTACAAACAAAAGGTTTCAGGATGTCACGTAACCACCCGACATCAAAGGACAAAACGCTTTGATTTCTTTTTAGAAATAAAGGCCATTTATATATATAAAACAAAACTTGGCCTTTGAAAATGGTTTTGACTGACTTTATTATTGTTCTAAATCTTTTAGGAGGCTTTTATTGATGGTTATGTTTTGATCAGTGCAACCGCTGTACGTCAGCTTGGTGGGTCTGTCGGAAGGCAGTATCAAATATTCATAATATTAATAAATAAATGTAGCAATAACTTGCTCTCTCGATCTAACTGCGGCTAACCCTGCAAAGAGCTGCACTGTTCCAAGTCAGGCAAAGAACCTGGTCCAGCCTTCCTGAGGCCTTCAGATGTTTTGGATTGCAGCGTGCCCCATTGTTCACGGCTGGGGAAGATGGGATCTGTGATCTAACCACCTGGAGAGCATCAGATGAGGTTTCTCTTGGGGGGGAGTGTCTCCAAATAAGAGCCCCAGACATGGATAGGATCAGGTTGGGAGCCACAATATTAGTAAAAAGGAGAGCAATGGGCTTGGTGGAGACCGAGAAAGTTAGTTGAAGAATGTCAATGCAGATCAAATTCTGAATAATTTAGAAGCCAGTATTAAAGAGCAGGAGAAGAGCCGATTAGAAATTAAATCATGGAAAAGACAAACAGATAGTGGAGAAATTTAGCTCGGCTGCACCAGGAGATGGATGGGAGAGTTTTAAAATTTCATGGCAACGTTTACTTTAAAACAATCCCGTCAGTGGTTAAAATACAGTTTTCCCCCTTTCCCCCCTGATCTAATTATGTATTTTATCTTTCAGGCTGGTCAAAGAAATAGTAAGCATAAAGCCAATAAATTGATTTCGTAGTTTATTCTAGGACACACGGCCAGACTGAAAATGTGCTGACAAAAACGCCCCACCAAGGAGAACACGGGACACGGTTTTTCGGAGGAGACCCTTCACCCAAAAGAGGCAGGCCGTAACCTCCCACACACACACAGGGAGCCCCAGATAAAGTGGGAAAGGGCAGACCAGATTGGATGGTCTCAGAGGCCCCTTTACAATTCTTGGAGGAAATTTAGACAGAAGGGCTGGGGGATGCCTTCTGCATTTACAGACCCTAATCAAGGATGGCAGCCCACCGCCTCTTCTGTCTAATTCTCCAAAGACCCCCCCCCCCAGTGCAAGAAATGGGCTGAATGCAGGGACCCCTCCCTGGAAACCCCGTTGGGGGAGGAAGAAGCGGGGGGGGGGCGTCAGAGCCATTTTGGCTCTGGTCTCACCCTAAAATTTTGGCAATGGCTCCGCCCACAGTGGACACGCTCCTCCCAGCATATGCCACAGCCACATGGGCATGCCCAACTCCCGAGGCCGTGAACCCCCTTGGCAGGAGACCCAGGCCCCTCTCAAAGGTGGAAGAGGCTCAGCCAGTTGGCAGAGGGAGGGGGAGAGAGTCACGCAGACACCTCCGTCCCTGAAGCCCCTCCACGGGAAATCTCGGTGCAGACCTGACAGGCCACCCAAAACATGGAGGAAATACATTTGGCCCTGCATTCAATGCACTCAAGCGGGACACGGTGGCATCTCTCTCGCCAGACCAACTTTTAGTGTTTTTAGCTTCCAAACGTTTTGCCACCAGGCTGGGTAACATCATCAGCAGGGCTTCAGTTGAAGCGTCTCCTTTCAGTTCTCCTCCGCTTCTATTGGTCTTATGTGGTCAGCTGGCCACGTTGTGCGAAAGTCCCCTGGTGAAGAGGTGGTCAGTGCCATTGTTGGTTGGTCTCTCGATTGATCTGGCTCCCTAAGGGCTCGTAGGCTGGTTCCAAATTACTACAGCTTTGTAAAGCCTTAGAAAAGTCACCCCTGGAATGCTGCATCCAGTTTTGGCCACCACATTACAAAAAAAGATGTTGAGACTTTGGAAAAAGTGCAGAGAAGAGCAACGAAGACGATTAAGAGCCTGCAGACAAAATCATACAAGCAACGGTTGCAGGATTTTGGTATGGCTAGTTTAGAAAAAAAAAAAGGACATGGGATGACATGATAGCAGGATTCCAGCATTTGAGGGGCTGCCACAAAGAAGAGGAGGTCAACTTATTCTCCAAAGCACCTGACTGCAGGACAAGAAACAATGGATGGAAACTAATCAAGGAGAGAAGCAACCTGGAATTAAGGAGAAACTTCCTAACAGGGAGGACAATTAACCAGTGGAACAGAAGTTGCCTTCAGAAATCGTGGGTGCTCCATCACTGGAGGTTTTTAAGAAGAGACTGAACAGCCACTTATCTGAAATGGTAGAAGGTCTCCTGCTTGAGCAGGGGGCTGGACTAGAAGACCTCTAAGGAACTTTCCAGCTCTATTCTGATTCTGATTCAAATCGGTATGTTTGTTGATCAAGCCGTTTCTTTAAGTCCCACTGATGGTGTTACCTAGACTGGTGACGAAAGGTTCGGAACACCATGCTCGGAGAACAACACCTACGGTACCACCCGAGCTACAAGTCTTTCCTATCATTTCTGAATTACGGTCTTCCAAGGTCTTCGCTGGCCGGAGGAGGGCCAGAGCAGCTGCCCCACACCCTTCTGACCCATTGCCAGCCCCCCCTTCTGTCTCCAGAACCCTCGGGGGGGGGAGGCTGCCCATCACCAGCCGGGCAGATCGATGAGCAAACAACTTATTCGGGTTTCCCAGGACATTTTTATGGGCTTGTTCTGCATAATGGCCACCCAGGGAATGTGGGCGGCCCCAAGCAATGTCTGCTCTGCTCCAGCGAGGTAAATCCTGCCTCGGTTTCCCCATTTTTCAGCACAACGGACTCTCTCCTGGGCAGCTGCAAATGGAAGGACGGCCAAATTAAAAACAGGAAGAAAGAAGGCACAGCTTTATGTGCCCCTCGGCTGAGGAAGGGGGATGGATGGAGAAGTGCCCACCCTGGCACTGGCACAGGCGTCGCCTGGAGTTTCCGTAGGTCCTCCACTTATAACCGTTCATTCCGCCACTGTTTGAAGTTAAAATGGCACTGAAAACAGTGACTTATGACTGTTGTTCACACTTAATGACCATTGCGGCCTCTCCGTAGTCACGCGATCAAAATTCTGACGCTTGTCAACTGACTCGTATTTATGATGGTTGCAGTGTCCAGGGGTCATGTGATTCCCCCTTTTGCGGCCCTCTGACAAGCAAAGTCCATGGGGAAGCTGGATTCACTTAACAACCATGTGACTGTCTTAACGACTACAATGGTTCATTTAACAACCGTGGCAAGAAAGGTCGTAAAACGGGGTGAAACTCACTTAACAAATGTTTCAGTTAACAACAGAAATTTTGGGCTCAGTTGTGGTCGTAAGTCGAGGATCACCTGTAAACCAGGAGACAGATGACCGATAGAACCTCCCTCTCTGGAGGCAGTCTACCCCGCTTTTCTGCTGAGGCAGTCTGGCTTGAAAATGGAATAACGGAAGGCCCTAAATTAGAAAGGTTGAGGCATGGAGTCTGGTGCGAATCCAGCCAGGGTCTTTCTACACAGGGGTTTGTGTGATATTGAACCTGGCTAAGTGGCCTTCATTCAGTCAGTCAGTCAGTCAATCAATCAATCAATCAGTCAGTCAGTCAATCAATCAATCAATGCTTTAGTAATGGGAGATATAAGTCCAATCGGCTTAACCAGTAGACTTCAGCCCAGAGGAAGGCTGTGGTGTGCATATGTGCATGTGTGCACAACACATACGAACCCACACCAAACACCAATAGCTAGCTAGCTATTTGGGTGGGGGGCTTGGTGGGAGCACCATGCCAAGAGGGGGCTCTTTTCCCTGGCTCCCTCCCTCCTCCCTCCGGGCCCTGAAAGACAGGCAGCAGCCCCATCTCCCCCCCCCCAGCTTGACCTCCTGGCACAAAGCCCCTGACCCCGATTTGCATCTGAAAGGGGGCTGGGGGAGAGGCCCTGACCTTCAACCTGGGGTCAACTCTTCCAGCCGGGCTGTCACTGGGCGGGGAGGGCGGAGGCCCCTTCCCCTGGGAAACCTGGGGGAGGGGCTGGGGGGCTGCCTGACTGGTGTGTTTGCAGAGCAAAAAGGCCCCCTGGGGGGAGGGGAGGGGGCAGCAGAGCCCAGCAGGGAGGGGCTGAGCTCCCTCCAGATTTATGCAAATGATCCATCTGGGGAGGGGAGGGACCACAAAGAAGCCCCTGATGTCAGTAGGGGGCCCTTGGTAGGGTCTCCATCTTCACTGGGGGATTTCCGTCCTAATCCTGCCCTGCTCCTGCCTTCCCTCCCTCTCAACCTCACAACCACCCTGCGAGGTAGGCCAGCCAAGAGGCAGCACCAGGCCAGAATTCCACAGCTGGATGCACATCCATACAGATGTGCTGGGGGGCAGATATGGGGGCAACAGATTGGGGAAGGGGCCCGCCCCGCAGGTCTCAATTCCACCTGGTATTTGGCAGTGTCTTAAGCCTGGGGGACCTCGCTCTCGTTCTTCAAGGTGGAAACCATAGCAGGGTTCAAAGGGAGGGTAGGGGTCTCTTCTGGATGGGGCTGCCCTGCCCCGGGTCAGCGGGCTCACAGTTGGGGGGCTTCCCAGAGTCCCCACTCCATTGTCTGGTGTGCCAACTGCAGCCTTCCCTGCCTCCGGAAGTGTTGTGCAGCCCTCATGCTTCGCTTGCCACGTAGCTGGATTACTGCAGGGGGCTTTACAGGGGGCTGCCCGTGGATATCATGGCCTCCTCAATCTGTCAAATACCCAGGATGCCCCCAAAAGATACAAAAAAAGATGTCGAGACTCTAGAAAAAGTCCAGAGAAGAGCAACAAACTTGATTAGAGGACTGGAGGATAAAACATACGAAGAAAGGTTGCAGGATTTGGGTTTGGCCAGTCTAGAGAAAAGAAGGATTAGGGGGGACAGGATAGCAGTCTTCCAATATTTGAGGGGCTGCCCCAAAGAAGAGCGGGTCAACCTTATTCTCCAAAGCACCAGAAGGCAGGACAAGAAGCAATGGATGGAAAATAACCAAGGAGAGAAGCAACCTGGAATTAAGGAGTAACTTCTTAACAGTGAGAACAACTAACCAGTGGAACAGCTTGCCACCAGAAGCTGTGATTCATCACTGGAGGTTTTGAAGAAGAGATTGGACAGCCATTTGTCTGAAATTGTATAGGGTCTCCTGCTTGAGCAAGAGGCTGGACTAGAAGACCTCCAAGGTCCCTTCCAACTCTTGGTGTTTTGAAAGGAGCAAACTGAAGGTAGAGAGCTCTGTCCCGCCAGCTCCAGGCTCTTGTATGGTTGCAGCCCTCAGGAAAGTCGGCTCTTCGTTCAGCTGATTCCGGCACGCGGCCCCTTTCAGGGGTGCAAAGTAGACACCCCAAAGACCAGCTTGTTCCAAGGGCTCCTCCTGCCCCCCCCCCCCCGCGGGGAACATCCCGGAGTTACAAATCCCCAGAAAGAGGAGGGGAGGATGGGTCTTCTGAACCTGGGCAGCTGAATCCCAGCTGGGCCTCTGAACTGGATTTCTGGGAGGCCAAAATTCTCGGCCCAACTGAACTGGCGCTCAGAGCGGATGCTCGCTTTCCACCTTCTAAGGCCCTTTCCTCAAACAAGCAAGTTAGGGGCAGAAGGGCAGTTTCCCAGTTTTGAAAATACCCGCCCTCCTGTTGGCCTGCACCCCTTTCCAGCGGGACCCCATGGTTGGGAAGGGGGCAAAGGGGGGCCACCTTTCTGCCAGGAACAGGCTGGGGCAGCCCAGGAAGGCTTCAGAGGGCAGTCACCAAATTAAATATAAAATAAATAATAAAATGAAATACTAATAAAATAAAAAAGTAAAATATTAATAAAATAAAAAAGTAAAATATTAATAAAATAAATAAAATAAAAATAAAATGAAATAAAATAAAATAAAATAACAAATAATAAAATAAAATACTAATTAAAAAAATAAAATACTAATAAAATAAAATTGAAATGAAATAAAATAAAATACTAATAAAATAAAGTAAAATATTAATAAAATAAATAAAATAAAATAAAAGTAAAATGAAATAAAATAAATACTGTCTAAGAGAGGGCTTACTACAGCCCTCTCTAAACAGTTTACAGAGTCAGCATATTGCCCACAAAAATCTGTCAGTAAAACCCTCATTTTACTGACCTCGGAAGGATGGAAGGCTGCGTCAACCTTGAACCGATCAGTATTGAA
>QLTV01003128.1:308218-324097 GCA_003457575.1 Thermophis baileyi | reverse complement strand
GGCATGGCAAAGCAAGGCAATGTGGGGGCCCTCCCCTCTCCCCCCTCCCCTCCTGGAGACCCCCCCCAAAGAGCATCTTTGTGGACCAGAAGATTTTAGGGGGGGGAGGGGGAAGAGTGCCTAGCGCACACAAGCAGGTATGTGTGTATGTGTGTCTACACACGCCCTGCCCTGCCCTGCCCAGCACACGCTTCCCTGCCCACATTTGCATCTGACAGCGCTGGGTCAGTTGCCCTTTGACCCCCGGGGCCGGGCTGGCGACTCTGAAAGGCTTCAAAGCGTGTTTTGGGGGGGGAGAGAAAGGAGAATGAAGAGCCTCTTGTGGTGGGTCAGTTGCTGTCGGAAGGAAGGCCGATTTCTATAGCTGGAGCAGAAAAGGCAGCCCTGGAAAACAAGGCTGCCCTCCCCAGCCCTGGGAGAGAGAGAGAGAGAGAGAGAGAGTGTGTGTGTGATCCACTGTTTTCCTGCTGTTGTTTTGCAATGTTTGTGTGACTCGACTTTCAGGTCAGTTTCCTCTGCTTGCCTTTCACACACATCATCCCTCTTCTGCATTCTCCCTGTTTGGAAGTCTGGATTTTATATATTATTATTATTATTATTATTTATTAAATTTGTATGCCGCCCAACTCCCAAGGGACTCATATATCTATATCTATATCTATATATATATCAAACAAAAACAAAAACAAAAACACACATGCAAAATAAGCAAATTTCATGTAGAAATCCAGAAAGCAAAAATATGCCCAGAGAATAAACACATTCCAGAGAGAAATTCAGTCAGTGACTTTTGCTTCCCAGAAAGTGAGCATCCAGTAGCCGATGTAATTTACACCTGATTTTAAACCACCGCCTAAATTTTACTCCCGGGGTGACTTCTGGAGCAGAGCCCTCCCACTGCGAGACTTTGTCTGAAGTGGTGTAGGGTTTCCTGCCTAAGCAGGGGGTTGGACTAGAAGACCTCCAAGATCCCTTCCAACTCTGTTATTCTAGTCTATTCTATTCTACTTCCTATTTTATTTGTGCCATTGGGCTACAGTCAAGATCCCCCCTTCAGGCACCACGGAATATGTCCCGTTCCGAAGGCATCTAAATTTGCAAGGTTAGCAAAACCTCCCTCCCAGCATTGCCTGTGAAGGCTGTTTTCGAGAAACAATTATGTGGGTGATATTCTAATCACTCCAAATTACTATTAGAGGGCTCTAATTATTAGCTTATCAGTTTTATCTTACTGACCTCCAAGGACTTAAAATGAGACGGTTAAAACACGGATCCTGGGCCCGTCTTTGCCGGACGGAGACAAAAGTCGGGGTGTAAAAATGATGCAACTTAGGGCACCCTGGTAGGGCAGGGGGGGACGTGGAGATTTGGGATCAGGGTGCTTTCTTAAAAGTGGGGTGCTGCTTGTGGTGGGGGGAATGGTTGAGCCTTCCTGGGGGTTCGACATCACCTGGACACGGACTGGAGGAATTTATAGCCCTGGCTGGCTGTTCTCCTCTTGAACCCAGGACCGGAGGAAAGCAGAGGGACCTCTCCATTCCTGGATGCCATCCAGAGGGACACCTTGCTCAGCCCATGAGCCTCGCCACATGCACCGGTGGGCTTGATCCTGAGCTTGGCAGGGGGCCCTCCACCACCATGCCTATGGGCTCCCCACCACTGGTCAAAAGGGAGTGTGTATTTGTTTATTTGTGGCACCCGGCTAGAAACCAGGAGATGGGGAGTTCTAGTCCCACCTTAGTCACGAAAGCCGGCTGGGTGACTGCGGGCCAGTCTCTCAGCCCAGCCCACCTCACAGCATTGTTGTTTTGGGGAAAATAGGAGGAGGAAGGCACATTAGGTATGTTCACCACCTTGAATTGTTTATAAAACATAATAAAAGCCGGATATCAATAAAATACATAATAAAATCTTCACTGTCAAGGATGTAAGAAGAAGGCTCTTCCAAAGGACAGATTAAGACATTTAAAAAAGGCAAGATAACAAGAAAGCCAACGCAGTTCTAGGCTGGATTAACGGAGGGATAGAACGAAGATCACGTGAAGTGTTAATACCGCTTTATAAGGCCACACCTGGAATTCTGTATCCGGTTTTGGTCATCACAATATAAAAAAGGTGTTGAGACTCTAGAAAGAGTGTAGAGGAGAGCAACCAGGATGATGAGGGGACTGGAGGCTAAAACATACGATGGACGGTTGCAGGAACTAGGCATGTCTAGTTTAATGAAAAGAAGGACCAGGGGAGACATGATAGCAGCGTTCCGATATCTCAGGGGCTGCCACAGAGAGGAGGGGGTCAAGCTATTCTCCAAAGCCCCTGAAGGACAGACAAGGAATAATAATGGATGGAAACTGAATAAGGAGAGATTCAACCTGGAAATAAGGAGAAACTTCCTGACAGTGAGAACAATTAATCAGTGGAACAGCATGCCACAAGAAGTTGTGAGTGCTCCAACATGACGTTTCAAAGAAGAGATTGGGCAGCCATTTGTCTCAAATGGTAAAGGGTTTCTTGCCTGAGCAGGGGGTTGGACTAGAAGACCTCTAGAGTTCCTTCCAGCTCTCTTATTCTGTTGATGGAGTTAGAGACCAGTCATTGCAGGATGCCAAGATGTCTGACTGCCTTCGCAGTGTTTATTGCTTATACACAGTTTTACAAGCAGCAAAAGGTAACAAAGAGCAGCAGCATTTGCACTGGTGAATTCTCCTTGCCAATCCTTAAGAACATCCTCCATCCTGTTAATACAACCTAGATGAGATCACGTACCAGCCAGAGATGGTGCCCTGCTTCATCCAGGCAATATGAACGGGGTGAAATCATGGGAACTGGGTGAGATCATGTAGGTACTTGAGGCCCTTCTGAGGTAGGCACCTCCAAATGACCTCCATCTCTACATTCTGTTAACTTTTAATTCCAGGCACTGGGGCCTTGGCATTTTCAGGTGCAGGCCAGGACCTGAGAAGGGAGCCTCTTAACACCCTTTCGAGGCCATTAGTGATTCTAGCTTAATTTTCAGTTTGATGTCACCGCATTCAGTCTGTTTGCGCATTGTGTTTTTTCACGTTGCTTCACGGCAATTGCAACAGAGTCTTTGGGCCTTTAATAATTTTCTTTCCAACCTCAGCAGCCTCGTCTTGCAACATCCTCCTTCAATGGCCAGGTACATACCTGCCCTCCATTCGTTTTCCTTTTCTAAAAGCAATAGACGGCACCAGGGAGGATAGTCTGCGAGCCTTTCTCAACAGAGAGAAGTTTCGAAACCTCAGATCCAGGGTGGTGATGAAACGGAGTTTTTGGGATGATTTTATTTCAGAAAACAGGGAAGCCCCTTCCTGGCTTGCCTCTTGCTTGTTCTCCTGCAGCTTTCTGTCCTCCGGAAAGCCCCCATTCTCTGCCAGCCCCCTTGACTTGGGTAGACAGCCTCTACTTGGGGGATGGGTGGGCTGCAGGTGGGCTGCTTTCTGCCTTTATGAAGGCAACATCAATCAACCTGGGAGCCCAGCGGGGGGGGGGGTGCTGAGAAGGAGAGACCCAAGAGGAGCTCACAACTTCTGGGTCAGTTGTTCAAGGCTGCCCCTCTGTGGGGTCAGCATAGGAATATTTATCAAGCCTCTGGCCTTCACCTTTGATCTTGCTGACAGCGGTGGAAAAATGAATAAGGGGAGGGGGGAGAAGGTGCAGAAGATAATGGATGGAACTGGGAGGGTGAGGGGAAAGCTGTGGTGGAGAGCTGGATGTGCTGGGAAGCCCGGCCCTTGTGGAGTTCCCACCCAAAGCCCCCCCCCCCCGACACCAGGTTGAAGAAACCAAGCTAGAACAGGGACTCCATTTCTTCATTTTTAAGGGAAAAAATGGCATATTCCCAGGCAGGACCACTTTTAAATGACGACTTTTTTTAAATCAATTCCTGTATTTCTGGGTTAACAATGCACATTTCTCACTGAGACTTTATTATTCAGCTAATTTGCAGTTTTTCCAATTCTTCTAATGCTGGCATAATGACCCCTCCAGGTCCAGAAGCAGTCTATCTCCAAGTGGTGATCTAATGAAGCCACGGTGAAGCAAGCAATACTACGTTAGGGTGTGTGTGTGTGTGTGTGTGTGTGTGTGTGTGTGCGCGCGCGCACCCATCAGGAATCCTGAATCTTGTGGTTCCAGCAGCCACTGGAAGATGCCTGGACTTCAACTCCCAGACTTCTGTGCTAGCTGGGGAATTCTGGGACCTGAAGTTCATAGAATCCTAGAACTGGAAGGGACCTCGGAGGTCTTCTAGTCTAACCCCCTGCTCAAGGCAGGAGCCCTTCATGACATCCCAGTCAAATGGGTGCCCGGTCTATTTTCCACACATCCTCTACTCCGTGCATTTTCAAGTGGATAAAATGGAGAAACTCTGGGGCGGAGGCGCGCCTGGTCTCCGCCGGAGCTCCGCAGCCCGCCAGCCTCTCCGCTCCCGAGAGTCGCCCTCGTTCACCCACCTTGAGCGGGACTCAAGCGGGGGCTGCCAGGGTTAGGGTTAGGCGCTGGAGAATCCCCCTCGAGTCTGGGGAAGGGGCTGCAAGAAGGGATGGGCAGCCTGGCTGGAAAAGGGCTGAGGAACATGGATCTGAGTAGAATAGAATAACAGAGTTGGAAGGGACCTTGGAGGTCTTCTAGTCCAACCCCCTGCTTAGGCAGGAAACCCTACACCACTTCAGACAAATGGTTATCCCCTCTGAAAAGCCTCCAGTGTTGCATCACCCACAACTTCTGGAGGCAAGCTGTTCCACCGATTAATTGTTCTAACTGTCAGGAAACTTCTCCTTCGTTCTAGGTTGCTTCTCTGCTTGGGGGAGAACGAGGGCCAAGCCTCTTGCTGAGGGCCAGAGGTGACTCCTGGCAAGACACCTGTGCCCCAAACCTGCACCTGCCCTCCAGCCGGCCCCCTAGATCTGTAGCCTTTGGGTCACTTCTTTGCAAGGAAAATAAATCCTCCCTTGAAAAGTGGAAGGCCGGGTGGGGTCCCAGGTTTGCTTGGATGGGGCACCACCAGGTAATCCCAGGAGTGGAACCTGAGCTGGGAAGCCCAACCCAAGCGTGGTGGACAAAGGCCCCAGCAAACCCCTCACTTCTGTTGTATTGCTAAGGACACAACATGGACACTTTAAGCAGAATCTAGCCTGGCTGGACTGCTCTGGAGAAACCCAGGCAGGTCCGAAGAAGGGCCCCTCGGACACCAGGGATGGGGTGGGCAGCCAGGGTGATGCACCTGGGACCTGATCCTTGGCTCCCCCTTGGCCAAATTGTCCAAGGGGAGCCTCGGAGGAAGAGGGGAGGAGCCCTCTTGGGGCAGGGCTTTTCAAACTTAGCTGCTTTAAGAGGAGTGGACTTCCAGAATTTGCCTTGCTGGTTGGGGGATTCTGGGAATTGAAGTCCGCTAAGTCTGGAAAAACCCCCATCTATGGGATCCCAGGTGTCTGGACACACCTTTTCCAAGCCATAGAGGTTAGTAAAAGCTGCAGCTTAGGAAAGCTGCTGCCTTCTCTTTAAATTTGTGAGTTGGAAAGATTGCACCCAACTCCTTTGGGATGTGGGGAGCATCAGGTAAGCTCAGCGGAGGCCGTCTGAAGGACACCCCGCCACCCACCCACCCCCGTCAGGAGGGGAAGGGGCAGAGAAAAAGGAGAACAGCCCCACGGCACACGTGTTTCCCGCCATGTGCCTCTGGGCCCCTGCACGGCTGAACACCCCCCCCCCGTTCGCATAGCTAGCGGTTCCTGGCACAGTAATGAGATTAAGTGATTTTATCCTCAAATTCACCCCAAACTCTCTTCCCCCTGGAACCAGAAATGAGCCCCAAACATCAAGGGGGCAGTCAGGGCAAGAGCCTGGGTTCTGGAAATCTGGAAAGCAGAACAACAGAGTTGGAAGGGACCTTGGAGGTCTTCTAGCCCAACCCACTGCTCAGGCAAGAAACCCTTGTACCATTTCAGACAAATGGTTGTCCAATACACATTTGACAAAAAAAATAAAAAAATAAAAAAATCTCTTCTTAAAAACCTCCAGTGTTGGAGCACCCACAACTTCTGGTGGCAAGTCGTTCCATTGATTAATTGGTCTCACTTTTAGGAAATTAGTTCTAAGTTGCTTCTCTCCTTGATGAGTTCCCCCCCCATTGCTTCTTGTCCTTCCTTCAGGTGCTTTGGTGAACAGGTTGACCCCCTCCTTTTTATGGCAGCCCCTCAAATACTGGAAGACTGCAATCATGTCTCCCCTGGTCCTTCTTTTCATTAAACTAGACATACCCAGTTCCTGCAACTGTTCTTTATACGTTTTGGCCTCCAGCCCCCTAATCCTCTTACCTTTGACACTCTAACCGGCCCAGTCAGGAAGGATGTTGGCAGCCACCCCAAAGGATTCCCCCCCTTCATTTTTAATTCCAGCCGCTGGGAGGGAGGGAGGGAGGGGCGGCCTCCTCTTTTGACCCCTTGCACTCATTTCTAAAATCACTTATTTTGAACGTTGCCATCAGGATCACTCTGCTTTTCCAGGCTTCCTTCTTGAGCCGAGGTGGCGCAGTGGTTAGAGTGCAGCACTGCAGGCTACTTCAGCTGACTGCTAGCTGCAGTTCAGCGGTTCAAATCTCACCGGCTCAAGGTTGACTCAGCCTTCCATCCTTCTAAGGTGGGTAAAATGAGGACCCAGATTGTTGGGGGCAATATGCTGACTCTGTGAACCGCTTAGAGAGGGCTGTAAAGCACTGTAAAGCGGTATATAAGTCTAAGTGCTATTGCTATTGCTATTGACAACATACTTTGCAGTTAACTGGATCTTTTAGGCGTCCAGGATACATCATCTTCCTCATCCTCATTTTTTTTGCAGTTTCAGACTCCTAGGGCTGGAAGGGACCTTGGAGGTCTTCTAGACCAATCCCCCCCCCCGACCAAGGTTGGAGACCTTATAGAGCAAGCCCAGTTTTGCTGATGTTGATCTTAAAAATGAACCACTTCACGTTTGAGCAGCTTCTTCTTCTCCTTCTCCTTCTTCTCCCTCCTCCTCCTCTTTCTCCCTCTTCCCCTCCCCCTTCTTCTCCTCCTTAATGATAAACACCATCATTAAAAATAAACCCTCTTTCATAACTATTTTTTTTATTTAAAAATACAGAAGTTAAAAGAGCTGCTTAAAAAAAGACCCCCCCCCCATTAGCTACAATGGCTTCCAGCAGAAAATCAAAAAGAGCCTTGGGATGTTTTCCAGCTCCATTATATCTTTTATTCGAATATTTGTGAACTGTGGCTGCCTTCCCCAGAGGCTCAGAGGGGTGAGGCTAATGGAGGATTTAAACTGGGGTGAAGGAAGGGGGAGGATGGAGGTTGATGGGGCAGATGGGGGTAAATTGTGGGACAGATTAATTAATTCTCAGCAGGTTAAGAAAAACCTTTGTGTTCGCGAGAGCTTCTGAGAAAACCCTAAACCTGCAAAGGCTTCCAAAAATGGTGACAGGGATGCGAAGCTGCTTCTCACCATGTCGGTGAAAAGAGCCTGAGGGATCCGGGAGCCACAAAGAACGATCCACTCCCTCCCTCCCCTTTGCAAAGCCTGAGTGTTTCTGGTCCAGGAAGAAGAGAACGTGGGAGGGATGGCGACCCACTGGAAAAGAAGGCAGGGAACACACACCTCTGTGATGTCATGGTGGGAGATTGGGCGAAGGGAGGGATGCTGCCAAGGGAATAAGGGGTGGCGTAGCCCGCAGCTGCATAACAGGCAATGGCAATAGCGCTTAGACTTATATACTGCTTCATAGTGCGTCACAGCATCTTCTGAGTCAGCCCCCAACAATCTGGGTCCTTATTTTATCAACCTCGGAAGGGTGGAAGGCTGAGTCCACCTGGAGCCGGTCAGGATCGAACTGCTGGCAGTGGGCAGAGTTAGCCTGCAATGCTGCATTCTCACCATGGGCCGTCAGGGCTCTTAGAGAGAAGAGGAGAAGGGTCTTCCCCAACCTCTCAGCCTGCTAAAAGGACAGCGGGAGCTTTGTACTTTCAGGCCTGCAAGCAGCTTAACCCAACTTCGCTCATGTGGTCGCGATTCCTGCCTGCTCTGCTTGGCAAGGCTGACAGGACTTCAGGGGGAAATGACCCTTGCCCCCCCTTTTGCTGGTCAGTAGGTGTGTTTGTGTGTGTCCAGAAGGCCTCACTTTCTGCTCCATAAAAAGGACGGGGTTTCCAGATTCCTGGGTGGGTCCCGGGTGCCCTCATCGGATGCAGGGGCCTGGGGGAGGCTGGTCAGTGCCCCTGCGGGCACTTGGTCCTGCAGCTGCCGGAGGGTTTGCAGGAGAGCCTGGCGCTGCTTGGCCTGGCGCCTGGCCATCAGCCCCACCTGGGTCTCCAGCTGCCCCACCTGGCTCTCCTGCTTGTGACGGGCCTTCTGGTAGGCGAGGAGCAGGGCGCTGCGAGGAGAGAGGGGTGAAGGGGGAGGGGCTGAGAAGGGGGGCCCAGAGCAGCCAGGGGAGCCCCTTGCCCAGGGAAGGACCGGTGGGACCCAGAGACAGCAGGATAAGTCTTCCCCAGATGTGCTGGCTGAGGGAGATGGGAGTTTTAATCCAACACATCTGGGGGGGGGCAAGGGACCGCAGGAGGCTGGGACAGCCCAGCTTCCGTTTCCCTCCTGGCCACTCCATGCTGGTAGACTGCTGCTGTCCATGGCGGTTTAATCTTAATGCCACACCTCATCGGTTTATCGAGAAAGTTTCTAAGATCCCCCTGGAGGGTCTAAAGGCTGAGGGGCCACCAGGGAAAAGGGGGAGCCCCTCCCCTCACTTACCTGTGGGCCTGGAAGAAGTCCTGCATGAGCTCCATCTCCTGTGCCTCATGGGCCCTGTAGTCCTGGCTCTTCTCCTCCAGGTCAACCCAAAGACCCTCCAGACGTTCCTTCAGTGCCCGGATCCTGGAAAGAGCGCCGGAGGAGGTCAAAGGGAGGGTGAGGAAGCCCACTGAGAGGGGAGCCCCCCCCCAGGATCAGCACCCCCCTGGCTTTTATTGGCAGCCTGCATGCCGGCCAGGAGAGGATGATGGGGGCCACCAGAGGGAACCCTGTTCCCATACGGGGGAGGGAGGGGTGCGTTCCTTTCCACCTGCCCCCCCAAAAAGGATGGGGGGCAGGGAGCGAAGGCTCACCCCCCTGTGGGTTCCTCGACTTACAACCATTCATTTAGTGACTGTTCAAAGTTACAACCACACTGAATAACGTGACTTGTGACCATTTTTCACACTTACGACCATTGTAGCATCCCCATGGTCACGGGATCAAAATTCGGAAACTCGGCAACCGTCTCCTATTTATGACGGTTGCAGAGTCCCCAGGTCACGTGATCTCCATCTGCGCCCTCCCCAGCTGGCTTCTAAGAAGCTAAGTCAACGTGGGGGGAAGCCAGGTTCGCTTAATGACTGCACGATTCACTTAACAACTGCAGCAATTCCCTTAATGACTGTGGGAAAAAAAGTTTGCAAAATCGGGTGCTCAACAGCCACCTTGCTTAGAAACACGAAATGCTGTCGTGAATTGTGGTCATAAGTCAGGGACTTACGTTCAGTACCGTGCGCCAGCTGTGGGATGAAGATTTAATACTTTTATCTCCAAAAACCGAGAGGGAAATGGAGAGATTCCATTTGAATATCCGGGCTAAGATTTCCAGCGCAGAATCAGAGGCAGCGACGTAACCGCTGCGTAACCCCCTTTCTCTGGCTAAGGGCCCGGAAGGAAGCTGGCCCTCGGGGCGGGGGGGGGGGGGGGCTGGACAGGACTGGATTCCGTTCATTTACCTGGACTTTATAGATCAACGCTGCCAATTGTCTTCTAAGCCCCCCTGAGCCCCAGCCTCAACGTCTGCTGGGCCAGAGCGGTGCATTTGGCACTTTGCTCTTCAAATCCCTGGGCTTTTTTTTCACGGTTAAAAAATAATCTAAGCAATTTAATCTAAGCCTTGCCAGAGAGAGAGAGAGAGAATGAGGGAGGGAGGGAGGGTTCTCTCACAACCCAACAACAATTCACACACACACACACACACACACACACACACGCCCCAGGGAATTTTCCCTTTTTCTTGGAGCCCTACATGATGCCAGTGGAACAGATGTAGCACATGGCAGCCCAAGTGCTGGCTCTCTTTATTTTATTTTATTTTATTATTTTATTTTATTATTTTATTTTATTTATTTTATTATTTTATTTTATTTTATTATTTATTTTATTTAATAATTTAATTTAATTTAATAATTTAATTTAATTTAATAATTTAATTTATTATTTATTTTAATTTTATTTATTTATTTTTAAAATTTGTTTGCCACCCGCCTCGCTGCAAAGGGAACCTTACCGAGCGGCAGTCTCCAGGACTCGGAGCCCCAGGGCTTCCGGCTCCCTCTGGGCCAGGCTTCCCTCCGCGTTCTTGGGCACAGCCGGAAGGGGCCTCTGAGGAACGCCGTCGGGCGCCCAGGCCTGAGCGTCGGCAGAGGAGAAAGCAGCTGAACTCAGGACGGAAGCATTTGGGGGTGGGTTGTGCATTACGTTATGGCTTCTCCTGGACCAACGAGCCCCCCTCCCCCTAGTCATCTCCCGTCTTGACTACTGCAATGTGCTCTATGGGGGGGGGGGGAGGGCTGCCCTTGGAAAGTATTCGGGAGCTTCAGTTGGTTCCAAATGCGGCAGCCTGCATGGTTTGGGCAAGGCTAGATTTGCACCCGGGTCCCCTCTCTTGCGGAAGTTGCATGGTTGCTGATTTGCCCCCGGGTCCAATTCAAGGTGCTGTCGGTCACCTTTAAGAGAGGTGCCACCTTGGGAGACCCGCTGGTGGCGCAGTGGTCAGGATGCGGAATTGCAGGCTAATTCTGCCCACTGCCAGCAGTTCGATCCTGACCGGCTCCACGTTGACTCAGCCTTCCGAGGTCGGTAAAATGAGGAGCCAGACTATTGGGGGCAAGAGGCTGACATTTGGTAACTGGTCAGAGAGTCCTGCGATGCACTTATGGGTCGGTATATGTCCAGGCGCCACTGCTATTCCGGGCAGGTGGGTGTGCAGTCTCTTCTTGAAAGCCTCCAGTGACGGATCACCCAGCCACTTCCGGAGGCAATGGATTAATTACTTGGTCTCAATCCCCCCTGCTGGGTCTCTCCTTTGCAAGTCCCACCCGTTGCTTCTTGTCCTGCCTTGCGGTGCCTTGGAGAATAGCTTGACACTCCCCCACCCCCTTTCTCTGGGGCAGCCCCTCCAATACTGGAAGATGCTGGAGAGAACTAAGAAGACCTAGAACTAAGGAGGAATTTCCTGACCGTGAGAACAATGAATCGGTGGAGCAGAAGTTGCCTCCAGAAGTGGTGAATGCTCCAACACTGGAAGTTTTTAAGAAGAGGTTGGATAACCATTGGTCTGAAGTGGAGTAGGGTTTCCTGCCTAAGCAGGGGGTTGGACTAGAAGACCTCCAAGGTCCCTTCCAACTCTGTTATTCTGTTCTATTCACCCCTGGTCCTTCTCTTTGTTAGACCAGTCCTTAGACCAGTTTAGGCCAATCGCTGGAGGTGGGCATCCTTCCCTGCACAACTGGAAACCCTTCCCAAAACCCCCGTTTATTGTGGGTACCAAATGGGGCACCTCGGAGGTGGGGAGGGGTCCAAGGCCACCCTTGGCTCTTCCTGAGTTCAGGGCGTTGGACACAAGAGAAAGGGGGGGGGAAGGGGAGCCTTCCAGCATCCCCAGAGGGTCTGGGCTGGGGAGAAAGGATTTTGAGGGAGGCTTTTACCCCAGAGTCTTCCTCCTCGCTGCTGCTGCTGCTGCTGCTGCTTTCTGAGGAGGGGTCTGGCTGTCCCCGGAGGTCTCGCTTCTCCCCCTGGAGGGTCCGGATCACCAGCAGGCAGGCGGCCTCCTGGGCGGGGAGCGTGTGGGTCCAGAGCGCCAGCCCCTGCTTGGCCTTGGCGGTGAGGTGCAGCCTGGTGCCCAGGTCAGCCAAGGCCTCCTGAGGTGGGGCAGAAGGAGACGGGTGGAGGGAGAGAAGGGGGCCTAGAGACAGCCCCCCCCCAGGCGTTTTGGGGGCGCAGAAGAGGGGAGTTCTCCTGCTAGAGCAGGGGGCTGGACTAGAAGACCTCCAAGGTCCCTTCCAGGTATTCTATTCTATTCTATTCTATTCTATTCTATTCTATTCTATTCTATTCTATTCTATTCTATTCTATTCTATTCTATTCTATTCTATTCTATTCTATTCTATTCTATTCTAAACTTATTCTATTCTGTTCTGTTCTGTTCTGTTCTGTTCTGTGCTGTGCTGTGCTGTGCTGTGCTGTGCTGTGCTGTGCTGTGCTGTGCTGTGCTGTGCTGTGCTGTGCTGTCCTGTCCTGTTCTATTCTACTCTACTCTACTCTATTCTATTCTATTCCGTTCTATTCTATTCTTATTATTTCAAATTCTATTCTACTCTATTCAAAAGGCAATAGAAATGATATAGGGTTTCTTGCATGAGCAGGGGGTTAGACTAGAAGACATCCAAGGTCCTTTCCACTCTCCTCTCCTCTCCTCTCCTCTCCTCTCCTCTCCTCTGCTCCCCTCCCCTCCCCTCTCTCCTCTCCCGTCCCCTCCTCTCCCCTCTCTTCTCTCCTCTTCTACCCTATTCCTATTCCATTCCCCCCAAGACCAAATGGCTGCTTGGGGGGGGCAGAGGGGAGTCAGAGGGTGCAGCTTGAGTCCATTCAAATAATCAAATGATTTGCCTATGACCACAATTGAGAGCAGAATTTCCGTTGCTAAGCAAGCGGTTGTTAAGTGAGTCATGTCAATTTTATGGCCATTTTTGCCAGGGTCGTTAAGTGAATCACTGCAGCTGTTAAGTAAATACATGGTCATTAACTGAATCCAGCTTCCCCATCGACTCTGCCGGTCAGAAGCTGGCTGGGAAGGTTGCAAATGGTGACCGCATGACCCCAGGACGCTGCCACCGTCATAAGTACAGGCAGTCCTCGACTTACGTCGGTTCACTTAGTGACTGTTCGAAGTGTGAAGTTACAACAGCACTGAAAAAAGGGACTTAGGACCCCCTTTCAGACTGAAGGACCATCGCAGCCTCCCCAGGGTCAGGTGATTTACATTCAGATGCTTGACAACTGACTCACATTTATGACGGCCGCAGCGTCCCCAGGGTCACGTGATCCTCTTTTGCGACCTTCTGACCAGCAAAGTCACGGGGGAAGCTGGATTTGCTTAACGACCCTGTGACTGACTTAAGAACTGCAGTGATTCGCTTAACAACGGTGGCGAGAAAAACAGGACAAAACTCACTTAACAAATTTCTCACTTAGCAACATAAATTATGGGCTCAATTGTGGTCGTAAGTTGAGGACTAACTGTACAGAGACGGAGAGCAATTGGCCAGACCAGGTTTTGCAGAGGTATAAAATAAAAGTGGGGTGGGGGGAGGAACCCCAGGGAAGGACCCCCCCCCCCCAAGAAAACAGCTCAGATGAGGAAGTGAAGCGAAATCTCCACGGAATGGAGAAGGACGGGAAAAGGTCCACCTTTGGCTGGCTGGCTGGCGGGAGAACTCTGCACTGCAACGTTTTGCTCCCCCTTGCTCACGGAAGCCACGGCCACTGCCAATCTCTCTTTCTCCACCCCCCACCTCCCCCCAAAGACGGGACCCTCTGCCCCTTCCTCGCCGGGCTCACCCGGGTGTTGTGCAACTCCCGCAGCAGCTGGCCCTTCTCCATCCGGGGTAGAGTGGCCAAGCCGGGAAGCGCCTCCTGCACGGCCCTCCGGCCCTCCGTCACCTTGGCCGCAATGCCCGCGCTGAGCCTGGTGGCCACGGAGGCCAGGCCCGGAGGCGGAGGGTGGGTGGGCAGCTTCAGGGAACTCTGCTCGGCTCGCAGGTGCCCGATGCATTCCCTCAGCCTCTGCTTGGCTTCTACCTCGGAGCCCGTCAGCTGCAGGGAACTGAAAGGAAAGCAGGAACTTTAAGGCCGGTGGACTTCGACTCCCAGAATTCCCCAGCCAGCTTAAGAGAAAGTCCTTCTCTTACGACTCACTGGATTCTTCCAGAGAAGTTCTGGAGGCAAAGAGAGCCCCTTCCTCTCTGGTTCTTCCTCCCGCCCACCCCCCGCTCTCCCTTCTCTGATGACCCAGCCCCCAAATCCCATGCTGAAGGCCGGCCGGCCCTCCCAGCCCCTCAGTACCTGTCGGGGACCCCCGCTTGGTCCCAGGAGCTCCGGTCGGCTATGCTGCAGGCCTGCCAAATGCAGAAAGCTTTCTCCAGTGCAGGGTTGGGGTCCTTGGATGCCCCTACCAGGAAATGCCAGAGAGGGAGATGTCATAGAATCCTAGGGCTGGAAGATACCTCAGAGGTCATCTAGTCCAACCCCTGCGCAAGGCAAGAGCTTTACACCATCCTGGTCAAATGGTTGTCCGGTCTATTTTTCAAAACCTCCAGTGACGGAGGACCCACAACCCCAGGATGCAAACTGTTCTATTGACTAATTGCTCAATCACAACAGCATACGCAAACCCCCGACATAAAATAAACAGAATAACAGAATCGGAAGGGCCCTTGGAGGTCTTCTAGTCCAACTAGACCAAGGGTGTCAAACTCGATTTCATTGAGGGTCCACATCAGGGTTGTGTTTGACCTTGGGGGTGGGCGTGGCCAGGGTGGGCGTGGCCAGCTCGACGTCACTCGTGTCGGGGGCGCCTGTGGTGGTCCGAGCGCTCTGCCAGCAAAAACAGGCTCTCCAGCTCCGTTTCGGCTGCGACGGCCTCCTGCAACCCTCTGCCAACAAAAATGGAGCTGGGAGTGCCGCCCGTGGCCCTCGCGAGCTCCGTTTTCACTGGCAGAGGCACTGCGGGCTGGTCCTTCACTGTTTCCAGGGGGGCCCCGCGGGCCAGATCTAAGCACCCCATGGGCTGGATCCGGCCCCTGGGCCTCGAGTTTGACACCTCTGAACTAGACCAACTAGGGGACTGGAGGCTCAAACCTACGATGAACGGTTGCAGGGACTGGGCCTGGCTCGTCTAGTGAAGAGAAGGACCAGGGGAGACACGATAGCAGTCTTCCAATATTTGAGGGGCTGCCACAGAGAGGAGGGGGTCAAGCTATTTTCCAAGGCACCTGAAGGCCAGACAAGGAACAATGGATGGAAACTGATCAAGGAGAGATTCAACCTGGAAATAAGGAGGAACTTTCTGACAGTGAGAACAATCAACCAATGGAACAGCTTGCCTTCGGTAGTTGTGGGAGCTTCATCACTTGAGATTTTCAAGAAGAGATTGGACTGCCATTTGTCAGAAATGGTGCAGGGTCTCCTGCTTGAGCGGGGGGTTGGACTAGATGACCTACAAGGTACCTTCCAGCTTTGTTATTCTGTTTTTCTGTTAACTCCCCTGCTCAAGCAGGAAACCTTATACTATCCATGTCAAATGGTTGTCCAGCCTCTTCGTAAAAACCTCCAGTGTTGGAGCACCCACATTTTCTGTTGCTTCTTGTCAAGCCTTCTGGGGCTTTGGAAAATAGCTTGACCCCCTCTTCTTTGGGGCAGCCCCTCTAATACTTGTTCGACTGCTCTCATGTCCCCCCTAGTCCTTCTCTTCACTAGACTGGACATCCCCGATTCCTGCAACCGTTCTTCATATGTTTTAGCCTCCAATCCCCCAATACACTTGGTTGCTCTCCTCTGCACTTTTCCCAGAGTCTCAACCTCTTTTTTATAGTGTGGCAATCAAAGCTTCAGTGGGTCTTCTAGGTGTGGTCTTACTAAGGCTTTATAGAGTGGTATTAGTACCTTACTTGATCTTGATTGTATCCCTCTGGTTTGTTTTGTGTCTGTGCACGTGTGTGTGTGTGTGTGTGTGTGTGTGTGTGTGTGTGTGTGTGG
>QLTV01003128.1:270634-281034 GCA_003457575.1 Thermophis baileyi | reverse complement strand
GCTGAGGTGGCGCAGTGGTTAGAGTGCAGCACTGCAGGCTACTTCAGCTGACTGCTAGCTGCAGTTCGGCGGTTCAAATCTCACCGGCTCAAGGTTGACTCAGCCTTCCATCCTTCCGAGGTGGGTAAAATGAGGACCCAGATTGTTGGGGGCAAGAGGCTGACTCTGTGAACCGCTTAGAGAGGGCTGTAAAGCACTGTGAAGCGGTATATAAGTCTAAGTGCTAGTGCTATCATCTTAGTTGCTCTTCTTTGCACTTTTTCCAAAGTCTCAACATCTTTTTTATGTTGCGGTGACCAAAACCGGATGCTGTATTCCAGCTGTGGCCTTACTTTATAAAGTGGTATTAAGACTTCACCTGATTTTGATTCTCTGCCTCTGTATTCAACCAAGGATTGTATTTGCTTTTTTGGCTGCTGCCACACATGGCTGGCTCATGTTTAAGGGATCGTCAAACTCTATTTCATTGAGAGCAGCATCAGGGTTGTGTTTGACCTGGGGGGTGGGAGGTGGGGGGGGCAGGGAGTGTGTGGCCTGCTTGATGTCACTCCTGTCGGGGGCGCCTGTGGTGGCCCGAGCGCTCTGACAGTGAAAATGGGCTCCTGAGCTCCGTTTTCAGCTGCCACGGCCTCCTGCAACCCTCTGCCTCCGTTTTCACTGACAAAGGGTTGCAGGAGGCCGTGGCAGCCGAAAACGGAGCTCGGGAGCCCATTTTCGCTGGCAGAAGCACTGTGGGCCGGTCCTTTGCTGTTTCCAGGGTGGCCCCGCAGGCCGGATCTGGCCCCCGGGCCTTGAGTTTGACACGCCTGATCCAGTAGGACTCCAAGGTCGTGCCAGGTTTCGCCTAATCTGTCCTTGTACCTTTGGTTTTTCCTGTCCAGGTGTTAGGGTTAGGGAGGAGGTTAGGTTAGAGCAAGGGTGTCAAACTCGCGTCATCACGTGACGTATCGGGACTTTTCCCCCCTTCGCTAAACCGGGCAGGGGCAGCACATGACGCATCTGGCCCGCCGGCCGCGAGTTTGACACCCCTGGGTTAGGGAGGATGGGCCAAACCTGGAACCAGTGCAGGGCACTAAGGGGAAACGGCCTTAGGTAGCAGCACTCCTCCCTCACTGAAAAGAGAGCTTGCTTCTTGCATGGGGGAGGGGGTAATCAGAACTGTAATCCTGCAGCTCTTCTTCATTGCTGGCTTCTAGAATTGCAAGGGACCTTAGAGGTCATGTAGTCGATCCCTCTGCAATATGGCAGCTATGGCAACTTTACAACTTACGGACTTCAACTCCCAGAATTCCCGAGCCAGCCCTGCTCTGCAGCCTCTCTTGGCAGAGAGGGTCAAAATTTTGCTGGAAGTTCTTTCCTCGAGGAGAAGCCAACGTTTAAAGGGGCAGCCGGTTCCTCCTCCCCCTCCTCTCCCCTCCCCAAACCCACCCAGCCCACCTCTTCTGACTTAGGAGACCTTTGGGAGCTGTATGCAACGAAATTTCATTTTAATGTAGTGTACATTTAAAGTGACAATAAAGTTATTCTTAGGAGAGGGGAAGGTGGCCCTGAGCTCCCCTTACCTGCTGGGGACCCCCCCTTCTTCAAGCCCCCCTCCCTCTGCTTTCAGGATGGTGGCTGCCCTGCTCTGGGAGGGAGCCGACCCCAACCTGGTCCTGCCGGAGGGAGTGGCCCCCATGCACTTGGCTGCCGGCCTGGAGCAGGAGAACGGGGTACGTCGCCTCCGCCTCCTCCTCCAGCACGGGGGAGACCCCAACGTCAGGTACGCGGAGGGGGCTCCTCCCCTCCCTGCGAACACGGGAAGCTGCTGGTCTGGTCAAGGCGATGTTGGGGAGAGCAGGCCCTCGACGTGTGTCTCGGCCCCGAGAGGGATTTGAATTGAGCAAAGCCAGGATGGGTCTGGGGGCCTTCTGGGCAGGACCAGGGCATCTGGAAGAAGGCAGCTTGGCAGCTGAATCAATTAGCAGAAAGGAAGAAAGGAAAGGAATAGAAATAGAAGGGGGGAAAGGCAGGGAGGGAGGGAGGAGGGGAAGGAAGGAGGAAGGCAGGCAGAGGGATGGAGGGAGAGGAAGGAAGGAAGGAAGGAAGGAAGGAAGGAAGGGGGGAAAGAGGGAGGGAGGCCCTGCTCCTTTCCCAGGAGAAGTGCTGGGCTCCAAAAACTTGGAAGTTGGAAGAGAGGAGGTGAAGGGAACGAAAAGAGGGAAGGGAAGGGAAGGAAGAAAGGGAGGAAGGAGATGGAAGAGGGAGGGAAAAGAGGGAAGGGGAGGAAGGAAGATTGTGCCCATGTCCTCTCTTGTCCCAGATCTGCGGAAGGCCTCACCCCCCTCCACGTTGCCGCCTCCTGGGGATGCACCGCCTGCTTGAGGCTCCTGCTGACCGAGGGTGGAGACCCTCACCTGGAAGACCAGGTGAGTCCAAAGGCTTCTCTCCCCAGGAAGTGGCAGGGGGGGGGGGCTGGGGAGATTGTTGACTCCAGTGCCTTGCCACACAACCCCCGCGACCCACAACTGTGTTAAGGGGGAGAACGGGGTCTGATGACGTCCACTGGCCACTAGGTTTTCCTATGTTGGCTTGGTCCCTGCCCCACAGGGGATGTTGGGGACCAAATCCCCCCCCCCAAGCATTTAAATCGGTTCTGGTTTTGCCTGATTCTTCCCCTGAGGTGGGGGAAAAAATCTCTTGTTTCCACTTTAAGATCTGGGGAGGATAAGTTCCCCAAAGGTAAATAAACTTTCCGTTTCAGCTGGGAAGAAAACTCAGGACAAGGTTTTTTTTATTTTAGGTTTTGTGATTTAGGCCTCCCGACTGTGTGGTATTTTGTGCTGCAAATCCTGTTTGGAATTTAAAAGATTAAACCGTAAACCACAATCCCCAACTTCATTCCTTTAAACGGAGCGAAGGGGCATTGAGGACCCAGATTGTTGGGGAGCCAATGGGCTGACTCTGTAAACCGCTTAGAGCGGGCTGGGAAGCCCCGTGAAGCGGAATATAAGTCTATTTACACCCAGCGGCCGTCTGAAATTCTGAGCTCAAAGCCTGGTTTTGAAAGCTCCCTTCACCCCACGGTCTCAGGTTCCTGCTTGCTGCCCCACAGCAGACAGATTAAACAGGAGACCCATTTCTCCTGTGACTTTGGGGACCTCTCTGCTCCAAGGAGAGAATCCGTTTCAGAACCGTCCCTAGCACGACGGTGGCCTTGGGTTGTGATGATGGTGGACTTGACACCTTCCCTAGGTTTTAGGGAGCCCAGATCTGGGGAGTTGGGGGCGGACTGGAAAGAAGCCCCCGGCAGGGAGAAAGAGGGCAGCAGCCCCCCCCCCCCCCGGTTGATTCTGTCTTTCCTTTGTGTCTCAGGATGGGAACTCCGCCTTCGACCTGGCTGTGGAGCAGGGGAACGAAACGTGTGTCAACATCCTGCCGGACGGAGGGTGGAAGAGCTGCTTCCGTAAGTGTCTGCCAGTCATAATGTCTAGGAAGACTGTCCTCCAGGTCAGGGTTGTCCCAGAGGTGTTTTTTTTTTCTTCAAGAGGCAACGGGGCTTTCTTAGTTTTTCCTTGAAGAGGTTTCGCTTCTCATCCAAGAAGCTTCCTCCGTTCTGACCGAATGGTAGAGGATGGAAGGATTTATATTGCTTGCAGTCCCCATTTGCACTCTGATTCAGGTGACCCTGAAAGCACAGATAAACCCCCAAGTGGCCTCAAGGACTCTCAGAGGGAGCCCTAACGACCAGAGGACTGCAAGGAATATAAATCCTTCCCTCTTCCACTGTTCGGCCAGAACTGAAGAAGCTTCTTGGAGGAGAAGCGAAACGTCTTCAAGGAAAAAGAAAGAAAGTCCCGTTGCCTCTTGAAAAAGCACTTTTGGGATTGCCAAACATAATCTTCACAAAAGGCTTCAAATATTCCTCCCCCCCTCCCCCAATCTTTTATGCAGCTCAGCGGAGAGCAGAAAGCTTCCTGTCCACCATAATGGAAGATGCTGGGCAAACTGGGCCGGGCGACTCTCTCCCTTATCCATCTGATAGACTGTCACTGCCCTCCCTGAAGGAGGCTCGTCAGCACGGGGAGCCACCTGGGACCTCCCCTCAGCCTGGGGAAGCTGATCCCGGGCCTTGCACCCAGGACCGGTCGGCCTCTTCCTTTCTCACCGAGTGGTCCTGGCAGGGCGACACGATTTTGGATCTGCCTGACTTCAGGGTCCAGCCGGCGGACTCCCCCAATGCCTTCCTGCCCCCCAGGAAGCTAGCCTCCAGTCGTGCCGACCTACAGACCCGCCGGGATGGCGAGGTGGGGCGCTCTCTGTCGGACGCTGGTGTGAAGCAGTCTTGGGACATCCGGGCCTCTCCAGGGGAAGGGTGCAGCTCACCCCCGGGCCCAGACACGGCTCTGGGGGGTTCCCCCCTCTCTTTAGTGGGCTCCGAGGCTCTCTCGTTCGGAGCGGACATGGTACGCACCGCAGAATCCCCACAGAAGACCCTGCCCTCTGCCAGCCTCAGGTCTGAACCAGAAGCGGCCCGACTCCGTCACCCACAGGATGCCAACATCACCTGTGGCCTTTCTCAGGTGTGTGGCTCCCTGGATCCCGGCCTCTCGGGGAGGCTCCCAAGCCAGGATGGGCTGGACGTCCCCTGCCTCGATCACCTGGCTGAGTCCACAGCCCTGTCGGACTTGGGAAAGTTCGTGGTTGACCCGGCCTCTGTCCTGGGGGTCAGCGGGACTCTGGACGGATGCTCGGCGACAGGAAGGTCTCCGGGCAGGTGCTCAGCCACCAGCGTTGACCGGTATCATTCGTGCATTAGTGAATGTTCCACAAGTGCTGTGGAAGGCCCAGGATACGGCTGCGTTCATGAGTGGGAAGACGGGAAGGCTGCCCCTAGCAGCCCTGCAGGCGGCTGCAACACCAGCAATGGAGGGTCGTGTCGTGGGCCTCCAGCCTGCATGGGGAGGGGTCTCCATGGCCAGAGGACTCTCCCCAGCAGAGGGGCTGCCCAGATCTTTCCCGGGAGTCAAGATTTGGCTCTGCCCCACAGGAAGAACACGTGGGAGGTTTCACGCAGGAGGGAAAGGTCCATGATGGACCCCCCAGAGAAGGAGGCTCCTTGGGAAGGGTCTGCGTGGGTGACTGAGGGACCCACTGAGACTCGGGGGCTTCCCGTGGAACGCCAGGGGCCGGCCCTCTCTGGAGCAAGGGAAGGGATGGCAGAGGCGGGCATGAGAGGCTGTCTGCCAAGATCGGCTCTCCCCACGAGCCCCCGGCAGGCAGGAGAGGGGCAACCGAGTTTGTCCACTCAAGACACCATCCCTGTCCAGTGGACGTCGGAAGAGAGGAATCGTTTCGGCGGCTGCGGGGGTCCGCTTGGGCCGAGCAGCACTGTGGGTGGCACAGAGGTGGCCCCGGGTCCGCCTGCTGGCGTTGGAGAAGGGCCCCCCAGCAATCTGGATGCCCAGCTGCGGTCGATGATGCTGGCCACCAGGGTTGCCCACTCCCCACTCCTCCCCTCGAACCGGAAGTGCTGCCCTGCGGCCCCCTGCCCCCAAAGCCCCCTGATTGGGACCCTTCCCCAGCAGAGCCTCACCGCCTCCTCTCTTTTCGAGGAGCCCCTGGAGATGCCGAGGCGCCCCAGGAGAGTCAGGAGGGGCCCCGGACCGGCCTCACCCCGAGGGGCTGCCGGTCTCAGCCGCTCGCCTCCCCCGGCCAGAGAGGCAGAGCCGACGGGGGAGGGCAGAGCCGTCTCGGCTGTTCCCAGCAGCAGGAAGCCGTCCTCGAACCCAGGGCCTGGCTCTTGGGGCTGCTCCCTTGCCAGCTCAAGGGGAGACGTGGGCAGAGGGGAAGGCCCCTCCGGGAAGACAGAGTCGGGGGCAGCAAAGCCCTCTCCGGGAGACGCTGCTCAGGGCCACCCAGAGGCTGGGCATCTGGAGAACTTGGGTGCCTTGGGAGCAGAGAAGACCTCCAGGGTCAGTTTCAGCCGGCTGTCTGGGAGGGGCCCGTCTGCCACTTGCCCCCCAGGAAGGTTGAGCCCCATTCGCCAGGAGGTGCCGCTGTCGCCGGGGGGCCGGCCTGCGAACCTGAGCGCCACGGAGCCCGTGGAATACCTGTACGTGGACGAGGAAGAGGGACAGACCCTCATCGAGCGGCACCTGCCCCCCACGGACGACTCCGGGGCCAGCAGCTCTGAAGACACCCTCCTCGTTTACGACTGGCAGGCGTGTGCCAGGGCAGCGGCGGGCAGGCAGGGCAGCGGGGAACGCGCCCCCTTGAACCCAGAGCACCTGACCGACGAAGCTCTGGTGCGCAAGCTGCGCGAGTTGGGGGCCGACCCAGGGCCGGTGACGCCCCTCACTCGGAAGCTGTACGTGCGGCTCTTGGAGAGGCTGAGCAGGGACCCCGAGACCCTGGCCCGGAAGGGCTCTGCAGGTGGGTGCCTCTGGAGGAAGCTGGAGGAGAAGGGAGGGGGGAGGAGAGAGCTTGAAAAGTAAATCGAGGTGGGGGCAAAGTTGGGAAGACGAGCTCTCGGAGGAGAGGGGGAGGTTTGTGGGCCGATGTCCCGGGTGCAAGGGGAGAGGTCCTGGCCTTCAGGGAGCAGGAGGGGGGCCCCTGATTGACCCTCTTCCCGGAGGAGCTCAAGAGAAGCCCTGAACAAGATGGGGGGGGATTTGACCCACCAGAGCCCCCTCCGCAGGACCCAGCTCCTTCTGGGGGTCCTGGACCCACCCCCCTCTTGTGCTCAGCCTACAGCCCAGAGCTGGCCTCTGCCCTGCACACCTACCGGATCCCCACCTCCACAGCCGACGAGATGGCTCTGGCCGCAGAGTTTGACCGGCCGGACAAGAGCCGGAGGTGGCGGGAGGGGCTGCTGAAGTCCAGCTTCAACTACCTGCTGCTGGACCCCAGGTAGGAGACCCTCGGATGGAGGAGGGGGGCCGGGGGGGGGGACATGGCTGCCTGGGCCGGAGAGCCTTGCCAGGTTTGGGGGCTGCAAGGACACCCCCGCTGTGGCTGATGGTCTCGTGGGTCTGCTCTTCCGCAGGGTGACCCAGAACCTGCCCGCCCGCTGCCAGCTCCTCAGCCCGGCCGAGGCCTTCTGGACCTTCGTCCGTGCCATCTTCTACGTGGGCAAGGGGACGCGCGGCCGGCCCTACCGCCACCTCTACGAAGCCTTGACCCACTACCGGGAGGGCCAGGGGACGCCGGCATGTCCGCAGGTGGGGGGCCCTTAACAGCTCTGGGACCTTCTCAGGAGGTTCTCTCCTCTGCCTCCTCCACTAAGTGTGGAGCTTCCAAATTCGGGGGCAGTCTAGCTTTGATCCCCGGGGATTGATCTTTGGCTGCGTGGTGTGGCAGAAACCTTCGGCTGCCTGACCTTCGGCTTGGAAGCAGCTGTTCTGCCCCCTCCCCCAGTGGGGGTTAGATTGGAAACCCCAGAATCCTCCCCCCCCCCCCCGACAGAACTCATGGGAGTGGGAGGCTGCAATTTGGGGAAGGGGTAGTGGCCGTCTGGGTCCCTGTGCCTCCCCAAAGCAGCCCGGATTTGTCCCCAAAGAGGTGGGCGGGGCTTTGTTCTGTCCATCTTGGCTGCTGCTCCCCTTTGATCTCGGGGTCCCCCTCTGCCCTGCAGGTCTCCTGCAAAGTCCAGCACATCCTGGAGATTTGGGCCGGGGGACAGGGGGTCGTCTCCATGCACTGCTTCCAGAACGTTGTTCCTGTGGAGGCTTACACCCGCGAGGCCTGCATGGTGGACGCCATCGGTAAGGGCTCTGGGGGTCTACACAACATGGGGGGGGGGGGCTCTGGCAGGGAGTCGGGGGGCTCCCTCTTCCTTGCAGGCTCCCTTCTTCCTCACCCACCCAGGTTGGCTATGTCTGAACCCCATGGACTTCAACTCCCAGAATCCCTCAGCCAGCCAGGCAACCTGGGCCACTTTATGACATCAAAAACTAATCTTGGAACACAGTAAGTTCACCTTTATGAGGGACTGGGTCTTTCTTCAGGCAATATTTATACCTATATGTTTTAAAGTATTTGCCCATTTAAATTCCAAACAATGTAATTTATTGTATGCATCAGTTCTGGCTTAGGAACTGGTTTATTCAAGTGGCCAAGATGACATTAAGGAGGCAAACTTCGTGGGAGGAGAAACATCTTCCCTGAAATCCACTCCATACTGTTCTTAGAGCAGGGGTCTTCAACCTTGGCCACTTTACGACTGGTGGACTTCAACTCCCAGAATCCCTCAGCCAGCCAGGCAACCTGGCGTTGGCATTTGGGGCAGCCCTCCGTGCAGGGAGGGTGGAAATTTGGAGATTCCTTGCAGGGTGGGAGGGGGCTGTGTTTTGTGATTGCAAGCCCTTTCTCTCTCTTGCCTCCCCCTCCCCAGGTCTGAAGATGCTGACCAATCAGAAGAAGGGGAACTATTACGGCATGGTGGCTGGCTGGCCCATGAAACGCCGGCGGAGTCTGGGGGTCTTTCTCCTGCACCGAGCTCTGCGGATCTTCCTGGCCGAGGGCGAGCGGCAGCTGCGGCCCGCTGATATCTGAACCGGCCCTTGACCGGGGGGGGGGCTCTTCCCTCCAAGCAGGCCCTCTGGGCCTGGAGCTCATCCGAGGGGCTTGACCCAATCCCTCGTTCACACAACCGAGGGTCCAGATTCTGGAATCGCTCATCACGAGCTCCGGCGCTGGACGTTGAGCGGAGGTTGAACGCTGCACCCGTGTTGGGAAGCGATTTTGGAGCCCTGCTGTTTGCTGGTGCGGGCACGCTTGGTGGGTGGGGGTCCCGGTTGCACCCAGTCCCATTGTGGGAGAGGGTCCCCTTCCGGAGAGTCAGAGAGCGAAGCGGTGGTGGGGCTGAGGGACTCCGAGGTCCTTCCCCAGTAAGGAGGAAACAGCTATGGGCTCAGCCCCCAATCCTCCATCCGTGGGGGACCCTGGGGAGGGGTCTTCCCGCACCCTAAGAAGCGTCAGTCAGCTCTTCTCTTCTGGGAACGAAGGGCGGGGCTCCCTCCTTTTGTGCAGGTGGGCCAGAGACCCTTTTTGATGGGGGGCAGTGGCGACTTTTTAAAAAATTCTGTGGCTGCATTATGTTTTTAAAGATTTTTCTGGTTACCCCTTATCTGGGATTGGGGGCATTAAACGAGATTATTTTGGGATGTGACGAGCGCTGGGTTCTTTCCTGGGTCCTTTTTGAAATGGGGAGGGGGTTTAATTAAGGAGGGGGAAGGAGAGGATTAGGAACCCCAGGGCCTTCCATCTTACTTTACAGGCGGTCCTTGACATATGACCACTTAGTGACTGTTAGAGGTTCTGATGAGCCCCCCAAAACGTACTTATGACTGGGATTCGAAGTTCTGATGGCCATCCCCCTCCCCTCATCCTGTAACCACATTTCGGGCATTTGGCAAGTGGCTTTAATTTATCCTCCGTCTCAGACTAAATATTTATTTATTAAATCTATTTGCCGCCCGTCTTGTTTCTAAGCGATTCTGGGCGCTCTGTTGCGGACAATGGACTCGCTTAATGACTGTAATGTTCACTTTACAGCTGCCATGTTTGCTTTACGACCGCTGCAAAAAATGTCGTAAAATTGGGTCGGTCACGTGGGTGCCTTGACTTACAACTGTCACAACAGACGACAGAAACCCCAGGGTCCGTTACGGTCATAATTTGAGGACTAGCAAAGTCTCTTCTTGAAAGCCTCCAGTGATGGAGGACCCACAACTTCTGGTGGCAAGCTGTTCCACTGGTTCATTGTCTTCACTGTTAGGAAGTTTCTCCTTAATTCCAGGTGGCTTCTCTCCTTGATTAGTTTCCATCAGTTGCTTCTTGTCCTGCTTTCGGGTGCTTTGGTGAACAGGTTGACCCCCCTCTTCTTTGTGGCAGCCCCTCAAATATTGAAACACTGCCGTCATGTCCCCCCTAGCCCTTCTTTTCTCTAGCCAAACCCAAATCCTTCATCTTTTTTTGGTCTCCCGGCCTTTAATCATCCTAGTTGCTCTTCTTTGCACTTTTTGCAAGAAGAGCAACTGTTAGAGCCGAGGTGGCGCAGTGGTTAGAGTGCAGTACTGCAGGCTACTTCAGCTGACTGTTCAGCAGTTCAGCGGTTCAAATCTCACCGGCTCAAGGTTGACTCAGCCTTCCATCCTTCTGAGGTGGGTAAAATGAGAACCCAGATTGTTGGGGGCAATATGCTGACTCTGTGAACCGCTTAGAGAGTGCTGTAAAGCACTGTAAAGCGGTATATAAGTCTAAGTGCTATTGCTATTGCTATTAACTCTTCAACTGTTGAGCCAGGTGTTCAGTGGCTTGAATTTGCTTCCTGCAAAAGTGGACCGAATCTTTTCCAGCCCCTGGGGGGCTTCCTGGGATGGGCCGAGGGGGGGGGGGGGGGGGGAATGGCTGGAGCA